>CM067224.1:42766754-42996753 GCA_034190945.1 Octodonta nipae | reverse complement strand
CGAGTCCACGGGTCAGACTCCGGTAAGCGTTATTATGGGACGAGAGTTACGACTACCTAGCGATTTGAAGTTTGGATATCCCCAGGAGAAGAGACTGCAGGTGAAGACTATGTCGGCCAGTTGCGTCAAAAGATGGACGACATCCACCAACGAGTCTGGTTAAATATCGAGAATGCCAGTGCCCGAATGAAGGAAGCCTATGACATCAGAGCCGAGGGCGGAGAATTCCAAGCTGATCATCTTGTTTGCTGTATAACCCGCAACGTGGTCGTGGATATTCGCCCAAGCTACAAAGATCTTGGGAGGGGCCTTACCAAATTGTAAAGAAGATCAACGATGTTGTCTACAGAATAAGAAAGCTGCCTCGAGGAAAACCAAAGGTGATACATTTCAACAGATTAGCCCCTTATGCCGGAAGTCATGACGGCGAAGTTGACAAGATGATCTTCGAACAGTTTAAAGCGCTGTACTCTAATGGACAGAAAGTGCAGCACGACGTAACCAGAGAGGAACAACGAGACCTGTTTGAGGTGCCCTTAGAATATGCCCTGGCTCATTGTATAGCTCGAGATCTCCGGATATCCAGAGGAATAGCCAAGGTGTTTGCCAAAAAGTACGACCAGTCCCAAAAGCTAAGGGAGCAAGATCCAGAGGTAGGGAAGGTCTTCATCTCGAAGATAAACAACCAGTGGGTACCAGAGACATATTTTATTTGGTAACGAAAACATTCTCGAAGCCAACATAGAGCGATCTTTCGAAGACTCTGGTAGAATTGAGGAATGTGATGATGGAGAAGAACCTGATGAAATTGGCGGTCCCAAATTGATGGAAACAATCTTTCGATTCAGTGGTATCGACATCCTTGTATGCTGCCTCAATATTCGCAGCACAGATTCGAGGACCATTGACTGTTACTTCCACCAAACTTCTCGTTGTCGAAATGGAGAGTCCTGCAAATATCGTCACACCAGGAAGGATTCTGGGACATTTCTGGGACGAAATAGTCTTAAGGAGGGGGCAATGTTAAGAGAATTTATCCGATATCTGGTGCAATCGGCCATCATCCAATTCGTGGAAGCAACATTCCTCCGATATTTTTGGGAAGCCGAAATATTGACCCGAGGCCAACCGCCAGCGTTAATGGAAATTCGTCGAAGCTTCGAGAACATATTTTCCGATGACTTGCTAGAGAATTCCGAGAGAAATATATAAATACAGACAACTGGCGATGGGACTCATTCAGTACTCGACGGTCGCATAGTTAAGTATAGATAAATTGTAAATAGTTCTGGGAATATATATAGGAAATAAATTAGAGTGAGTTGGACTGGGCTTTTAAATATATCCGAGAACTTAACTGAACCCGAGTGTGAAAATAAAAACATTACAGTGGTGTCAGGTGTTCGGTGTATTTGTGAAACTTGGAAGTGAAAAATAACTAGAGTAACAATGTTTAAAACAGTGAATTTGGACCAGTTGAAAGTGACCGATTTAAAAAAAGAACTGGTGGAAAGAGATTTAGAAATTAGTGGAAAGAAAAGTGAATTAATACAACGACTACTATTTTTTCCTGTCTGAGAAAACAAATTATACACATCAGAAAGACAGGATCACAACGGGAGCATTCGAGAGTGACAGAGAGTATTTAAAGGACGAGGTGCAGCACACTGGAGTTCAGTAGATAATGACGTAGTGGAATAGCTGATATCGAAGTGTGATTAAGTAATTATTAATTCTGAATTTGAGTAAATGAAGACGATTTATTTTTTGTCTAAGTAGATTATTTGAACCCACGGAGTGCTCAGCAAATAGTTGCCTGATGTCATTGTGCTAATTCTCAAAAATATAGAAACTGCAGCAACATAAATTATTGAATTTGACGCAATAACTAATAAAACAGACCTGAAATAAAATAAATCAAATAATGTACATAAGCTAAGAAGAGAAACACCTTAACAGAAGTGATAAATGAATAGTAAGGGAGGCCAGTTACTCCACTAAATCATCATCTTAATAAAACAAAACAATTTGGAAGGAATAAACATGAAAATACACTAACATCCTCTTTTGCAGAGACATGTAAATATAGGCACTAAAGTATTTTACACACTTCAAATCGGAATGTAGTTTATTAAAATATAAGTAATATGTATAAAATAATTATGCACATAATACACATATACATCAACCAAGTATTCAAGAGCCTTATTTTATAATTAAATTACACATAACACATTACAATATAATTAAATAAATTACAAATAAAACAATGAAATTTGATATTAATTATAATTTATAACAAAACATAGTGAAAAATAGTTTAATCTTTTATCTGTTGTTAGAACATCTCAATTTTTATTTCAAAAGCCACAGGTGCAAGTTTATCTGAACAGTAAAGCTCACATATAATAGTTTTAACTGTGATTGTAAAACTTAAAATTAACAAGTCAGTTCACGAATTTTCTGTTTCCAATAACTTTCGATCTGCTAGTTTAAGGTAATATTCATATTGACCCTTCCTTGTTGGATCTAATTCTTCTAATCGTTTATAGAATTCAACTCTTCTGTCAATTTGATTTTCATCACTTAATACTAAACTACCTGTTAACCAGCATTTTGCCATTACCACCCCTGGAATAAAACAATATCTATATATCAAACTTGATAAGATTCTTGCTTACATTTATTCATTTTTAAATAAAATTATTAAGTCAGAAATGATACATTGAAAAAATTTTGCAAATTACTATTGCATCGCATTTACTTCAATTTTGTTTTTTTTTTATATTTTAAAATAATGATTATATCCCGTCTATAGGAATTAATTGACACTATCATCTTAACAGAAAGTTGTAATTGACATTTCAAGAAAGATAAAACATATACAATTAAGGTAAAAGATAAATTCATTTTCTAAGTAATTATAAATGTTAATGAAAAATCCTGAATCAGGTCAATTTTTATACTATATGAAACTACACCTTTTTAATAAAGTTATTCACCTGCCCCTTCAACCCCCTAAAGGTAATAACTACGCCTAAAAATAAATAAAAAAGAGTAGTATATGATACCGCGTTTAAAAGGATTTTCGATTCTCTATTCAGCAATATCAGACTTTCATTTTTGGACATAGGTACTCAAGAAAAAAATAATTTTATTTTATACCAGTAGCCCCAGAGTCAATTTTGACAAAAAAGCAAAATTGTATCGTTTCATGATATTTAAAAAATATTTAAAATTATCTTTTTGTGATATTTAAAATTTTAGTTCACTAGAAGTCATTAATAATTTTTAGTTATTAATAGTTTATCTAAGAATTTTTGAACCATTTTTTTAATGATCCTTTTTGAGACCCAGAGAATTTGGATATTAATATTAATTGGAGTAGCTGATAAAACAAGAACGCATTCTGAAGTATGCAGAATATTTAAAAGTATCCGGATCGCACATTTCCCTGTTTTCGGTGAGTAGAATAAAACAAAAATTCCGTCAATTTGAAACTGTCAAAAATCTCCCAAACTTTCGAGATTTAATGTCGAAAAGAAACTGGATTTATTGTTAAATGTTGTGCAAAAACCATAGAAACCTATAAGAGAATTTTGGAAAAAGAGAAATACCATCCTTATACAATTAAACTAGTTCAGAAACTAAATGACGGTGATCCTGATCGTAGATTAGAATTTTGTGAAATGGTTATGAATAGTTGTGTTTCCCAAAAATATTCTTTTTTCCGATGAGGCCACGTTTAACCTACATGGAACAATCAACAAGCAAAATTGTCGGTATTGGAGTACGCAAAATCATCCGTGGATGAGGGAAAGTCAGACTCAGTTTCCTATTAAAGTGAACGTTCGGGTTGGCATAATAAATAACATATATTGCAGATATTTTTTTGAAAATCATTAACTGGAGCGAGTTACTAGGATTTTTTACAAAATGTTTTAACACTTAATAATTAGGGCAACTGTTTGCTGATACTGTTAACCCAGCCGACATTAATAGAAATATATGGTTTAAACAGGGTGATGCTACAGCAATGGCTCTTAGTCCACCCCATTCTAGCGATCTGACTCCACTGAATTATTTTTTGTTCGGCTATTTAAAATAAAAAAATTACAAGGTTACACCAACAGTTCTTCTTCATGTACATTCATAATTACGTAAAAAACGAATTTATGCCTTACTTATAAGCTCACTGTATATACGCCAATCTATAGAGCAATATTCATTTTAGGACATACAATTTGATAGCAATTCAGTAACAGTTATACCATCAGTTCAGTAACAGTTAGAGTCTAATTGATAAGATTTTAACAGCAACATCGTAGAAGTAACCCTCAAAAATTTGATTTTTTGTTTTGCTTATATTATGAAAAGTAAAACGATTAATGGACAAGTTATAAAAACTCAGAAATCCTTTTCATGGGTGTTTATAAGTACTGATTGCATTATTTTTAACCAGAGAAACTAGTAAAAAGTGTATTTTTTTCAAAAAATCATTACTTTCTTAACGAAAATTCAAGCACAAATCTTCGTCAACATGACAGTTTATGATATTAAGTTTATATGTGCTCAAGATGTATATTGTCCAATAAATAATTCTTGAAGAATTGTAATCTAAATAATTTTGAGAGTATTTTGCAACGCGAGCTGTATTAACTAGGATAGTCCGATCGTGATTTGCTAAAGATATTTTGAAAAAAAAAACTCATAAATTGCACTTCAATTTAACAATATTGGATTGTCGTTATAATGCTGGGAAATTGGATGAAAATGATAGTAAATATTGCATTAAAAGTGCTAATATAAGACAGACAGACAGCGTAGCACTGACAATAGCTGTCAACTCACATGGGCTGATCCAGGATTTTCTTGAGGACACAACATGAAAATTATGATGAATTGTACTATAGTTTCCTTCTCAGCAGTTTATTATATTTATATTTACCTGTCTATTATCTGTGCATATTGGCATTTTCTATTGGTTTATTAAGTTAATGGTTACTTGTTTACTGTTATTACTTAATTAAAATATTTTTCTTCCACTGACTAAAGGCTACTGTCAAGACAGCTGAGGACAATTAAGGGTCGCCCGTTTAAGCCAATATTCACAAGCAATATTAATATATTTTACGGCTATGTAACGAAAATTGAAGATATACAAAGTAAAGTGCATTTTATGTGTTTTCAAAATAAATTTTGTTTATCGTCATCGAACAATCGCAATTAATATGATATGTTCTACAAAATATTTCTATGAATTATTTAACTTAACAGACAATATAGATCTTGACCGCAATTAATCTCAACGTAATACGCTTTTATTAGGCGAAAGATTACAGTTCCAGTTTTAATTACAACAAAGGCAAGAATTTGTTTTAGAAAATTACTTTCACGATTTTTCCGACGTATCTCTGTGAAAAATGAACTGATCAAGATTGTCAATACTTATTTTAAAGGTTTTCTGATTCTCTAAAACATTTTCATTGTGACCTCATCACTTTTCACAATATAAGCAGAAAACAAAATAAAAATGTGTTTTTTGATGTTTAAGTGATTTACTTCTACGAGTTTGCTGTTCAGATTATGTCAGTTATTGCTTACTGATGGCGTGAGGGGTTTGCTGTTGAATTTTACGTCACATAAAAATCTCTGTTGACAGGTGTATAAAGAAATATTCTGAGAGAGAGCACATGAGTTTTCAATTGGTTCAATTCAGTAGGTTTAGTTTGAATAAAACATCTGTTTTGAAATATTGAAATCAGTGTTTATAATTGAGTAGTATTGTGAAATTCAAATTTGTTATGGTCGTTAAGTTTTCATTAATCGATCATTGCAATTCGAACCCAGAGTAATTTATAGCAATATTAATACTTTATCATCTGCATATAGCAATTTATTCATATTGTTTGGTATAATATTTCCAATTTCCAAAATCGACCGATTTATTTGCTCTTAGAGAGTCTTTCTGACATATGTTTTGAGAGAAATAAATCTCTACAACAACATCAATAAGTCTTCGAGTATACAAATAGGCTGTATTGTATATAATATAAAGGTATACTGTGCGTTGTTGAGACATTTCAACTACATTGCTACAGTCACTCTTAATCACTATTTGTATTATTTGTAATTTCTTGAATATTTGCTGAAATGGACCCTTTCTTGTCACTGTCAAATTTAATGGCAGGCACTAAAATTATGTACATCGATAAATATTCGAGAAATAACTCATAACTATTACATATAGTGATGGATAACGAGTCAAGACTTTGAGTTCAAATATCTATAAACAGAGAATATACACTATAAATAATACACCTAGTAACAAACAGGAAGGATGGGTGCTCCTATGGTACCAATTTTTACTCTCATGACGAATTAAAAATAGTTATCTCTTACCGAAAAGAACTGGGAAGACAAAACTATTTATATTACATTGCCTGTTTCATTTAGTTTTCAATTGTTGCTGTTTTTAACTGCTTTTTTGATGTTATTTACTTTTCTATATATTTTGTTTCCAAAAAATCTGTGAATACTAACTAGATGATACCACAACCATCTTACTGCTATCCACGTTAGAGGCCATTTAATAATTACGTTAGGGTACCAAGGGGAGGGGGTTACCAAAATTTCTACATGTCCTTAAATCTCGGGAGATGGGGGATAAAAGCCATTCTTACGTAATAAGTCTAAATGTGGGATTTCTAAAGCAGAGTGGTGGATATTTAACAGATAAGCGTTGGCGAATCAACTGTGTGATCCATTTTTTCTTTTTTAATGTACAGTTCTATTTATACACATTTTTGTTAAAAAAATATTGTTGATATGTACGGACCGACCGAAGCTATGTTTTCGTTTTCAGCCATTTTTGACTGAAAATTATCATTCGGCAATATTATCGTTTTCGGAAGTCCGTGAATTAACGCAGGTTATTAGGTAAGGCCTACTTCACAGCGTGGGTATATTAGAGTGATGGAAATGGTAAAAAATAATAGATTTGTAATGGATTTTCAATTCCGTCGAACGCGTCAGCTACATACATTTGTAGATACAGATAAACATTTTTAGTATAAAAATTTCCCAAAATAAAAACTATTTTTTGTTAACTTTTGAGTGTTTCTCTTATATTTTGTTTAGGTATTTTGTTAGAACTAGAATTTTGTTTACGAATATTTTTCTGAAAAAAAATTTCGGTATTAATAAAATGTTTAGAATTTGGACTAATAAATAGTAAACGAGTTCATATTATTTTGTACTTTATGAAAAATAAGTTTGATTTTTGCTTATGATATTATCAGACATCCTTTCTTGAAGTCGAGTATAGCCTAAAGTCGTTTTAAATTTTCTAAGCCTATAAGATCATCAAATAACTAATGAAACATAAAATACAATTTTGTGAACTTATGTTTTGGTAATTGAAAAATCTTTGAAGCAGGAATATATGCATTATATTGATGGGTTGATTTTTGAGCAATCCGCGTTATTAGATTAGGCCTACTTCATGGTTGGGATATTGGATTGATGGAAATGTAGCGACATCTATGATAAAAAAATAATAGATTTGTAATTGATTTTTAATTTCGTTCGAACGCGTGAGCGTATGGAGCTACATACATTTGTAGATACAGATAAATATTTGCAGATACAGATTACAGATAAACATTTTTTAGTATAAAAATGTCCCAAAATAAAAAGTAATTTTCTATAAAGTTCTAGCTTTTAAGTGTAACAAAAATGTGTTCAATATTACTCTCCTTCCTTTTTTTGAATTAACAAATGAAAATTTGATAATTATGAATATCAACAATGGTTAAATAACTTTTATCACATCATACAAATTAGTCATATTTTTTTCAGTAATATAATACAACAAATTATACAAAAATTTGTTAATTGAACGTTTATAAGGATTTAATCAATCAAAGTATATAGATTATTTAACAATATTGATTTTTGACAAAGTTTAGTTGATTTTAATCATAGTTATTCCTGATATAAGTTTTATTGTATTTTATTATGAATTATATAAATATAATCAATACAACAAGAAATACATTAAAATTTCTTCTTCTAATAGAAATATTGTGTTTTATTTTATTTCATTTAAAATCTACATTTGTTCTTTCTCTAGCTATGTGTAAAAAAAGATTTCATTATACAGCGGAAATATTATTTTTAGATGTCCAAATCATTTTCGGTCGAAAATAACACATTTTTTCGATCGGACACTACTACCTATTATGTTTTCAATTTTAGACATTCATGAATTATTAAATAACATCAATAACCTAGAACCAGCTACATAATTCACATACCTATTAGAAATTGAACAGAATAACATACTACCCCTTCAGACCTTTTAATAGCAAAGACACAATCGTTTGAAACAGATGTTTACAAAAAACTGTCTCACTCAACTTTAATCAAATACCAACTGTTCTAACATTAACAAAGATTCAATAATGTAAAAATATTTACCAAAAATACAATTACTGATAATAATTACCCTTACAATAATTCATCAACACAAAATTAAACAAAACTGAACACAAATCAATCAGTACCAATCAACAACAAACTCTTTCCAGCAATACTGACCTCACAGACTATAAGTTTACAATGACCACACCTTACATACAGAGTCTTTCAAAAAAACTTAAAAAAGTAAGCATTTAAAATCAATTATATCAAAAAAAAATCACATAAAATTCTGGAGAAAAATCTTTTAAATTTATGTTCATTATTTATATGTTACTTAACACTTTTTATGCTACCTGCATATATCAAATAAATGTACTTTCTCATAGTTACATCATTTCATATTGTCAAATATTTTAAATTTAAATTTTGCAATTTGGAATATTGTCATTGAAAACAGAGTCTGACATAGACCCTGAAGTGGATGGTTTTTTGACAACTCTCAAGAAATTATAAATATAAAACTATTTTTTAAATTAACCAACTTGAAAGTAGAACTAAAAAATTGGAAGTAATTAATAAAACATAACACTACACAATAAATAGCACATCCACTGTTGTTAGGTCCCTATACACAAAGTATAAAATATAACCAATCAAACATGCACATTCTGTACAACTTAATTATCTATAGCTACCTAGTGTGTTGTTAAAGTTAGTGCCCAGGAAATCTAAAATCCTGTATTGCTTACATCTCTACTGCTACATCAAACTCGTGTTTTGCTTCACATCTACTTTAAAAATGTATTAAATAGGTAGGTAATTATTTTGCAAAGAATGGGCATCTTTTATTATTTACATTTTTTACTATATGTGTAGGTACCTAACAACAGTGAATTTATTTTAGAGTTATGTTTTATTACCTATTTTTATACTTTTAATTCTATTTTGCTATTAATTAGTATTTCAAAAAATATTCATTTTCAACTTTTTAGTTATTTTTTGAAATTGGATAATTTTTTAAATATTTTATATTAATTTTTTTGGTTCTTTTTTCATCTTGGACAGTTACATTCTTTATTCGTATTAATTATTTAATACACCAGGAATTGGTAACATCAAAAGCAAAATGATAAATTTTCATTTATATCATCAATTAAAAGTTATTTGAAAAAAATGAATTTGGTATGTCTTGATTTATAAGGCAAAAACATGTTTAGTTAAACTAATTATTTCCGACTTGACCATACAATGTATGGTATCACACTCCCTCTAAGGCACGCTATGAGTGCCTTTAGGGGAAAATTCACTAAACCCCAGACATCCTAAATATCAAAAGGGTTTAGCTCTGTGGGAGCCCTTGCCATGTTTTCAGGCCCGTGGTTGGGATCGTGGCGGCAGTTTCCCATGAATTTCCTGGCCGTCCGGACTGTTCCTAACAGGACGGCTTTTTGCATTTGTTTGTAAAGACGTTCGTCCAGACCGAGGTATTTTAAATTGTTTAATAGATGTTTTGGGACTACTCCTGTCGTTGACATAACAATTGGTACAGTTCGTCTGTTGTTCATGTCCCACTGAGTCTTGATTTGAAATTCCAAATCCCTATATTTGGTTATTTTCTCAGCCTGCTTGATATTTATATTATTGTTGTTAGGAATTGCTATGTCAATTAAAGTTGTTTTCCGAGAGACTTTATCTACCAAAACTATATCTAGTCTATTGTGAGCAACAGTCCGATCAGTCAGTATCGTGCGGTCCCAGTACAGCTTGTAGTTGTTATTTTCTAAAACAGATTCTGGTTTGTATTTATAGTATGGTAATCTCACCGACTGTGATAGTTCAAATTTCAGTGCTAGTTCCTGGTGCAGTATTTTTGCCACAGCATCGTTTCGTTCTTTGTATTCAGTGGCAGCGAACGCTTGACAACCTCCTGTGATATGCTAGATAGATTCAGATGTTTGGCAACCGTACCTGCATCTGTCGTTGTTCATAGAAGGGTCTTTAACGATGTACTTTAGATAGTTCTTAGTTGGAATTACTTGATCTTGGATTGCCAGTATAAAGCCTTCCATTTCAGGAAACATATGGCCAGAGATCACCCAGTAGTTCGACGCTGAACTGCCGACATAATCTTGGTTGTCGTCATTTATATGTCTTCCATGAAGGGGCTTCTCTTTCCATTTTAGGAGCTTCTGATCAGTTGTCTGGTGGTATACTTGAACTTGTTGTTCTGTCAGTTGCAGAGGTATTGAGTCATCAACCTGACATATGACTCTGTGTAGATCAGAAAATTCTGCAAGTTTCTGGAAATGATTATGCAAATTAGAAATTTGTTGATCTAATAGTTTGCTTAGATCTGTCAATCCTCTTTCTCCTTCATACTGTGGCAAAGTTGTACGTTTGACAGAGCTCTTTGGATGGTGATTTTGAGCTTTTGTTAGTAAAACTTGAACTTTTTGTTGTAATTGTTCAATGTCAGTCTTGCACCAATTAACTATACTGAAAGAGTAACTGAGCACTGAACATGCATAGGTGTTAATACCCTGAAACAGTTTTTTACTGTTTAGTTTGGCTTTCAACAGTCGTCTTACCCTTCTATAAAACTCTGCTGTTAGGTCCTTCATGGTCAAGTGATCAACACATTGAGCTTGTTTTATTCCAAGATATTTATAAGTATGACCTTCTCCCATAAATTCAATTGAGGTGCCATCTCCCATTTCAAAGTGCCCCTGCAGTATTTTGCCTTTAACTATATTAATAATTTGGCATTTGTCTAGGCCAAATTTCATATGGATGTCACTAGAGAACCCTTCTACTATTTCAAGCATATCATGCAGCTGTTGTTTTGTAGCTACCATCAACTTTAAGTTGTCCATGTATAACAAATGGTTTATATTTACTGCTTGTACATTATTGGTTTGAGGCTGAACCCAAGATTAGTCAAGTTCAGTTTGTTTGAGAGAGGGTTCATGGCAAGGCAGAACCACAGTGGGCTAAGAGAGTCTCCCTGGAATATGCCCCTTCTGATTGGAATGGGATTAGTATGTATCCAACAATTGGCTTCATATTCTAAAAAGTTAATAATACAGTTATTCACTTTATAGAGTAATTTTTGAAATTTAAAATTTTTGAAATTTTTCATATTTTTGAAATTTTTGAAATCTTCGAAAATTTTGAAATTTTTGAAATATTTTAAATTGTTAGTGCCTTAATGAGCCAATCATGTGGAACTGAGTCAAAGGCCTTTTTGTAGTCCACATATGCCATGTATAGATTTCGTCGTTTGGCATAGGCTTGATTGCAGACAACAGAATCAATTATCAGTTGTTCTTTGCACCCCATCGAATTTTTCATGCATCCCTTTTGTGGTTGAGTAATTATGTTGTTCAGCTCACAATGATTGAAAATGTGATGATTAATGCATGATGTTACTAATTATTACTATTGCTTTTATCACTTTACAATATCATTTGCTATGCTAAACACTCTGTGTATAATTGCACAGAATAGCAATTTAAACATATTGTCACTGAATTTTCTACTAAGCTAAAATTTGGTGACATTAAAAGCCCCATCATCACAGAATTGAAAATAATCAGTAGTTAACAGGTATACAAATAGAATGAGCTTGTTACTTGTTGATTTAATGAGCCAAAATATGATTAGTAAGATTTATTATACCATACTACCTATAGACTTGCTATCTCCATAGAAAATGTCCAAATTCATTACTTAAACATGCATTGTCAACAGTTCCTGGACTATTATGTTGGAATATAAATATTTATGAGGAAAGGACGTTTCATTAATGTTTTTGATATAATTGCTTTTTCACCCATTTTCTGAAAAACTATATGTTACAAGTCACAGAAAAATATATGAGACCATGTTCCTTAATAGGGATGTTCCTTAATAGAATTCACAATTCACAAATTTGGAAGGGGTTTTGGAGAAATCAACCAATAGACCTAAATCCATGCAGGTGTGTATTCAATCCCAAATTTCTACCCTTAGAAATACAATTTTCTGAAATTTGAAATTCCACCAATCCCAATGTACACTCTATTAAACAACAAATAATTATTCAAATCAATTCAAAGATCAAGGAAAATACATACAAATAAAAATATAAGCCAAACCTCTCCCTTTTTGGAAGTTGGTTAATAAAGTGACAATTATATGCATACATTTTGATCATAATTAGAGAGATTTTAATACTCATGTGCTACTGAATAAAATGATTTAATTGTTTAAATGAATGAAGAGTTTAAAAAATGGTATAATACATACATTTGCAATCTGGTTCCAGGTCCTCTAGTTGTTCAAAAGTTTCCAACAATTCTTCTTTCTTTTCCTTAATAACAAGTGGATTGCTCAACACCCATCTTAAGTAAAACCAAGCACTGCTATCAGAAGGATCTGTGAAGACAGCATTTTGAACTAAATTCAATTCATGATCTACATTCTCATTGTTTAGTTTTAGAATGGTGCTTCTGTAATGCCATGAAGAATAATTTGAAAAATTATTATTGAGTAATTCTTGAGAAAATTGTAATTCTTCATCAACTGTTATTCCAATTTTGTTTACTAAAAGTCGTCTATAATCCCAAGTATGGACTACAACCAAAAAAAATTATTACAAATTAAAGACAATATCAGCAAAGCTCACAATTTCTATCATCAAACTTCAAATATTTATTGCACAGTGCAAATTCCTTCCCCCAATTGGGAGCTGGGTGTTTTGTAAGAACCCAATAACGGTGGTGCCAAGCCCCATATGACTTAGGATTTGCAAGCAAACACTGCTCTGTGAATTTAATTTCATTTTCTAAAAATTTCTCTAAATCTTCAGTACCTTTTTCTACATTAGTTTTACTACAAACAAACAATACAGTTAGTAGTAGACTATTACAAAAATCATTACTGTACCTTCTCTCAATCTCTACCAAAATTACTTCTTTTCTGTAATTCCACAAAGTGTACACATCAGGATTTGCAACTAACAATTGTGAGCATACGACGAAACATTCGGGATCATAATTGTCGTTAGTTCTACTGGCTAGTATTTTTTCAACCCCCTTTTGATAAGCAACAAGTTTTTTTTGCTGTTCTTTTTGTTTGATAGCTTTTTGCTCTTCCGTAGTTCTTATTTTAAGTCTCCCGTGCTTAAAAAAGCGTAAGTTAGCACAGTACGTGTGAACTTTAAATACCTTACCATATTAGTTGCTAACTCACTGACGAACCCAAACAGAACTAGGAATATTAATTAATTAAAATAAAATAAATTAAGAATATTCTAACTCTAACCACAATTCTAACCTATTTTACTTTTATGTCATCCAAGGCAAGGATATTTTACAAAGGATTGCTTGATCAATGTTAAAAATTTTCGAAAAAAAATAGCCATCTTGTGAAGTATCACCGTGTGTTGGGCCCGCTTTCGAATTGTTGTGGCGCTTTTCTGTTAACAGTTGAAAGTTTTTCTGCTTTTGTTATATATTTTTAATGGGATATTGATAACAACTTAATTAGAAAAGGTTAGGGTGCAAATATTAGCAGCCACTTTGTGACGTATACTTTCGGAAAAATTTACATATATAGAGCAATCCTTTGTAAAATATCTTTGATCTAAGGATCCAAGTTGTCATTCACAGATCATACAATAGAGATTTGTCATTGTCAAGTCAGGTGAACTATTGAGCAGTAGAACTACTAACATAAATAATTTTTTTCTTTGAATAATTATTTGTTGAACATTTTCCGAAATATCATGCGAATACTGTATAATTTTTTTTTTTGGAAATAATTAAGCCTCAATAAACTGAGGACAATATTTCAACAACACATTTCTATGCTCATTTAACTGTTTCGTGCCTCGTTGAATTTGTGTGAAAATTTTTCAAAACATTTTCTAAAAACCGAGAAGAAAAGGGTGTTTTAAACTAAATAATGGATGTACAGATTAGTGAAAACTCTGAGCCAGTTTCAGAGCCACAGCTCGTAGAAGTTACAAATGGAAATACGCACATTCCAAACGAACAGAAGATTCCCGATAGTTCCGAAAATGTACAAAAAGCTAAACCATCTAAAGCGAAAAAACGAAAGAAGCCGAAAGATAGTACTGCTCCACGAGTTCCTCTTACGGGATACGTGAGGTTTTTAAACGATAGGAGAGAAGCCGTTCGTACTGGAAATCCAAACCTCTCATTTGCTGAAATTACTAAAATGTTGGCTAGTGAATGGAGTAATCTTCCTGCTGATAAAAAACAAGAATATTTGGATGCTGCTGAACAGGATAGAGAGAGGTACACCAGAGAATACAATGCATACAAACAAACTGAAGCCTACAAAGAATTTACAAAACAAAAAAATGAGAAAAAGCTCAAAGAATCAAAAGAAAAAGATGAGGCAGCTAAACTCTCAACACCAATATCTCAAAATCAGATTACACCTAAAGACAATCAAGAAGTTGACTTTACAAACTTAGATATTCCAATATTTACTGAAGAGTTTCTTGACCACAATAAAACAAGAGATGCTGAATTGCGGCAGTTAAGAAAAATTAATACAGACTATGAGCAACAAAATGCCATTTTGAGTAAGCATATTGAGAATATGAAGTCTGCTATAATGAAATTAGAAACTGAAATAATGCAACAAGAAAAGAACAATGCGTCTCTCCAACAGCATTTAACTTATTTAAGAACCACTTTAACGAATGGATTTTCTGGTGTAAAACTACCTGGTATAAAAGAAGTTGCAACTTTACAAAATATTGATGCTTATATGAATAACTTGCATTCTATTCTATTAGAAAATAGCAGTCATGATACAAACTTGCTCCAGACTGTGAGGGACATAGTTGGTAAACTTGAATTTAATGGATGACCAGCAGAGAGAATTTCCAAAAGGAAAAGAAAAATTAAAAGATTTAACTAGAATTGTGTGAGAAAAAACCATCAGGATTTGTAAATAATTTGGTGAAATTATGTTTAAATTATTAAATGAACTATTGCATTTCTAACATATGGTGTATATACCTATATATATATATATATATATATATATATATATATATATATATATATATATATATATATTTGATTGCATGTAATTAGTATTATTTCAGAATTGCCCATCTGTAATGTGTTATATATTAATGTTTTTGAGTAGTAAATTTAAGCATTTGATAAAAGTTTATTTAACTTCTAAATAAACATTGCATATTCTGTTCCATAATTTTGTTTAGTACTAATAATGTGTCCTTTATTAATTTGAGGACATCTATATATGTATGTAAATGTGACATGAAATGTTTAGAATGTATATATTAAATTGGTTTTTTTTACATTTTGAAATTTCTGTTTTCCCCAGTATTTGGATGGTATGGACAACTATTGTGTCATGAATAGAGACCTCACCAAAAATATATTTTCTTTTGATATATATATATGCCCAGAGCAAGAAGTGAGCCACCTCTCAAAGAAATTCCCGGTAATAGTGAGGTCCAAGTCAAAGAGAGGACCATATATGGTCCTCACTTTGTATATCACTCTCAAATAGTCCCAAAATGTGCAATTATTAATTCTAGCATTATTTTGACTGGACTTCACTTTGACGAAAAATACAAATTTAGTTCACCGAATTTTAGACTGAGGGCGCTTCACCGTATGTATATTTTCACGACGTATATTTTTATGAATATTGAAATATTATTCTATGCAATAAGTGAGGACATATAATCGGCAACCATGTACAGTCCTCACTAAGAGTGCAGGTTGGTATAACATTCTATTTATTAATATACATGTTATTTCCATTGACGTTTAAGTAAGTAGTAAATTTCTTTGGTCGATGTTTATGGTTAAACTGAAAATTCTAATTTCCGTTTATTCTTTGAGAATCTTCAGGACTAATATATTTGAGGCTAGATATTGTTATAAACTCCGAGGGTTCAATTAATTAATAGCTAATATTCAGTAAGTATCACTTTCCAGAAACTTTTATTTACATCAAATATTCACAAGAGCTGATTCGAATATCACAATAATAACACGAAATAAATAACTAACTCCCCGATGCTGGGCCGCTCCTTTTAAAATCCTCATCGAATTCTTCTAGCAAAACCGAGTGTCAATGGATGCATTCAGGGAATTATAGCATTAAAGCGCTGAAGCGTCACAGCGCTATGCTTCCGCTGAATGAAAACTTTTGTTTCTAGTTATTTTCACTAATTATGTTTACTTGTTGGAGACACTTTTGCGTAATATCAACACAGAATTTTACAGCTGATTTAGTTGTAAAGCGGAGAATTTATATGCTTTACTGCTTTAATAAAGCGCTGCAGCGCTGTGGGAAAGCAGACACTCTATAGTACACCGCTTTAACAAAGCGCTGCATTGCTACAATTCAATGAATGCACCCAATTTTAGAGTTGTCGAGTTACTTCGAGATTAATTTTTTTTGTCCTCCCAGCGATTTATGTATTGAAATGAAATGCTTTACGTTACTCGCCAAGAACGGAATAGATAATTTATAACACTGCCCTCCTTTTAATTCTGATCGTCCCGGTCAGAAACATCCTGTCCATGGTAAGGAGCGACTCGATCTAAATAGACCACCTTCAACTTAGCCCTGAGGTATCGACGGATACGGTTGACGACGTCATTAATCCTCTTGACCACCCCGTATGGACCATCCTAGGCGTCCATAAGCTTTGGAGATTTACCCTTGCTCCGTTGGGGGTTGTATAGCCAGACTTTGTCCCTCTCTTGCAACCCGACTGAATTGGCTTTGAGGTCATATCATGTCTTCATCTGGTCACTGGTGGCCAACATCTGCGTTCGGGCTAATTCGTGTATTGCCAGCATGTTATGTCGGAGCTGGTCGGCATAATCGTTGATGGCTTGGGTAGGTTCTTCGGGGGAGAGAAAAGCCACATCACAGGGTAATCGCAGTTCTTTTCCGAATAGGACCCTGGCCGGAGTCAGGCCTGTGCTATTATGGACGGCCGAGCGATATGCCAACAGGATTAGATGAATATGCTCATCCCAATCAGGTCTTGTTCCAAGGTCCTGTTGAATCGTTCCACCATTCCGTCTGACTGTAAGTGCAATGGTGTTGTTCCCGTTTTCCTGATCCCCAACATCGTACAGACCTTCTGGAATACATTCGATTCGAAATTACGCCCCTGGTCTGAATGTAGTTCCAACGGGACGCAAAACCTGCTGAATAGCTGTTCTACCAGCACCGTCGCTACCGTGGATGCTTCTTGATTGAGAATCGCATAGGCCTCAGGCCATTTAATCCATTGCGACCAAAATATAGTTGTTCTCCCTCACACTCTCGGGAAATGGACCGGGAACATCGATGGCAATTCTCTCAAAGAGGACGCCCACATTGTACTGCTGCATTCTGTCCTTGAGCCGGGTCTTCGGGGCCTTACTGGCTGCACAGGTGTCTTATGTCCGGCACCAAGCTCTGACGTCTTCGAAGTAATTTACTAGGATTGTCTAGGATTTTATTCATACACAGATGACCCCCGATAATCCAATCATGTAGTTCGGTCAGGATGGCTGGTACCTTTTTCTTTGGAACTACCAGCTGGGACTTGGTTTTTCCACCGTCAGTGCTTTCCCAAATACGCATGAGCTTACCATTCTCTACTCTTAGAGAGTCCCATTGGGCCCATAACGATTTCAGGACGCCCGAGTATCTAGCTACTTCGTCCCATCGTGGTCTGGGTGCCCCTCTCTTTTTGAGCGACAAGATGCACTGTTCCGTTGTCCAGTCTTCATTGGCCTGCACTAAGATCTGTCTGATGGAGATATCTTCTCGCTGTTCGGTCTTCATCGGCATTATTGTGCAAACGGCCGGCACGATGTTCCACCTTGAAATCGTATTGTTGTAGTTTCTCCATCCACCTGGCCAGTTGTCCGTCCGGTGTCTTCATGTCCAGTAGCGATTTGAGGGCGGCATGATCTGTTCGGATTAAGAAATGACGACCATAGAGGTATTTCTGGAAATGGTCTACAGCCCGTATTATTGCAAGAAGTTCTTTTCTGGTGACGCAATAATTTCTTTCCGGTTTCGAGAATTCACGACTGTACTACTCGATCACCCTCTCTTCATCATCTTGCACTTGGGATAGGACGGCCCCCAAACCTGTGTTGCTAGAGTCGGTGTCTAAAATGAACTTGCCGGAGTGTGTAGGAAAGGCTAGGATTGGGCTGGAACTTAGTGCTGCCTTCTGTCTCTGAATGATATTTCGCAATCATAATTCCAACGGAAGGTCTCTTTCTCAGTGGTCTGCCGATGTAGAGGCGCGGCAATGGTGGCAAATCCCTCAACAAATCGCCTGTAGTAGGAACATAGGCCCAAGAAGCTTCGGAGTTCATGCTTGTCTCTTGGGACTGGCCAATCACGGACTTCTGACTCGGAAAGAACGTGGCCCAAAAACTCAACTTTTTTTGGAACATGGAATACTTTTTCGGGTTGAGTCTCAGGTTGGCGTCATTAATTCTGGAGTTCTGGTTTTACCCATGACCAGAATGTCGTCGAGGTATACTAAGCACGTTATCCATGTTAACCCGCTCAGGACATACTCGATTTGCCTCTCGAATGTTGCGGGAACATTCCATAACCCAAAGGGCATGACCGTGAACTGACACAGCCCTTTACTAGTTTAGAACACTGTCTTCTCTCTGTCGTTTTCATGTAGACCAACCTATCAATATCCAGTCTTTAGGTCTAGTGTGGAAAACCAACGGGAGCCTGCTAGTGTGGACAGATTGTCATCAATTTGGGGTAGTGGATAGTTGTCTTTCTTCGTGACGTCATTCAGCTGTAATCCACGCAAAATCGGGTGGTTCCATCCTTCTTTTTAACTAGCACGACGGGAGCAGACCATGGGGTTATAGATGGCTCGATAACTCTGTTTATTGTTGCCCTAATGGTAGTCGTCTAGGTGGTATTCTGATGGGTTCAGCCTTTCCGGTGTCTATTCGGTGCTGAATAATCTTGGTGCGACCGGTGGTTCTATCTTACCTGTTGAAAATTTGCCAATACTTTGCGATAAATTGCTTGGCTTTCTTCTGTTCCTCTGGTGTAAGGTGTTTCAAATGGTCAGCAAACTGTTGTAGGAACTCTTTATCGGGCCCTGGTTCCTTCACCGACGTCTGGTACTCTTCTTCGCAATTGATGATGGTCTCTACTGGCTCGAAACAAGCTATCTCTTGACCATTGGTAATTCTGATGTCGTTGTTGGACAGATTCAAAACTCTGATTGGTATATCTCGTCCGGTTTTCACTATAGCCCGTCCAACCAAGTAGTCATGAGCTAAGTGTACGGGCTCCACCATTCCAACGCAGCTCCCAGGATTGCTGTCTAGCTGCCCATGAATAATCTGTTCCGTTCGACCGGGAATTCTAGCTGAAGACTTTGCCACAATTTTTATGGGGGTGACTGATGTGTTGACGGGCCGTGTCAATACAAATTCCTCATTTAGGAACCGAAGAACATCATATCTCGGGTCGAACATAAATCCATACCCAGTATGAAATCGTCCTCAATATTCGCTACCAGGACCCTATTCTGAGCTGGATTTTGTTGGTAACTGGCCGGATTTCTGATGCCCTCAAAACTCCGGACTTGGCAATGGACACAGCGGCGCCGGTGTCGATGGTGATGGTAATTGTTTGGCCATTGATGGTGCCCCTGATGAGTAGGCTGCTGCTATCTCGACAAAAACCCCGGATGGATACTGTGCTGGGAGGCTGGTTCAGGGTTAGTCAGCATTCGCCACCTTATATTGACTGATTGGAGTTTCCCTGGTTGGTGAGCTTGTTGTTTTGGCTACTTGTGGTTGGTGATCGTTCAGATAGCCCCACTCTGCAGTCACGTTGAATGTGCCCTGTCCGTCCACACCGGTAGCATGCTCCTCTGTGGTCAGTTCTTTGTGATCGTTCTTGAAGTTTATGGATTCAGAACAATACTGCCTGGAAGGATGATTCTGGTTCGTCCTGACTGAAGGAAACTGCTCGCACTCTCGGTTTGGACATATTCATGACTGCCTCTACTTCCAAGGTTTGAAGTAAATCTTCATTAATTTTCTTGATGCCACTAAGTTTTATAGTTCTTGATACTTCCATATCCCTGATACCGTTTATGAAAGTCTGTGTGACCAATTGGTCTTTCGTTTCCTCGGGCAGGTCTGGGTAGGACAAGTGTACTAACCGTCTGATCTCTGCTTCGAATTCTTGATGACTCAACGGGATGTTTAGCTGATTGCAAAAACTATACATACTGAGAAAATGTATTTTTTTATACTACCCCGTAGTTTTTAATTCTCTCCGTCAACTTAGAATGTTATTACATTTTTACCTTAACAAATGTTCAGTGTTTTACTGAGCAGAATATTATTAAAATTGTATTACTAGTTTTCGATATATAGAGTGTTAAACTTCGGAAATGTCACCTTTATAATATCAGATTTCTCATAATAGATATGTTTTATTTCCCTTTATTGCAGAAGACGTGGTTTGCACATTGTTTGATATAAATATTGCACAAAAAATTACTATTAATTATTTTTTATTACAGGGTGTTTTTCATATACGTAACAGGTTTTTTAGAAAACTCATTTTTTTATTATAATGTTGAATACATAAGAAGATCTAATTGCTCAGTTAATATAGTGTTAAAGAAATTAATTAATTATACAATGTAAGTTGTAAATATTGCTAAAGGGGGCATCTATTATTTATTCCATTAATAGGTAATCCTGTATAAACCATGCATCCTGAAATTTTTATATTAAATTATAGAAATCAACGACTCGTCACACTAAATTCTACAGCTTTGCAAAAATTGTACAAATTAAAGTATTGTAGTTTATTCAGGGTTACTCATTAATGGTAAAAAATGGTATATCCCCACTATAGCCATATTTACGACTTACACTGTATAATATATGAATACGTCCAACAACTCACTTCTTATTAATTGTGCGATTACATCTTATGTATTCATCGTTGTAATAAAAAATGGGTTTTCTGAAAAATATGTTACATATATTGGAAACACACTGTAATCAAAGATAATTAATGGTAATTGTTTTATTCAATATTTTTGTCAAATAATGCGAAAATTATATCTTTCCAGCAATGTACGGAAATAAAACACGTCTGTTATGAGAAATGTGATAAGAAAATGGAAACATTTCCGATGTTTAACACCCTATGTCTCGAAAACTAGTCATACAATTTTAACAATATAACAATATACAAAGTTGACGGAGAGAATTTAAAACTACAAGGTAGTATAAAAAACTACCTTTTTTCAATATGTATAGTTTTTGCAATGAGTTTAACATCCTATTAAGGATCAAGAGACGGATCATATATCTGTTTATTGTCTTATTAAAATTGCAGTAGGAATGATTCATATAGGGTGACTTATTAATAGGAAAAAAAACAATATATGTCTTCTCTAGCTATATTTATGGCTCAAACTGTATATTGTATGAAGCATAGCCAAGAAATTATTACTTTAATGAGATATTAATTGAGCAAAAACATCTTATGTTTAAATGAATTTAAACGCACCGTTCTGAGTCACAACGTCTGACCCTGAATCGCCACAATATAAAAAAACGTAAACAAATAACGACTAGTCAAAACAACTGAATTTGCCGGAATAAAAATCTATGGACCTCACTTCATGCGTAGATTTATAGGACGTTATCGCCAGAATATACATAACTACTTAAATGTTGCAACTATGCGTAGCTCTCGCTTTGGTAGGTCCAAGTTATATACTGTCCTCAGAATGTTAGTAGTACATTAAAATTATTGTTGGGCCTGAGTTGAATAGTGGCTTATAAGGTCCTCACTTTGTTTTAATATATTTAGGGAACAAAAAAATCTTATCTTACATTTTTTGTGTGTATATTAGTGACAAAATTGTTGCTATTTTAGAATTAATATTTGCTGAATAAAAAATTTTTTATTCCTTCTGCCGGTTCTCACATCATGTGCTCTACAGTAGGTCCTCACTTTATACTACAGCTAAATTTTTATATATATATATATATATATATATATATATATATATAAACAGGGTGTTTTGTAGAGGTTCACCAAACTTGCAGCATAGAAAGGTTTGTTCATATACGATATTATGTAACCCATATAACATTTGGATAGCTTACAGGTTTTTTTTATTTAATTTTATTTTCTCAATTCCCAGATTTTCTCATGTACCTAAACTTTTGTAGCTTTTTTATGTTTGACTATATCTTCACCAAATTTATATCTAATCTATGATGTTTCTTTGCTCTTCTGTATTCAATATTTGAAACAAATAATTGGTTGAAAAAAGATATATGAGCCCACAAATGGCAAGGTTCCATACAAAACGTCATTAAGTTGAGCACTTTAACACATTACAAAAAAAAAAGAAGCACTTCAAGAACTTTGACTGCTTACAAAACATTCTCTACTTCAACCCCTTTTGAAGCAATATATCACTTATATTGGAAAATAATTAGTATCATAATAAATTTTGAGATTGTAACTTACAAGGGTAGAACTACAAAACATTGATCAAATTGCAATAATTTGTTATAAATTTTATTCAAACTAGCGTCTACCGCTACGGATGCAATGGCAACCCCTTTTTCTGACTGCTACAGACATAGTCTTTGTCACATCTCATCCCACATTGTTTCAAAAGCAACATTTATTCTTTCTCATAACTGCGCCTTGGTCTCTATTTCTCTCACATAAACGAGTTGCTTGGCCCGTCCCCATACAAAAAATCACAGAGTGTCAGGTCTGGGGACCTTGGAGACCAGAGTATAGGAGGGCCACGCGTTTGGGAATGAATTGTTCAGGAGCTCTCTGATAGTTCATCTATAACATCCAACTTTTTTGAATATTATTGGTCTGTATTCCAATGGGATTTCATCTAATAAGATCGATAAATCGTTCATTAAAAATTCAAGTCAGTTACAAGATAGAAAACCAAGGAGCAGTGAAGGGAAATAATCAATGTTGCATTTCAAGCAATGCGGGATGATCGTTCTTGTTAGATGAATTCCTATTGAAAAACAGACCAATAATATTCAAAAAAGATGGCTGTCCAGCACATTATAGGCAAACTGCCAGAGAGCTCCCTATACTCTGTTCTCCAAGGTCTCCAGACCTTCATTTATGACAGAGCTAAAGCGTTGTTAAAATTTACGGTGTGAGAATTTTGAATGCAATGAGAGGCATGTGAACAAAATTATTACAAATGAATTTTTTAGAGATGGTGTTTATTAACTATAATCCGAATTTAATATTAATAAGAAAACAGATATCCAAAATCATTTAATGCAACCTTATAGACATCGACAGAAAAAATGATTTTTCAGTATTCAACGATTAAGGTATATATATATATATATATATATATATATATATATATATATATATATATATATATATATATATATATATATATATTTATATATACATGTTATATAAGTTTATAACATGAACTTTGTGTGAACTTATGTAGCTACTTTATGAGTCAGCGATACGTGCAGTGTCAAATGTGACACGGATGCTCCGTGGTACTGTAATGACAGTACCGCCGAGCATCCATGGGAATCGGCTTGTCAACAGTGCCGATTCAGCATCCATGATAAATTGTATAATTTCACTTAGTCTTTATTCATTATTACTCACTCTGTTGTTAGTTAAATTTATCATTACTTCAAATTGTATCTTAAATGTTATTATTTTGTTTAAGTTAATAAAAATCTTAAAAAAAAACAAACTTGTGAAGTATAATATAACACATTGGCGCAGTCAGTAGGATCCGTCTAACGTTACTAGAACACGAACTTAATTCTAACTGGTAGCGACGGATTCTATCCCTAAACGGTGCAAGAACCCGAAAGAAGTCCCAACAGCGATAGCAAGTAAAACACGGATCTTTCCTGTGGAAGTGAGTAGTAGTGAATCGTCTAACTTTAAGGTTATTAGTAACTGATTTAATACTTTATTGATTTTGATTTTTTTGATATTTTTTTAATTCATAGAATTATTATTTGATTACATTGATTTTTTATGATTTATTTGATTACTTTGATTTTTATTGGGTGAATTAATTGATTTATTGAATTTATTTACATTTTATTTAATTATTACCATTCTATCATCCACATAACTTTGGTATTCCCCCATTTACAAACTTATTGATTACTGATTTTTATACCATTTTTATTTGGTACTATTTTCCTACTAAAATGCTTGTTCGTAATTCTTATTAAAAATAAATTAAAAGGAAAAGCGGCGCAGTTAATTAACTCAAGAAATCCCGCGTCGTATCTCGAAATAAAACAACTTCTAACGCTTCACTTTGGGAATTCTCGTGATCTATATTGTTTAATTCACGATTTGCAGCTTCTATAATAGACTCCAAGTTTTGAGTGCGAAAATGCATTCATGTATCCAAAAAGCTCCTAGTCTAACCAACGAGCAGAAAGATGCTCAAACCACTCTCGTTGACACAATGGTCCTAAACACCCTACTTACCGGTTTAGAACCACGATTAGGCCAAATTATCCATGCCAGTAATCCGAATGATCTTCTTGAGGCACATTCTCGTTAAGAAGAGAGCTTCGACTATCCTATTTTGAGGAACAGAAGGTAGGTACATAAATCTATTCCACCTAAGCCATCTTTTCAGTAACCCTCAGCCATTAAACCAAAATAACAGACCAAATTTTGGTGGGCCGAATCAATCATTAAGGCCAAATCCAACCAATAATAATAGCAATCATCAACAATTTCGACAAAATAACTTCCAAAGACTTGCTTTCAAGCCTAACTAATTTCGACCCTCTGTAATACCGACAAACCCAATTTCCGTCCAGAAATGACCCACCATTTTAATTACCATCAAAATGACCAACTATCACGAATATTCTGCAGACGAGAATGAATTTTATACTGATAATAACCCCCAGTATATCGATGATAACACTCAAAACTATGAAAGCTATGAGTTCGAACAAATAGTAGATAATACCCCTATCGAACCTTTCCGCCCTAATGAATATCAAGATTTTCGAGCGCTTCCGAGCTTAGATCCGCCCCCGATTCGACAATCACCCTTTCAGAAGTCCAAACTCAAATAAGAACTGGAATTTGGAAGAATTCAACCCCGACTTGAACTTCCCAGAACAAACATTTCTTTAAGTCCCCTTGTGACAGTAAATTCCAAAAACCTTTATTATATCAAAGATGCTTCTGGAAAATGTAAACTCTTAATTGATACCGGAGCTGGTATCTCTTTTTTCAAAGACAACACTGTCAAAAAGTTCTCACAAAGGTTCCCCCAAAGAGTAATAAAACAAAAAATCCCAATCTCACAATTCACCCTCATTCCGTTCGCTCTAGGTAATCCACATTTAAGGTGTTTATCTACGAACTACATATTGAGTTTGATGGAATATTAGGTCTTGATTTTCTTGAATGTATTGTCGACTTAAAATCCAAACGATTAACTACTAACTTTAAAACTATCCCCCTACATAAAGTGCCCGATCACGACCAATCTAACATCTAGACCAATAGACACATCTAGTACTAACATCCAAACTCCTTATTCATAACAATCAAATAACAATCCAGGGCGCGTACCGAATAAATTCTCAAACTTAAATGGGAACTGAGAAATACTGACGCAATTTTACCGACACAAGTAACTGACAAAGTACGACTTCCCAACGTAGTTGTACGTGTTAATTCAAAGGGAGAATTTCTAACTTCGATAATAAACTCGAACGCAATGCCCAAAACTGTTAATTCTTACGACCTTCATTTAGAACCCCTTGACCATACCCTCCCTCTCTTAAATCTGAATACGCAAGATTACTCTGACTCCATAAACTTAGAAACTTAACAAATAGGGAACAAATTCGGACAGAGTACCTTAACGACCGAGAGCGAGAACTTACCGCGAACCTTTAGAATTCGATGATATTTTCTATCTTGATGGCGATGTTTTAACATTTGCTAAGGCCGTCAAACACTTCATAGATACGAATAATGCCAAGTCCGTTTTCACAAAATCTTACAGATATCTTCAACTCCATAAGGATTAAGTGAATAAAGCCCAAATTGCCCAAATGCCTGACCAAAGTATTATCAGGCACTCTTCTTCTCCTGGGTCCTCCCCGTAAGGGTCGTCCCCAAGAAACCCGATGCTTCTGGTAAGCAAAAATGGCGAGTTGTTATCGACTATAGGAAGTTAAACGAACTAACTGTAGACGATAAATGTCATCTGGACAACATTTCTGACCTCCTCGACCAACTTGATAAGGGTCAATACTTTTCGACACTGGATCTCGCTTCCGGGTTTTACCATTTGGAAATCCTTGAGGAAGACACTTCCAAGACCGTTTTTTCTGTTGACAATGGCCATTACGAATTCGTTCGTATGTCATTTGGTTTGAAAAATGCACCTTCTACTTTTCAGAGGGTCATGGACAACCTTCTTTTGGGTATTCAGAATGAACGTTGTCTCGTGTACATGAATGACATCATAGTCTATTCACCAACCTTCCATGAGCATATGTCCCGTTTGACAGAAGTCTTTAAGCGTCTTAGACAGTCAAACTTTAAATTTCAACCTGACAAATGTGAGTTTCTCCGTAAGGAAGTTGCTTATCTTGGTCATTTTATTACCCAAGAAGGAGTAAAGCCGAACCCTTCAAAGGTTGAATGTATCCAAAACTTTCGTGAACCCCAAACTCCTAAAGATCTACGTCATCTTATCACCCAAGAAGGAGTAAAAATTCTGGATGCATTCAACCGGACTCGTTGGTGGATGTCGTTCATCTTCTGCCGTAACTGGCTGCGGTCTTTTCTCCTGGGGGACATCCAAACTTCAAAACGCATGGTAGTCGTAATTCTCGTCCCATAATAACACTTGCCGGGGTCTGATCCGTAGACTCGTGCACAAAAGAACGATATGCCATTAGAAACAAGTAAAGATATTGGTCCTAGTCTCTTTGGTGGTCAGAGACTACCTTTGACAAATTGCGGTTAATAGTTTTTATTAATCCGTTCTACCATCCCATCGGATTGAGGGTGTAATGCTGTTGTCCGTGTTTTGTTGATCTTCAATAGTTTGCAGACGTCTTGGAAAAGAGTAGACTCAAAATCCCTACCTTGGTCTAAGTGCAACTCCAAGAGAACACCAAAACGACTGATCCATTCCTTGACAAGGACATCTGCAACGATCAAGATCTTCCAACCACGATAATGTCGTCAAGATACACCAGGCACGTATTCCATGAAAGCTTAACACTGTTTCCATCAATCTTTCATACGTCGCTGGAGCATTATAAAACCCAAACGGCATCACCGTGAATTGGTAAAGTCCTGAACCGATGGTAAAAGCAGTCTTTGCTCGGTCTTCTTTAGCAAGTTCCACCTGCTAATTACCGCCCTTTAAATCCTGGGTGGAAAACATCTTCGATCCAGCAAGCTTATCTAGGGTATCATCTATCCTTGGAAGGGGAAGCTGTCTTTCTTTGTAGCGTGGTTTAATTGCCAATAGTCCGCGCAAAATCGGGTCGAACCATATTTCTTTTTAACCAAGACAACTGGAGAAGCCCAATGGCTATTTGATGGTTCAATTACACCTTCTTTCTCCATTTCGCGAACTATCTTGTCGGCTTCTTTTATCTAGGTGTAGTCTTCTCGCCGGCTGTCGAATTAGCTGAGCATTCCCGGTATTGATTTTATGTTTTCGTTCTCTTTTTCCTTTCCCTACGTCGAAGATATCCTGATAGTTTTTAACAATGTCCCGCAATTTTTCTTTCTGGATTGCTTTTTAAATTCTTGGTGTTATGAGTTTCTGCAGTTCCTCAGTTAGTTCATGTGGTGGTATTGTTGTATTTTGTGTGCTTCTGACTACAGAGGAAACTGTTGATCAGTGCCTCAAATTTGTTTCCTTCTTTACCGGAACCGAGTAATGATTCAGGTTCATTACTCTCCGTCTTACTGGCACAATCTCTTTCGCAGAATTCCATCTTTAAAGTTTAACTCGAATCCCTTGGAGCTTATGACATCCATTCCGACGATGACTTGGTCTTCGATGTGCGCCACTAATGCCCGATGTTGGAATGTTGTATTTCCCAAAACCATTACAACCTCTATTTCACCAAGGACCTTAGCTGCTTCTCCTGTCGCTGTTCGCAGTTGCCATTTTGTTGGTTTTATCAATGTCTCATCTAAAACAATGTTGGGCCTTATGACTGTTTTTGTCGCACCTGTATCCAGCAGCATTACACATTGCTTCTTATTAATAAGGCCATCTACAAAGACACTATTAACGTGGTTGCGTAGCGAAGCGACACATGCGTTGGTTGTTGGGGCTTGTTGGTTACAGGTCGACGTTGGCCCCTTTACATTGACCTTTTTTATTTTTCCCGACAAGGAAGTCTGTACTCCGTTGCTCTTCTTGCAACGACTCTAAATTAGTCCTACCTTACGACTATTCCGACATCTCACTAGTTTTTTTTCGGTAAGGACTTCCTCTATTACCTTCCTTACAGAGGCCTCATCGTTTCCGCCATCTTCTGATTTTACGTCAACAATTCTAGTCGAATTCTAGAGCTCGAATCAGTGCATCCACTAATTGAGTCGGTCGAGCTAGGGTCAATTCTTGTCTGGCTTCGTGGTCTCTAAGTCCATCCAAAAATGCTTGCACTATTAACTTTTCTATTGCATTTTTCGGTGTGGCTGGATAGGCAAGGCGAACCAGACGGTAAATATCAGCTTCAAACTCTTGTAGAGATTCATTTGATTTCAGTTCACGATTTTTCAGTTGGGAGTGATAAATGTGCTCCAAATAGGTTTGTCCATACCTCAGTTCTATATGTTTGACCAGTTGTTTGTAGTCTCCTTGCTAAGAGGCATTCAAGGTTTGGAAAATATCTGTATCATCCCCTCTTAAGGCGAGGGGTAGGGCTATTGCCTTCTCCTCTGCCGACCATCCGTCCGACCAATTTTCGAATCCACTATTTCTAAACAGTTTCTGCTTTCGGTTTTTGATTGTGTTTCTCCGCTTTGTATTGTGACTACCTGTTCTTTTATTTTGTTGATCTCACCCTCCATTATCTGTTTTAACTCTTCTACCCGCGTTTCGTTTTTGACTGTCGTCTGCTTTAGCTCTTCGACCATTGTCTGCTTTAGCTCTTCCATCCGAGCTTCATTTTCAACTATGCGCTCTTCGAACAGCCCTGAATTTTTCTATACCATGCTTTTCAAATTTTCTTCTAAGAATTTGGAATTTTCCAGTAATTGGGCTTCTAAGGATTCTTTCATGGTTTTAGAATTTTCTGCCAATTTGTCTTCTAACGCCTCTTTTAGGTTTTTGGAATTTTCCACCAATTTGTCTTCTAGGGTTTTAGAATTTTATAGCAATTTGTCTTCTATGGTTTTAGAGTTTTCTTGCAATATTTGTAGTTTATCTTCTAAAGAATTAGAATTTTTTAGCAATTTGTCTTCTAAGGTTTCAGAATTCTCTAGCAATTTGTCTTCTAGGGTTTTAGAATTTTCTACTAAATTGTCTATTTTTTGTAAGAGTATACTCATGTCCCCATTACCAGAAACTTCAAACAAATGTGTCGGGATTGTTACCTTCACTTATTAGGGCATTTCGTAGCCGTTTTATTAATTCACTTTTATTCCCACTAATTTCTAAATCCCTTTCCTCCAGTTCTTTTTTAAGTCATCCACTTTCAATTGGTCCAAATTCACGGCTTTAAACATTCTATTTATTTTTCACTTCTAAAGTTCCACAAATACACCTACACCTCTGTAATGTTTTTATTTTCACACTCGGGTTCACTACAGTACTCGGATTTATTTAAAAACACAATTCAACTCGCTCTAATTTATTTCCACTACTTTACAAGCCCGTAGCCAGCGGGAGGGGGTCTGGAGGTTCGAATCCCCCTCGAAATTTTGGAATGTTTGGTTTCTAGATTTAATTTTAACCAATTAATCATTTTTCTCATTGAATAAATTTTATATTTATACAATTTTATGTATCCTGGAAATACATGAACAAAAATACACATTTTTGAAATGTATATCAGCCCATCACAAATCAAGAAAATTATCCACCCCCCCCACCGCCCAAAAAAAACCCACCCGAGAAAATTTCCTGGCTACGGCGTTGCTATTTTAACACAATTTATATTCACAGAACTAATTACAATTTATCTTATGTATACCGCAGTCGAAAACGGAATGAATTAGTACAATCGTGTTAGCCGTAATTGTTGTTGTCCTGCTCACCGCCACAGCAATCCAGAAAAAGTTGAAGTTTACTAAGTCTAACCCTACTAGCGAGCCAACACCATTACCATGCCCAACAAACAGCAATTCCAGAGGAAAGCTTCACAGCCTACTAAGCCCTACCGAAGACATTGAACTTCAGAACTTCGTTTAAAAGTTGACGATACAGTATCAACTTTTTCAAATGGATGGGAGTTGTTATATAAGTTTATAACATGAACTATGTGTGAACTTATGTATGTAGCAACTATATTTCGCCGTTCTCAGCTGAGTCAGCGACACGTGTAATGTCACATAACAGTACCGCCGAGCATCCGTGGGAATCCCCGTGTCGATAGGGCCGATTCAGCATACATGATCTTATAAATTGTAGAATTTCTCTTAGTCTTTATTCATTATTACTCAGTCTATTTTTAGTTAAATTTATCATTATTTCAAATTGTAACTTAAAAGTTATTACTTTGTTTAAGTTAATAAAAAGCTTTTTTAAAAAAACAAACTTGTGAAGAGGAGAATAGCACTAACCCTCTCCTTAAGAGGGGATGCTACAGATATTTTGCAAACCTTGAATGCCTCTGAGCAAGAAGACTGCGAACAACTGGTCAAACATTTAGAACTGCGGTATAGACAAATCCATTTGGAGCACGTTTATCACTCCCAATTGAAAAATCGCCACCAAAAATCGAACGAATCCCTTCAAGAGTTTGAAGCTGATATTGCCCGTCTGGTTCGCCTTGCCTATCCAGCCACACCGGAAAATGTGATAGAAAGGTTAGCAGTACAAGCCATCTTAGCAGAGGATGTCAATGTCCCGGAAAGAGCTGAAATCATTATAAATGCTTGCTTAGATGGGAAAGCTAAAGCTGGAACAGTAATGATACTTGATCCAGAACTTAACGACGAAAATATAGGCAGAGGAGTCGCACTGGGGAGGACCCTGTTTCTTGCCAGGGAGTTTGTCCCAGTAAGAGTAATGAACCTGAATCATTACTCGGTTGTGTTAAAGAAAGGAACAACTTGGACCATTGTTCTACAGTTTTCTCTGTAGTCAGAAGCACACAGCATGCAGAAATAACACCAGGTAAACTATCTGAAGAACTGGAAAAACTCATCATCGATTCATCTAAGAATTTGAAACCAAACCAGAAAGCAAAATTGAGGGACATCATTAGAAAGTACCAGGATATCTTCGATGTAGGGAACGGCAAAAGAGGCCGAACCGACCTGGTGAAACATAAAATTAATACCGGGGACGCTCAGCCTATTCGACAGTCGACGAGAAGACTATTCCTAGCCAAAAGAGAAGAAGCCAATAGGATAGTCCACGAAATAGAGGAAGAAGGTGTTATTGAACCATCCAATAGCCCTTGGGCTTCTCCAGTTGTCTTGGTAAAAAAGAAAGACGGTTCCACTCGATTTTGCATGGACTATCGGCAACTAAATCACGCAACGAAGAAAGATAGCTATCCCCTACCAAGAATAGACGATACCCTAGATACGTTGGATCGAAGCTGTTTTCCACCCTGGACTTCAAGAGCGGTTATTGGCAGGCGGAACTTGCCAAAGAAGACCGCGAAAAGACTGCTTTTACCATTGGCTCGGGACTTTACCAATTCACGGTGATGCTTTGGATTGTGTAATGCTCCAGCAACGCTTGAAAGATTGATGAAAACAGTGTTAAAAGGGCTTTCATGAAAGACATGCCTGGTGTATCTTGACGACATTACCGTGGTTGGCAAATCGTTTGAAGACCACGTGGGGAATCTGGAGGAGGTATTTCGGTAACCTCGAAGTTCCGGACTAAAGTTAAGCCCGAAGAAGTGTCAGCTGTTCCAAGAAGAGGTGCAATATCTTGGACATGTAGTTTCCGCACAGGAAGTAGCTGTGGACAAACAGAAAATCAAAGCTGTCCAGGAATGACCGATACCTAAAGATATCCACCAGTTAGGAAGTTTCCTGGGGTTATGCACGTACTATCGTCGGTACGTAGCCGGATTTGCCAACATCGCCAAGCCACTTAATAGACTCACAGAGGGGAAGATGCACTACCAGTGGAACGAGGAATGTCAGCGATCATTCGAGACATTGAAAAGAGCATTGACGAGTGCCCCCGTCTTAAGTTATCCTTTGCCAGATGGAAACTTCGTTTTGGATACCGACGCAAGCAATGTCGGAATTGGTACGGTGCTTTCGCAGATCCAAGACGGTCAGGAGAAAGTCATCGGCTATTTCAGCATTACCTTGAGCAAGCCTGAACGTAATTACTGCGTTACTCGCAGGGAACTTTTGACTGTGGTAAAGGGGGTAGAACATTTCCATAAGTACCTCTATGGTAAAAGATTCCTCCTGAGGACTGATCATGCAGCACTGAAGTAGCTCTTGCAGTTTAAAAACCCCGATGGACATGTGTCCAGGTGGATTGAGCGGTTGCAATAATTCGATTTCGAAACTGAACATCGCGCAGGAACAAGCTATAAGAATGCTGATGCCTTATCGAAGAGACCATGCCCTGATGATTGTAAACATTGTCAGCAAGCTGAAGAAAAAAGGGCTGTTCTCTGTAGAACTACCGCTGTAGTTTACCATAGGCAACCTGAGGAGATCCAGAAAGACCAAAAATTTGATCCAGAACTAAACGAAGTTATCCGCTGGAAGGAAGAAGACCGCAAACCTACGTGGCAAGAGATTTCCCGATACTCACCAACCATAAAGTCATACTGGGCTCAGTGGAACTCCCTCATCCTGGAAAATGGACTTCTCAAGCGCGTCCTGGAAATTTACAGAGGAGGGAAACGACAGAAAACAGATTGTAGTTCCCAGAAATAGGAGACCAGAGGTTTTATGAGAACTACATGATGGTACAACTGGAGGACATATGGGAGTAACGAAAACCCTGGGGAAGTTGAGAGAACGCTTCTATTGGGTAAACTGCCAAGTAGATGTTAAGGAGTGGTGCTGGAAATGTACGGTTTGTGCAGCAAGTAATGGGCGTCAGAAACGACCAAAAGCTCCAATGAAGCAATATAACGTGGGCAGTCCATTCGAAAGAGTAGCCATTGATGTTGCCGGTCCATTGCCTGAATCCGACTCTGGAAATAAATACATTGTGGTGGTGATGGACTATTTTAGTAAATAGGTCAAAGCGTATGCCTTGCCGAATCAAGAAGCCTTGACCGTTGCTGATGTCCTTGTCAAGGAATGGATTAGTCGTTTTGGTGTTCCCTTGGAGTTGCACTCAGACCAAGGTACAAATGTCCACAGAATAAAGAAGCTACATCGGGGAAAACCAAAGGTCGTACATTTCAACAGGTTAGCCCCTTATGCCGGAAGTCATGACAGCGAAGATGACCAAGCCCAAGTCCGCAGCATCCAACCACCCGATGACGAGATGTCCTTCGAGCAATTTATGGCAGTGTACTCTGATGGACAGAAAGTGCAGCACGACGTAACGAGAGAGGAACCCCGAGACCTGTTTGAGGTGCCCATACAATATGCCCTGGCTTGTGTGGCTCGAGATCTCCGGATGTCCAGAGGAATAGCCAAGGTGTTTGCCAAAAAGTACGGCCAATTCCAGAAGCTACGGGAGCAAGATCCAGTGGTTCCAGAACATATGAAAGGAGTTTTACGATGGTTCGTTGACTTGCCAGAATAATTCCGAGAGAAATATATAAATACGTACAGCGATGGATTGATTCAGTAATCGACGGCAGTATAGTTTAGATAAATTGTAAATATGTAGTTCTGTGAATATAAATTGTGTTAAAGTAGTGGAAATAAATTAGAGTGAGTTGGACTGTGTTTTGAACAAATCCAAGAACTGAAACTGAGTGTGAAAATAAAAACATTACAATATGATATACTAATGTATATAGCACTTTCATGCTTTGTCGATATCGTAACAAAAAAGTACAGGTCCGTATTTAAAAAAAAAATAGTTAATGGTGACCCAGAAGAAACGAAACGCATCAGTAAGTTTTGATGAGGCTCTATTGTGTAACAGTATGTGTTAAAACACTTTTCCCTTTACACCATTTTTTGATATTCTTTAAAATAAAAGTAGTAGAGGCAAAAAACGAAAAGTTACATTTTTGGTTTTCCTTTTCTGAATCATTCTACGGTAAGAGGTAATGTGTACGGCAATCATTATAAAATAGCTTTTTTGTTCTATATGTCGGCATCATGACTGAATCTACAATTTAAGTACAGTTTCCTGTAATTTCACTATTTAACTCTGAAAAGTCTCTACCCTGGTCTGTCCCTTTCACGTTTTTAATGAAACCTTCGACCGGTATATTTATGCTCCAAGGTACATAAGTATTCACTAAGATCATACAAAACAGAGTACAAAGAACACTAGACTCCACTCAGGCATAAGAACAAACTGGATTCCGCACCATTGATCACATACATACTAGGGTGATTCATTTCGGCAATTGTTTTTCTCTCAATGTTCAAGCAAATTATTAATCTACATATAGAAAAAAAATCCCCCACCAAGTTTAAGCTCTTATTAATCTCAATTTTAAGTACTTACAATTTACGTTTAAAGTTTTCCCATATAAAATGCATGTAAAAAAATATTGTTTTCAAATTTGCTCATACAATATTGTAAATCGGTTTGATGGACCTTATGGGGAATTTCACGCTCTTCAAAATTTCTCTGGTGTTTTTAGGGTTCCGTATATACAATATACGGATACCCTTATAATATCACTCCGGATTTCTACCTTTGTCACATCACAGCAATTTTCTCCTAAACTACTGAACGGAAGAGGTTGAAATTTGTTATCAATGTATAGTTTGGTAACCCGAACAGGAGCAGATATCGTAAAAGAAAAAAAATTGATAACAGGAGTACTTCTGGGGGAAAAACTAAAAAAATCGACCGTTCCCCCCCTGAACTCCGGAACTACTGAGCTTAAAATTTTGAAAAAAATAGGAAATATAGAACGTTGCCCGAACTTTACAGGAAAAATAAGGAGAAACCATTAATATTAATTTTGGGGGGCAAATTATAGAATTAAATAAAAATTTAAAAATAAAAAAAATTCAAACGCATCATGTAATATATCAAATGATAAGTCTCATTCTGAGGAACACAAATATATTTTTTTCATATTTAAAAAAATATATATATTTAAAAAGATCTTAACGAAAATATACCAAAATTTACCCAAATTAGAGGTATAGGTTCTGACCTGAAGTTTACTGGAAAAATAAGGAGAAACCTCTACTTTTAATTTTGGGGGGCAAATTACAGAATTAAATGAAAAATATAAAATTAAAATTGTTTCTAACCCATCATGTTATATATCAAATGAAAGGGCTCATTAGGACGAAAACAAATACATTTTTTTCATATTTTTAAAATAAATTAATTAAAAGATATTAACAAAAATATAAAAAATTTTACCCATCTCCCCTTCTATCTCCGAAACCATAAGCTGGAAAATTTTGAAAAAAATGGAGGTATATCCCCTCACCTGAACTTTACTGGAAAAATTAAGGAGAAACCCCTAATATTCATTTTGGGGGGCGAATTATAGAATTAAATGGAAAATAAAAAATTATAATTGTTTCTAACGAGTCATGTTATATATCAAATCACAGGGCTCATTATGACGAATACAAATATGTTTTTTTAATTTTTTTTAAATGAATACTTTAAAATATATTAAAAAAATATTTTAAAAAAATTACCCATTCCCCGTTATTCCCCAATCTATAAAACCTATTTTTTTTGTTTATTGGAAAAATATGAAAAAATCCCTAATTCTATTATTTGGCCCCCAAATAATAGAATTAAACGGAAAATGAATTATTAGAAAACCCCCATAGTAATTTTAGGGACAAATTATACAATTAACTGGAAAATAAAGATTCAATTTTCAAAAGCATCATGTAATATATCAGATAAAAGGCTCCTTATGTGAATTACAAATATATCATATTTTTAAATTATTTGTTTAAAAGACATTAACAAAAATATTAAACATCGACATAATTCCCACTTTAGAAACTGCACTATTTAAATTTTTTTAAATATATTTTATTTGTATTTTTTAATAATTTGAATAACAGATTTAATAATTTATAATTTAAAACTTGACCTATTATGCCCTTTATCTTCCGATCTACAGAGCCTCAAAACCGAGACAGTAGATTATAAAAGACTTCTCTGAAAGTTTATTAGTAAAATAAAACTCTAATGTTAATTTTTGGGGGCCAAATTAGAAAATTAAATACATATGTATTCTGATAAAAATCAAGCGAATCCTGAAGCAGATAAAATAAAAAGTCTATGTGTGGAAAATCAAACTATATATTTTTTATAAATTTAAAACGCTTCATTTTAAAGATATAAGGGTAAATATAAGAAAATGCACTCATTCCCTGCTTGTCTGAAACTGGAATTAGAATTAGAAGGTGGTTCGGAACCCTAAGTATGCGAGTCCAACTCGCACTTGACCAAATTGTTTACACTTTAGAAACTACACTATTTAAATTTTGAGAAATATATTTTATTTTGTGTAACTCGCACTTGTTCGCCAGTAGGAGTCGTCAAACTGCAATTTTTGGAATTAATGGTATTTTCAATTTTTTCAGCAAACCGTAAAAAGTAAGGAGAATAAAAGGATAACTAGTTGAAAATAGTTCTCTGACCAAGATTTAATAAATTTATAATCATTTTCATACCTCAAAACGTTACGAATTGATAAATACTAACTAATTATTAAATTTAACTTTCTTATTCATTACTAACATATTCCCCAACACTTACGTGCTGTTAACGATACTCCTGAGCGATGTGTTGCACTCCTTGAAAAATTTAACGAATTTGGTACATATGATGACGATCAGAAACAATATTTATTATTAATAGTTCAACGATGCAAAAAAGAATTTCCAACGTATGCCAAAAAGCTTTATTCGACTTTAAAATCTTAATCTGTTTCCAATGAAATTTTAAAAGTTATTAATTTCGTTTTCATAACTATTTAAGGAAATATGTTAGTAATGAGTAAGAAAGTTAAATTTAAATAGCATAATTAGGTAGTTAGTATTTATCAATTTGTTATCTTTTGAGGTATGAAAATGACTAAATTTATTAAATCCTGGTCAGAGAACTATTTTTTGCCAGTCCAGCCTTTTTTGCTCCCTACTTTTTGCGGTTTGCTCAAAAAATTGAAAAAAACTATTCATTCCAATAATTGTACTTTGATGATGACTATTGGCGAACGAGTGCAAGTTACACGAAAAAAACACCAGCGCAATTTTGAAGAGCGTAGAATTCCCCATAAGGTCCATAAAACCGATTCACAATATTGTAAAAGGTGGCTATATACATTTGAAAAAAATTTACATGCATTTTAAATGGGAAAACTTTGAATGTAAATTTTAAGTACTAAAAATTGAGATTAAGAGCTCAAACTTGATGAGATTTTTTTTCTATATGTAGATTAATATTTTGCTTTAGCACACAGAAAAAAAAATTGCGGAAATGAATCACCTTAATATATACTCTAAGGGAAGTTATCAGTAAAATTAAAGAATATCAATTACCACTCACATTGGCCTTCATAGACTTCAAGAAAGTGTTCGAAACTTCGACACCAAAGGCAGTAATCAATGGCTTTATGAAGGTAGATAAAGCCATATATAGAAACCTTGACCAATATATACAGAGCAGCCACAGCTAAAATCAGAATATTTGAAGGCAGCTCAGAACCACAAACAGAGGAGTCAGAAACGTTGGTGCGATCTCACCAAAACTATTCACAGCAGCTTTAGAAAGTATGTTTCAAAAGTTAGATTGGAACAACAAAGGTCTTTCGGTCAACTGTGAGTTGTAGCAATTAATTGACAATTGCAAGAAAAGTCAAGCTAATATTTACCGTTATTCGACTACGATTCCTGATGAGGAATCGAAACGTCTCATCGCATAGTTAAGTATCATACAATAGGTATACATATAGACCTACCTTCTATCAGTTAGTCCTATGTAATAAGGTGACTCTTGTTCCAGGCAGTTTCCACAAATTGTCCTTAAGCCGTATACTACACCTTACTTCAAACTTATCTATATTTTTCACAAACCATTGTGAGGAGTGAGTACCCAAAATCAACAATGAAAAAATTATCAGGCGAACTTCAACAAGTAATAGAACTCAACACTACTGGAATAGACCCAAAAATAAACGTTAAGAAACTGGTAAACATTCAGAAAATTATCTTAAATAATACAACCTTGGAAGTAGTGGCAGAATATGTAAAGCTGGATCATTTAATACATACATCAGATTTACTTTTGCTAATACTAGAAATAAACATAGATCAAACTAGGATAAATGCCATTAAAAACAAATTAGGGGCAAGTCAAGAATACTAGTTCATTTCAAGAAAAATGTATTTGATAAATATGTTGTGTCAGTACTTATATATGGTTGTGAAACCTGGAGTCTAAAATAATTATGTATAAACTTCCAGTAACACTATGCAATGGAGAGATCCATGATCAGAATATCAAGGACAGACCAAAATGGAACAGAGTAGACAGAAAATAAAACCAAAGGAATAGATGTTATCCACAAAGTGACTTCCCTGAAATGGCAATGGGTAGGACATATGGCAAGATGACAAGATAATAGGTGGTCAATAAGTGGTTTCCCAGGGGTGTAAAAAGACTCCAGCTTAAATAGGATTGACATCAGAAAAATTACCAGTATCATGTGGTAATCTCTTACTCTCGACTAGACCAAGAAATACTGTTGATATATATATACAACTATTTATTTAGTAATGCAGTGTACTTTTCTCCATATGAAAAAAATATATTCAGTTCAATAAATTACAAATATATTTCTATATTTTCAAAAAACTTAAGCAACAGCCATATTATGAACTAAACTGCTTTACCATACAATGCTAGAGAAAGGAAGAACCAACTATGTATATTGTTTTCAATTTGATTTAATTGAAACTTAAAATTGAAACCTACTCATTATTTACTCAAGTGACCATTAGTATCAATAGGGAATTCATTGTTGACACTACTGAATATGGTTACTACTTCAAAATATCATGAAGTTGGCAGCATACTTTTTACATATGGATTTATAGATGTGTGTTTTATTGGGAGTTTAAATTTGTAATTGGGAGAAACAATTCCATTTTAGGAAGTCTCCTGAATATATTGGAACAAGTGGCAATCTGACAACTGAAATGTTTAATGTATAATTTGGTTTATTCAATCAATTTTGAGAGTTTTGAATGCCATATATTCAATAAAACTCCTGCTAAAAAACTTTTTTAATAATTCGATTTACTTACACATGTACAAAATTATTAAAGAATTCATTGATACAAAGCAAATAATCACAGACTACACTATTAATTTTCAAGAAAAGAAACAAATTCAGTTAACTTATATAGCTGGTCTTCACTACTTGGTTGTCCTACAGTCTCAATAATTTGTCTAACAGGATGCACCATTTTTGTATCAGCTTCATACTTCCAACCTTTAGCAGCACATGCTGGAATACATTGCTCTTGAGAAAGTCCTGTCATTGCAGACACATTTTCTAATGTTATAGAGGAGTAAGCCTGTGCAATCAAGTCAACAGCTCTGCTTCTAATTACATCTAGAAGTAACACAATACAATTATTTATATTTAAAGATTTTTTTGGTATGTACCTTGTAATTGTTTCATAATCTCTGCAACAGTTTCAGACCAAGTGACTCCATTCAAACCTTTATATATTGCTGGAAAATCTCTTTTCCACATACTCTGTCCCACTGTCCAAATATCAGCCAGTTCTGGAGTAGAAGTTTTTACATTCAGAGGAATTCTCTTCCATAAGTATTTTGCATTACAACTTAAAATAATAATATATTAAATGTTGAAACAATATTCTGGTTAAAATATACATACAGATCATTTTGATACAGATAGATTGCTAAAAGCTTTTCATATACTTGAGGAGGTGCTATACCATTTGGGGCCTAAAAATCAGAATTTAGTGAAGTTCGTAAAATAAATAGTTATATTGTATACATCAAGCTCTTGTTGTTCTAGTTCCTCTGCAAGTTTAGATACCTCATCAAGCACCATTTTTGTAAACAAAAACAAATTAATATTAATTTTTTGTTCAAGTTATAAATAGGAATCCAAACATTTGTGACATGGAACAGGAATTCACCACGGAATTGACGGAATTCACCACAAATTTTTTACTTTGGCATATTAAATCCATTATTTTGTGGGCAATGACATTTCTATGATATCTTATTCCATGTTTTTCGTTTTCGTGTCATTTGATCTTAAATGAGTTCTTAAATGTGACATATTTGCATTTTTGTATTTGTTGTTATATTTGCAAAAATTTCACAATAAGATTTTAAAATTATTATATAAGCCTAATAAACATGGGTGTCCCGAAATTTTTTCGTTATATAAGTGAACGTTATCCCTGTTTAAGTGAAGTTGTGAGGGAATATCAGGTTAAATACAAAGTAGAATTTTAAGTATTTTTAATATAATTATATATTTTTTAGATTCCAGAATTCGACAATTTATACCTTGATATGAACGGAATAATTCACATGTGTTCTCACCCTGACGATGAAAATGTACATTTTCGAATAACAGAAGAGCAAATTTTTAAAGATATTTTTCATTATATTGAAGTGTTGTTCCGAATGATCCGACCGCAAAAGTTATTTTTTATGGCGGTAGACGGAGTAGCACCTAGAGCTAAAATGAATCAGCAAAGGGGTCGTAGATTTAGATCTGCAAAAGATGTTGAAAAGAAAGAACAAGAAGCTGCCAAAAAAGGAGAAGTTATGCCAACAGAGGCAAGGTTTGATTCCAATTGTATTACTCCTGGTACAGTTTTTATGGCAAGGCTACATGAACAATTGAAATATTTTGTTGTGGAAAAGATTTCAAATGATGTTATGTGGCAAAATTGCAAAGTGATATTATCTGGGCATGAGGTAAGCAGATTCATAAAATGAAAATTTGTGTTTTTAGGGTTACTATATATATATATACAATTTACAATTTTGAGTACACCCCATAAACTAACATGAAATATTGGCATTTATTACATTTTTCTATACAACTGTGGAAAAAGAGTTTTTGTTTTTTATATACAGTCACAAATAAGATTCCTTATATCACTTTTGTAAATATATGACTCATTTATAAGCCAAGTAGTCTTAATCCAATATACACAATTCAATTTTTTTACGTACCAGCTGAAAGTTTATGGATGGCTTCATTGTGAAGGTAAAGAGATGCCCAACTTGTACCTGTATAAAAATACTCAATGGCATTCACAAGAGTAAAGTGTTGAAACACATTGCTTTGGTAATTTTTAGTCTCATTCCTTGATAAAATAATAAGATAATTTATTTATTATATATTGATATGAGAAATATGAACATAATGTTTGTGCTTTATATACAACTTTACAATTAATTATTAGATGGGTTTTCAAGTATTGTCTTGTCTTAACTGCAATTATCATTAGGATATATTTTTAAGGATAACAAATGTAATTTTTTACTTTTTTGAAAATTATTAATTTTGGACATTTTTTCAATAATCATTGATTTTTTATCTGCTAATGGACACATTCATATATTTCTTGTAAGTAACTTGATTAGATTTTTTAATAATCTAGAGGATTAGGGATGTTATGGAGCTCTGTAACCATAACCAAAACTATTGGATATCTGAAATAAAAATCTATCTGAAACGATAACTGAATCTGATATAAAAGTTTCGAATAGTTTCAGATAAGGACAGATTTGTATCAAAATGAGACAGGCACTTTATAATGCTGTTTGAACCTGAAAAATAACCAATTGACAATACCTTACTGAAGTGTGTGCTGACCACTTACCATTTACAATAATGGATTGTGTGTGGTGGTTTGTCAGTTCAGATTCAATTTGAAAAAATCTAATATCCATTAGTGAAACTATCGGATAATCTGAAATAATTTCATTTTTTTAACCATAACTGAAACCGATATAATATTATTCATATATCCGTAATTTCATATCCTTAATATCCCTAAGAGGAATGTTATGATAATACTGATTTAATTATTTATCTTCTCATTCGTTTTCCTTGTGTGATTGATATTACTACACATTTAGTGAATTAAATATTAATAAGAGATTTTAGTTAGAGGAACCAATTTATTCAATAGTTCAATTTTAGCTAAATTATGCATCTTTTTGAAGTATTCAAAATAAAGTGTAATAATTAATAAAAGGTGTGAAATTCATAATAGAAAATAATAATGTATGATTACAGCAATAAAAAATGGTTTACTTTTTTCAGCTGACAAATCACACAAAAGTTTGAGTGTTTGCAAATTTATTTTTCACATATAAAATGCCTTTTTAGAGTTTTATGTAGTAGTGAGTGTAAATATTGGGGAAGAACAAAGTGGTTTCCAAAGAGAAAGATCATGTTTAGATAATATTCACTGCATTACACAAGTAATAGAGAAAAACAGAGATAAATCAACAGAAACACACATGATCTTTATAGACCTGGAAAAGGCATATGATAATGTACCAAGATGTAAGGTCTGGCAAGTAATGCAATGGGTAAATATAAAAGAAAAATGGATTAATATAATTTAAAAAATGTATCTGAACAATGAAAGCATAATAAAAATAGGACACCACTACACAAAACCCATCATAATAAACAAAGGTGTATTTTGTCACTGTTGCTCTTCAATATATTCATTGAACAATGTCTGGAAACCTGGTACCATTAGTGCTTGGATATGGGATCTAAAATAGACAATCATATATTGCTTTCCTTATTATACACCGATTATCAAGTCATATTTGCCCAAGATCATAAAAATATTGAATCTATGTTGAGGAACCTATCAGAGGAATATCAGAAAAGGGGTCTGAAGATCAATTTTCTTAAATACCTGAGGACAACAATAAGTTCTGCTAGCACCTACAAGAAAGAGAACTCACCAAGGATAGGTATGGGGAAAATGTCGACAAAAACTTGAAATGGTTTGCTATGGACTGAGAATTTAAGCCAGGATACAAAGAAACTTTGCATTGTTGGAAATATAGTACTCTATGGCGCAGAGATGTGGCCAATTACAACAGCAGTTTGAGATAAGATAAGAATCATAAATCTGATTAACATAACATAATGGGCAACAGATGATACAACAATACCCTATCCTAATACCTGCCGACAAATCCGTCGTCGTTGTCCCAAAGTTGTCCCGGCGAAAGAGCATTTACTATTTTATCAATATTGTGAAGCCTACATGTCTTCCCGGAATTAGCCAAATGTGTTTTCGCATATTAGACATAATAGCATGCTGAGTCGAATTACTTCGCGCTTCCTTGCGGTAGACGAGCATAGTAAAAGCATTAAATGTGATCATACCTTGTCTCAAACTCATCTTAGCCCATGGCACGTCGCAATACATCTCGGGAGCGGTTCAAATGTCTCAGCAAGAGGATTATGAGATGCAAATTGGGGTCGAAACGTGGACTCGCACTTCCTCCGAACACCCGCCCCACGCCCGTAAAAAATGCGGTTTTAAATTCGAACCCGGAGCCGGCTTATTACCAGAACAATAATGTGCTGGAAGTAATACTTCAAAAGAATAAAATTAAAGGCCGTTGGTCGGAGGAAGTGGAGTAACTCAAGGAACAGACATCGGACGTTATTTTATCTTTTCGACCCCCCAGGCATATTTTCTGTTTTGTTCCGAACGGTATTTAGCAAAGTAGGTAGAAATTGGAGGGAATTTTTGGTAGCATTCGTCGTCGAGATCATTTATTAGTTGCAGTTGAGTTAAGAAATTTTACGGTTCGATTGTTTCGGTTGTAATCCTGCGGAGGTCTCAAAAGACCATAAATAAGGAGAAGCGTCGCATAAGCAAATCGAAAAAGCTTAGGCTCTCTAATTACGAGGATGTAAGGCCAGGAGTACCGAAGAGGCCAAACTGAAGAAACAAGACAACTGCAATTTGAACACTTAATGCAAATAGTATCGCAAGTTAATGAAACAGTTAATGAAAAAATACAAATAGTGGAATTAGACATAAAAGAAATAAACGACGACATAAATATCCTAAAAAGTAATGTGGAGACTCTTGAAATCAAAGTAGGTGACATTGATTCCATTCAGAGCCAAGTGAAATTTGAAATCAGTTCCATTAAAAACACGGTACAAAGTGAAGTAAGTGAAGTGCAAGATAAAATCAGTGCCATCCAAAACAAGGTAGAAACAGAAATTAAAATTATGCTTACAGCGAGGAAAATACCAGAACACCATGATGGCAGCTCATCCTGGCCCATGTATAATCGGCAATTTGAAGCTGTGGCTACAGCTAATGGATGGGATAACCAAGAAAAATCTACGTCTCTTGTAATTTCCTTAAGAGGTCCGGCCTTAGAACTCCTCCAAAGCATTCCAGTCGATGAACAAGTCAATTTCGACAAGATCGTCGCCATCCTGGACAAAAGATACGACAATCAATCCCTGAGCCAAGTATACCAGGTACAAGTAAGTGGAAAAACGCAAAAATCCGGAGAGGGTCTTCAAGAATTCGAAGCAGAGATTAGGCGGTTAGTACACTTGTTCTACCCGGACCTGCCAGAGGAAACGAAAGACCAGTTGGCCACACAGAGTTTCATAAACGGTATCAGAGATGTGGAAGTGCAAAGAAATCTAAGACTTAGTGGCATCAAGAAGAGTTACGAAGCTTTGCTCCGGGCTTTGGAGGTAGAGGCGGTCATGAACATGTCCAAGACGAGCAGTTTCCTTCAACCAGGAAGAGTTAGAGTCACCATTTCAAGCGCTGCTGGCTGATCTGAACAAACTATTAGAACGGTCACAGAGGACTGGCACCAAAAGAGCATGTTACCGATGTGGGCGGACAGGACACTTCCAACGAGACTGCAGAGTGAGGCTACCTGAACAGTAACCGAGCAGGGGTAACCAACAAAACGACCACCTGTCCAGGGACCGTCAACCAGTCAGCATAAGGGGGCGAATGCTGACTGACCCTCCACCAGCCCCCAAAACAATATCCATCCGGGAATAGCAGCAGCCTGGTCATCAGGGGCACCATCAATGGCCGAGCAATTACCATCACCATCGACACCGGCGCCGCATTATGGGTCAAATGGCATTATTTTTAACGGAAACCTAATATCTTGAGCAAAAATAGAGATATCGAAACATTTTTTAAATTGAACCATAGGTTATGTAGATTAAGGGAAAATTATTTAGAATGTCATCATCCACTATTAGATCGGACGCTAGAGGTAAGTGAGTATGCATAATTACTGAACTTCGCCAACGGATTTGAGTGAAGAAAAGGTCAAAGATCAAGAAAGTGGATCTTACTGGTAAATTTTTTGGTCCATTTTTTTTACTCCCTCTACTCTTATTTGTAAAGGGAATGTATTTGAGTACATGATATAAAATCATTTTAATAATTATTTATAGTTTGTTCTAATGGTAAAAGTAGGGATGGATTCTTAAATAATAAAAGAAAACGCAAATGAAAGTAATATATTTTTTATTAATAAAAAACAAAATTTATATATGAAAAACCACCGAATTCAAGCATAAATGTATTTAAGGTAGGTAAAAAATTACCCAATTTTATTTTGGCAGTTGTTATTGATTCATTTACATAATGAAATACAACATAATTCTGATTTGTTGCAACTACAAGACATTGTGCAGCTGTTTGCAGTACAGTTATATGGTGGAATTAATAACTCTGGTAAAGACGACTTCGTCATTTGACGTTGACGTAAGTCACCGTTCAGCTTTTCATAACCAAATGAACAATAATCAATGGGGGGTAATTGTGTTTGATGTGAATTTTTCCGTATAAATGTTTGTACCTTAGCCCTTAATAAATGCAAATGCAAAGCATCTGAAGTGCAAACCACTTTCATCAAATTGAACTCGAAACCTATATTTTGAGATATCAGCTAATATTTGAATTCATCAGCAGATAATTTTTTCCTTGGAAATAAATATGTGCAAACTATTTCTAACTGTTTCAATTGTTCATTATTTAGGTCACGGTTTCCCAAAAGCATGATACCTGTTTGTACAAAGAACAAAGTATCAAATTGTGAGTAATTGTACGTGGAAGTTAGTACACAGCTGCTGTCAACATAATCAGATGTTGAAGGCTCCATACTTGTTTTGAAGTGATACATTTCTTGAAAATTCAAGGCCTTTAAATCATACTCAAACTGGTCAGTTGTAAGTTTCAATTTAACGAGATTTACTTCATTCTCGATTGGATTTTTTCCTGATAAATTACCATTACTGTTACATAGGTAGAGTCTTTACTGCTTAATGTTTCTTCATTAAAGTCGTTATCTATGGCACCATGAAGAAATAACGATGAATTTTTCACTTTATTCTTAGGAATAAGTATAATTTTTTCCGCATCTTCATACGCAATTGAAATTGTTAATTCTAAATCCAGCTAGCTGATGCAATGTCAAAACTTATTTAATATACTTATCAGCTGTTTTGACCTAGTTAAGTGATGAATTGATTCAGCTAAAGCTGGTGTCTGTTTCTCAGTAACTGTAAAAAATATGTTATAAAATACTCTTTCGCTCAACATTTTGGTTTTTGGCATTACACAAAGCTTGCAGAAAAATATGCCATGTTTCTGACAATCTTCCATTTTCTAATAATATAATATTTGAACCAATGCCACTAGGTATTAATTCTGTTTTTAATAATTCTTGACGCAATGCTTTTCCAGTCTCAATGATTTTGTTTTTTGAGATGAAGCTCCGAACATGTTCTATTATTTCCTTCTGTGGTATATCTCGCATAAACCTAATGATGACTTTAATCGATCAGTCGGGTAACAAAATATTTTTTCTCCAAATTTATCAATAAGTAGTGATTTCACTACACGATTTTCGATCACTGCGCCCTGAATGTTTGTAAGTACAGAGATTCGTTGAGCTAAGAAGTGCACTTCAAAAGAATTTAACTGGTCTTAAATTTCATCTATTAGTTTGTCAAATTCATCATCAAGGATTTCTGATTTGAAGGTCGACCGGCTGGCATCTGAGAAGTTCTCGGTAATCTTAAATAAATCAAGGTAACAATGTTTATGATACCTCACTTCGATAGCAAATCAATTTTTAGGCCGTCGACAAGTACTAAATCCAGTGAAAACGTATCTTGTTTCTATGTGCTGTACTAAAAGTTTTTTCCGCTGCTGAAATTTCGGAACATAAATATAGCTGCTTATCTTTTGTTTCGTCTTGGTTTCTTACAAAATATGCATATCAACCATTTTTTCAACTCAGCCGGTATCCTTGATGACAAACGAGATTTTGAAGTAAGCTCCTCCACGCTTGCTTTGGAAGTTGAAGCAGACGCTTCTTTTTCTTTATACAACGCAATTTCTCGACGCCTTATTTTCTCCTCACTAATATAAGTGGCTAAACAGCTTTGGTGCCATGAGTGTGGAGTCTGGATTATATCGTTTTGAAAACTTCTCACTAATGCTGTCTTTATTCTATCTGTTGCTTTTTTAATATTAAGCAGGGTCCTTAACCTTGGCTCTTTCACTAAATCATTTGAACTATCACAAAATAAGCAAAATTGTTCGTTAGGTTTTCTTCTTTTCAAATTAACCACTTCTAACGACATTTCTACCTTTTTTAATACAGTAGACTTTAAACAGACCCTCAAAATTTACGAAAATACTACTATTTTATATGTATAAAAAAACACGACAAAGCAACGTCTTTACGTCAACAAATGTAAAAACACACTAAACGCGTACGCGCCCTATGCTTACTATATGGGCGAAGAGTGGTAGTGAAGGGAGCGGGAAGGGACCACCTCATCTGGCGGCAAGATGTGTTTTGTTATTATTTAGTGTCTCAGATATAAGAATCTGGTTAAAGTTGCCGTCACTCGGATTTTGCATACTCAACTACCTCTGGCGCCGGCACTATATTATAGGGGTGGGAATGAGGGTTGAAGTGGTGCACATTTCAAAATTCGAACTTTTTTTTTCTTAATTTTATGGTATATCTTAAAGACTAGAGATATTTATACGACTGTTTTTTTTTAAATTATAGAGTTATTAATATAGATTAGAAAATTATTTATTGCAAATCTATTCTCCTAAAAGTTTAGGTGAAAATAGGGGTGAGATGGTGAAAACGTGAAAAAATCCCCAAAAAATACTGTTTAGTGATTCATTGGACGCTGACCACTGTTCTAAAAACAATTTCGTTATCATTTTCCACCACCATTTTTATCGTTATCATTTTTCACTATAGGAATGAAAACGGGTGGATGGGAGTAAATAAACAACACAAAAATCATTGATGAATCTCGTGAGTTTTCAGTCAATTATTTTGAATATTTTTCAACAATGTTTAGTTAGGTTAATATATATTTTTTGGCATTTTAAGGGATAATTGTTTTTGAAATATGTGCTAAATGATCAGAGGCAATGTGTCACATTCATACTTTTTATCTTTCATCTTTTTTTATGAATTGACATTTTTTGGGTACCTATTAACAAAACGTACATAACTATTGTTCTTGTCAATGAAAATGTTTTTCCCTTAATCTACATAACCTAAGGTTCAATTTTAAAAAAGAATTGTTTCGATATCACTATTTTTGCTCTAGATATTAGGTTTCCGTTAAAAAATGCCATTTGACCCATAGTGCGACGCTGTGTCAATTGCCAAGTCCAGAGTTTTGAGGGCATCGGAAATCCGGCCAGTTACCAATAACATCCAGCTCAGAACAGTCACCGGCGAGTCCATGTCAATACAAGGTGACGCAGATATAGTACTGCCGATAGGGGACAACAGAATCCGGCATAGGGTTCTGGTAGCGAATATTGAGGACGATTTCATACTGGGTATGGACCTAATCAGCCAGCATGGATGTATGTTCGATCCGAGATATGGTGTTCTTCGGTTCCTAAATGAGGAATTTGTATTGACACGGCCCGTCAACAGTTCTGCCACATCCATACAAATTGTGGCAAAATCCTCAGCCAGAATTCCCGGTCGAACGGAACAGATTATTCATGGGCAGCTAGAAAACAATCCTGGGAGCTGCGTTGGAATGATGGAGCCCGTACACTCAGCTCATGACTACTTAGTTGGAAGGTCTATTGTTAAAACCGGACGAGATATACCAATTAGAGTCCTGAAATTGTCCAACAACGACATCACAATTGCCAATGGTCAAGATTTAGCTTGTTTCGAGCCAGTAGAGACCATCATCAATTGCGAAGAAGAGTACCAGACGTCAGTGAAGGAGACAGGGCCCAGTAAAGAGTTCCTACAACAGTTTGCTGACCATTTGACACACCTTACACCAGAGGAACAGAAGAAACCCAAGCAATTTATCACAAAGCACTGGCAGATTTTTAACAGTCAAGATGGAACCACCGGTCGCACCAACATCATTCAGCACCGAATAGATACCGGAGAGGCTCAACCCATCAGAATTCCACCTAAAAGACTACCATTGGGGCAACAACATATAGTGGAGGAAAAAATCGAGTCCATGTTGCAAAATGGAGTTATTGAGCCATCCATCAGCCCATGGTCCGCTCCCGTCGTGCTAGTTAAAAAAAAGGATGGAACCACCCCATTTTGCTTTTGGATTACTGAAAGCTAAATGAGGTCACGAAGAAAGACTCCCGAATTGATGACACTCTGACCACACTAGCAGGCTCCCGTTGGTTCTCGACACTAGACCTAAAGAGTGGATATTGGCAGGTTGGTCTACGCGAAAACGACAGAGAGAAGACAGCGTTCTCCACCAGTAAAGGGCTGTTTCAGTTCACGGTCATACCCTTTGGGTTATGCAATGCTCCCGCTACATTTGAGAGGCTAATGGAGTATGTACTAAGCGGGTTGACACGAAAGACATGCTTAGTATACCTCGACGACATTCTGGTCATGGTTCAGACATTCTACGACCATCTGAAGAACCTGGGTGAAGTGTCCTCCAGAATTAAGAACGGCAACCTGAGACTCAACCCGAAGAAGTGTTCCATGTTCCAAAAAGAAGCCACGTTGGGCCACGTCGTTTCCGAGTCAGGAATGCGCACCAACAAGGACAAGATAGAAACCATTCGTGATTGGCCAGTCCTAAGAGACAAGCATGAACTCCGAAGCTTCTTGGGTCTCTGTTCATACTACAGACGATTTGTTGAGGGATTTGCTACCATTGCCGCGCCTCTACATCTGCAGACCACAGACCACTGAGAAAGAAACCTTTCGTTGGAATCAGGATTGCGAAACATCATTCAGACGACTGAAGGCGGCACTCTGTTCCAGCCTAATCGTAGCATTTCCTACGCAATCCGGCAAGCTCATCTTAGACACCGATGCCAGCAGCACAGGTTTGGGGGCCATTTTATCCCAGGTGCAAGTTGGTGAAGAGAGGGTGATGGAGCCGTCAATTCTCGAAACCGGAAAGAAATTATTGCGTCACAAGAAAAGAACTTCTGGCAATAGTAAAGCTGTAGACCATTTCCTCAAATACCTCTATGGTCGTCATTTCCTAATCCGAACAGATCATGCCGCCCGCAAATGGCTGCTGGACATGAAGACACCGGAAGGACAACTGGCCAGATGAATGGAGAAATTACAGCAATACGATTTCAAGGTTGAACATCGTGCCGGTCGTTTGCATAATAATGCCGATGCCCTATCAAGAAGACCCTTTAGAGCAGAATGCGGACATTGTCTGAAGATGGAACAGCGAGAGGGTATCTCCATCAGACACATCCGAGTGCAGGCCAGTGAAGACTGGACAACGGAACAGTGCATCCAGGACCAAATGGCCGATCCGGACAACGAACCAATCCTGACACTTAAAAAGAGAGGGACACCCAGGCCACGATGGGACGAGGTAGCTAGATACTCGGGCATCCTGAAATCGTTACGAGCCCAATGGGACTCTCTAAGAGTAGAGAATGGAATGCTCAAGCGAGTTTGGGAAAGCACTAATGGCCCAGAAACCATGTCCCAACTGGTAGTTCCGAAGAAAATGGTACCAGCCATCCTGACCGAAATACATGATGGGATTACCAGGGGCCATCTGGGCATGAACAAAACCCTAGACAAAGTTCTCCAGCGGTACTATTGGGTAAATTACTTCGAAGACGTCAGAGCTTGGTGCCGGAAATGTGACACCTGTGCAGCCAGTAAGGGCCCGAAGACCCGGACCAAGGACAGAATGCAGCAGTACAATGTGCGCATCAAATTTGAGAGAATTGCCATCGATGTCGCCGGTCCGTTTCCCGAGTCTAAGAGGAGGAACAAATACATTCTGGTCGCAATGGATTACCTCAGCAAATGGCCTGAGGCATATGCGATACCCAATCAAGAGGCAACCTCGGTAGCGACGGTGCTAGTAGTTCCCGATGGAACTACACTCAGACCAGAGGCGTAATTTCGAATCGAATGTATTCCAGAAGGTCTGCACGATGTTAGGGATCAGGAAAACGAGAACAACACCGTTGCACTCACAGTCAGATGGAATGGTGGAAAGATTGAACAGGACCTTGGAACAACACCTATCCAAGATCGTCAGCAATAACCAGCGTGACTGGGATGAGCAAATTCCCCTATTCCTGTTGGCATATCGCTCAGCTATACATAATAGTACAGGCCTATTCGGAAAATAGCTACGATTACCCTGCGATTTGGCTTTTGACTCCCCCGAAGAACCTTCCCAAGACATCAATCAATATGCCGACCAGCTCCGACATAACATGCTGGCAATACACGAATTAGCCCGAACGCAGATGTTGGCCACCAGTGATCGGATGAAGACGCTATTATGACCAGTCGGGTTTCAAGAGAGGGACAACGTCTGACTGTACAACCCCCAACGGAGCAAGGGTAAATCTCCCAAGCTTACACCCGCCTGGATGGTATCCCCAGGGCTAAGTTGAAGGTAGTCCATTTAGATCGACACGCTCCCTACCATGGAGAGGATGTTCCTGATCGGGACGATCACAATTAAAGGGAGGGCAGTGTTATAAAATTTTATCCACGCCGTCCCTGGCCAAAGAACATGAAAACATCAATTTCTAGAGTCGTCAAAATGAGAAAGGACTATCAATCTGGACGCTGTGCGAACAAAGGTAGAACTACCAGAAAATTCTTCGTGCGCTATATAAAGCAATATTAATTTCAGTAGAGTTAGTTAGTTTAGTGCGTTTAGATTATTTTGATTTCGATGTTATTGTATTAGAATCAGCCGTTGAATATATTTGATGTTTACGTGTGAATAAAGGTTCTAGAGAGTAAAGTGAATGTCAGTTTTTAAACTTTAATTAATTTGAACTCATGAAATTTATAAAAGAATGCCATAAACCAGGTGGCCAAAAAAATTATAGAATAGTAACCAAAGAGAACAAGAAAAAGAGGCCGACCTATTTTGACTTGGGAAAAATATATAAAAAAATGTGATGGTTGAAAAATGACTAGAATTGGAAGATTGAAAATAGAGACTTGTGGAAACAAAAAACGGTAAACCCAGGAGGGTAAAAACCGAACGAAGAAGATTTTTATGGGTAATTTCATATTTAAAATGATATCTTGGGTATTATTTTAAACATTTACTACTTATTTTACCAAAAATAATTAGATATATTAATCTAAGAAATCTAAAATTTGTATGATAATATTTTATATTAAATATTTATGAAGCTATAGTACAAAAATCAAGTTGTAATGGTAAATACTCATACTTTTGACCCTATTATATCATGATGGCAGGGGATGTAGTAGTTGAACCTTTTGTAGTATGAATATTTCATGTTTCTTTTGAAATTGTATGATGTATGCCCAAATTATAGTGTAAGGAATATATATATATATATATATATATATATATATATATATATATATATATGTCTGAAGCTGGAAGACAATGTAACTCGTTCCTCGAAATTTCCTTGGACTTCCATCTTCTTGAAGTGGTTGATCTCACAACGTTTCAATAGCTTTGTATCTGCTATCGTCATCAAGTGAATGATAGGAAATTCAGTTTATCCCTAGTATTTATACCCTTAACCGGTCATACGTCGCCGGTCATAGTCATTGGGTCTTATCCGGTCCAATCCTTAGTAGTACCTGGCGGTTGGTTGTCGGTGAAGCCTAGCAGAGGCCGAAGAAGAGCTGCCCAAATGTTTTTAATTTGGACGCTGGGCTCACTATTTATATTTTCGTTGGAGATTATATGTGCTGTCTCTATGAATCTTCTGTTGTACCAGTGCTCTTCTTTGTGAATTACCCTGGCCTGGTACCCCTGATATTATGGTGTTCGGTCCATGCGTGATTAGCTAGCCCAGATTTCGTTACTTCAACCGTTTGAGTAGCTATGCGGTATACCTTAACCCTGGTGTCTAGCGGTCGCTTTGTTTCTCCAATGTACAGTTATTTGGTATTGCTGGTGCGTCCGGCCTCGTTCTTGTAATCATACTTCTCAAGGTGTTGTTGCTTTTGAAGATCATTCTAATTCCATAGCTGTGTGCAATTCGTCTAAGTTTCTCCGACAAACCTTTAGTATACGGTAATAGTAGAGTTGCTACCGTAGTTTCCTCTTCCTGCTTAGGTGGTTTGTCCAGCTCTTTAAACGCCTTGGTAATGATGGTTTGCGGATATCCATTCGCCAAAAGGTCTTCTCTAAGTTTCACTTGTTCTTTTTTGAGGGCTTCTGGTCTGCTGCAGATATTTTTGCTCTATGGATTAGAGTTTTGATGATGCCAGTTTTCGTTGCTGATGGGTGGTTGGAATTGTAGTGAAGGTATAATCCTGTATGCGTAGCGTAGCTTTCCTGTAGGCTGTTGTTTGGATTCCGGTCCTAGTCCTTTGACACTTTACATCAAGGAATGGTAGGCACCCACTCTCTTCCATACCCATGATGAATCCAATGGATGGTTCGGATTGGTTCAGGTGCTCCAGGAATGCCTGTAGTTCTGTCTCTCCGTGTTGCCAAATAATGAAGGTGTCGTCGACATACCTCAACGATAGCTTAGGCCTTCTAACCATTCCATGTAGATGTTGGCGATGGTTGGTGATAACGGGGAACCCATAGGCAATCCATCTTCTTGTAAAGAAGAATGGTCAGAAAAACAAATATTTTTTGTGTCATTAATTCGGAGAATTCTAACCTTCTGTTTGATCATCATCAGCAAAGTGTTGTAAAAGCTGTCTTTTGTAGGAAAATAATTTATTTAGGCGTAACGTTTTATGCACAGAGCCGATGGAAATATTTGTTAACCTGGAGATTTTGGTATTGATGTTTGAGGATCCATTGCAAAATGACCTAAAATCTCAACCTGTGCAGCTTCAGTTAAAACTCTACGATTCTTGTCAATTTTATTGCACCCACTTCCAGTTTCTTGAGATTTTTTAACTAAATCCAACACATACTGGTGCCCAATAATTTTATCGGGATGTCTCTGATGGAAAACATGAGCAGTTCTGCGTGCACTGCGTTGTTCTTCCCCATGAATAAATAATTCTTCAATTCTTACTTGTAAAGAATAAACCATTGTCGAAATTTGATGGTCATTATACAACAAAACCACTACTAATAAAAATTGTTTACATTTACAGTCACAAATATCTTTCGCAAGAACCTTTAAGGATTTTTTCCCACTTGTTTATCTCGGTATTTATACTCATGCTTTTTTCAATTACAATTCTAAACTTTTAATCTGATTTTAAAAATGTCAAAATATTTGCAAAAAGAGACCTTTAAAAAGAGGTATCACATATACCCCTTTGTATTTAAACTTGTAGAAGTGATATTCACCCCCGCTTAGGGGTTGAAACTGCAGGGTGTAAAATGTGTCAGCCCGTAAATATAAGTTAACGTGTTTTTTTTAAATGAAATCCCTGTATAATGTAGTTTATAAGAGTGAACATTTTTTCCTGCAAACTATGCCTTAACATTGTTTCAGACCCCAGGTGAAGGTGAACATAAAATTATGGATTACATAAGGTATATGAGAGCACAGCCAGGATATGATCCCAACACAAGGCATTGTCTCTATGGTCTTGATGCAGATCTCATAATGTTAGGATTATGTACTCATGAACCTCACTTTTGTCTATTAAGGGAGGAAGTAAGTTTTCATCAAAAGCACTTTGTCCATGATTATCCAATATTGATGGTTTTTAGGTTAAATTTGGTAAAAAATCTTCAAAGAGAGCAACAGTTCCAGAGGAAATTACATTTTATTTATTACATTTGTCGTTAATGCGAGAATATTTGGAACTCGAATTTTACGATCTAAAAGATTCTTTGAAAACTTTTGAATTTGACGTAGAGAAAATTATAGATGATTGGGTAAGTTTCTTTAAAGGTTATTTCCAAACATGGAATATAGATTATAAAAAAATTCAAAACAATAAACAACTGGAAAAAGAGATAATTAGAGAATGAAGTGAATCCATTGAAATGATATATTAACTTGAAGGATAAAAAGTAAAATTCGGAAGTTGGTAAATGTACAGATTTCTGAAATAGAAAAACATACAATGAAAGTAAACATGAATGAAAAATGAATGTAATAATAATAAATATACAGGCACAATTCCAATAAATGACAGGAAAAAATATATAGAATAACAAATAGCGGGACTATGTTAACACCGATATGCAATCTCATTTGTAAAGCAGTATTAACCCATAATGTACAATAGAAAATCATGAAAAATTATGTTAAAAGTTTAGACAAAACTATAAATAGAGAAAAAATGAATTATAGAAATATTAACGATAAAAAGAATATGAATTATAAATAAATTATAAATAGTATCCTTTAGTTTTTGGTGGATCTTTTACGGATCTTTTACCATATTAATTTTTAATTCATATATTTTTAATTCATCTTTGGAGCAAATATCCGTATTCAGATCCGTATCCGCGGATATACAATTTTAATGATCTGTCACATCACTAATTATAAACTATAGAAAACAATTCAAACACTAACAGGCAAAAAATATAACACCATTGACTATATTTTTGACGAAATTGGAATTAAAATTGAAATTCTTAGTATAAGGAATTAGATGAAAAAATTGATCAACGGCCAAACTGTGGAATTAAACTACCACGATATAACAGTAACACAATTTACCTATATCCAACTAATATATTTGAGCTATGTAAAAAGATAAAACATTTGAAATTAAAAATTGATTGAATAGATGAAATTTATGCAAAAGTAATCAAAAGCCTGTCCTCCTTCATTGTAGAATCGTTACGACTTATAATATAAGATTGCACAATCTAAATGACCGAAAAACACTTTGTGAAAACCATGTAAAAAACAAACTAGAATAATGGATTCTGAACTATGTATCATGATTTTTATCTTATTAAATATAAGTAAAGTAAGAGTATTAAGAAAAATATTACAGAAAATTGTGAAAAAAAATCATTTAATAGTTTTAATTATATTATCTATTAGTTTTAAGAATATTAGTTAATAGTTATATTCCAGTCCTATGCACATGCAACAAGATTACATCTGTTGGTAATATTCAAAATTATTTAACTACAACTGTATTTCTAATTTTGTATTATTATATTAACTGGATTTCAAAAAATATATTTAACTTGATTTGCTTCTAATCTAGATTTGGGTTTAATTCAGTCTTTTTTGCTAATCTTATATTTGACCATTATTTTTTGCTTTAAAGGTACTTATGGGATTTTTGGTTGGGAATGATTTTATTCCACATTTGCCAGATCTACATATTATAAATGGTGCCTTACCACTCCTATACAATATATATATGGAAGTTTTACCTACACTAGATGGTTAGTATATATTAAAATTATGGCATTCTTATTTTAAATTTAATGTGCATGATTTAATAATCAATGTTTTAACATATAGGTATAAAATGAAACACAGAAATTTAAACTTAATACACTGAATTGATTACAATTTTTAGTTATAAATGTAATAAAACAGGAAATAACTTGCAAACAGTCACACCGAGATCAAAAACATGATTATCTGTCCTGAGTATTTATATTTATTTATCTTCCTCATTTTTTATTTCCATGTGTCCAGTGCACTTGGTTTCAAAATCAAACTTGAAAATTGCAATACTCTACATGTTATTATGCTTTCTATAAACATTAGGTCAGCTTCAATGTTTTATAAAGTGTCAAAGCTAATAGCAATTCCTGTTGACTAAAATATTTCTTCATACCAACATTGAATACCACACACTTTATATATCAATATTTACAGTGAATTACTCAAATTTCAACGGAAATGCTGAAAACTTTTCTTTAAGAAAATTTATTATTTCTGGATATAAAGGAATTTATGATTACAATTTTGAATACAAGGGCTCAATTTCTAAATTTGTCTATATACTGTAATGTTTTTATTTTCACACTCGGGTTCAGTTCATTTTTTGGATTTATTTAAAAACATAGTCTAACTCACTCTAATTTATTTCCACTACTTTTATTACACAAATTTATATTCACAGAAACTACTATTTACATTTTATCTTAACTGTACAAACGGCCGACGAAAACTGAATGCCTCCTATCGCCAGCTGTTTCTTATTTATACATTTATCTTGGAATTGTCTGGTACGTCCACGAACCATCGGGAAATTCTCGTAACAATACTTATCTATGTGCATTTTTCCAGTTATTTAGTCACAATGAAGTAAAATTTCCACTTAAATTTATATTAAGTAAATTATAATATACAAATATACAGGCTACAAAAGGTAGGAATGATCTATTAGCTTCTTTTGAGTTAAATTTTTGAAAATTTGATTAGTTTTTCAAGATCAAACAATGAAGTAATTACAAAATCCATAATCTCATTATATATTTCATTATTTTGCCTGTACAAGGGTATGTCTCTCATCAGTTTTTCCTGCAACAGATAAGTATTTGAATTTTAAAAGTGGAAGAATGTGTAGTAGAGCAATTTAGAAAAAAATCCTATATTAGTTCTTGCCTCTACAGAAATTCTTCTTCACAGAAATTGTGAAAGAAATAGATCAATATGATCCACCAGTATATAAATGATGTTTTGTATATTGCTGCCCCAAATCTGGAGTTATTTGGTTATTTTGTAGAGACCAGTTGCCAATAATTTCTTTAAAAAATTCTCCGCCAATCGAGTGTTGGCTCAGCTGATTCGCGGAGAAATTTCCATGCTAACCTATTATTAATAACTGTGTATTTTAATCGAACGGGTTTTCTTAAGTTTTCCCTTTGATACAAATTTATGCACAGGAATACTGGTTGATCACCTCTTTCAGAATTTCTATGCGGAAGAATTTATGTAGACACAACCAGAAATCAGTGCAATTTTTCAAAATAGCCTTACAACACTTTGTTCCAATTTTAAATTTCAAATTCTTTTCTGTTGCAGGAAAAAACTCAGCAGAGAAATACCAAACAAAATAATCAAAGACCTCCTCAACAATCATTCTTTCAATAAAGGTTCATAGAGTGTTCAGTACATATTACATGGATTTCAGATTGAATGTCTATATTTTGAAAATAGTTTTATCTTTTCCTTACCTCATTATTTTTGCTATTAAAAAATGTAGCGTTTTATAACTTACCATGTTTTCAATTGGACCAAACTAATGCACCACTTCTTGAACATAATATTTACTTTAACAATCTAAATATAAATTAAATTAAGCAAACTGAAACTTGCAAATTAATTTTACGTCGTTAAAGAAACTGAAGCTGAAGTCGTTACTGACCCTTATACATCTTTTATAACAAAAAAGCACTGTAGTTAGGAAATAATAAAAATTATATAATTCAATAATTTACTCTTAATTAATTTAATAGGGGTATCAGCATCTAATTACCGCATTAATACCCTTTGGCTTGCTATAATTAAATAAACAATTGTTTCTCGGAGAATCTATTCCGATTCCCTAAATACTGCAATTCTTAATTGATTTAGATATCGGTGGGCATACGATTTCATATTCGTTTTCTTTCGTTAAGAAAATCCCATTAATGCTTAAAAGGGTTTAAATATGGACTAATAAGTCGCAATTCCATCAGTTAAATATCAAAAGCAATGAAGGTATAAATAATCTTTCTTACCACATGGAGATAATATCTTGCATCAATATAAAATTAGGTTCCACAAAAGGAGCAAATGTCATTGCATGTTCAACAACAATGTTTATGATATAAAATCTATATGCATGTTCAGATATGCAATTTACAAATCTTGCTCTTTGCCTTATTATTTATTCGGACAATAAAACCTTCCAATCATCAACAATCCAAAATTGATGATCTCTAGCAAAACGTATTTTTTTTGTTAACTTTCTGATACTTAAATTACATACATTTTACCTTCCTCTAACTCGGAGACATCGCAACGAGATGAGCTGTAGCCAGTTCATATTTCAGCATATTACTAATGAGTATCCTGTTTATGAGAGTAGATATTCTTAGGAAACATGTCTTCCATTAGTATAACTGTCTCTCCCTTGCCATCATTTGAGAGTAAGCCCCTGTTTTATTAAATTGCTTAAGCACGCGACTTATTCTGCAATGACTTCTTTTCAAAGCTTGGGCAACATATCACATCAATTATCCTTGAGATCCAATAGAGTTGATGATCACTTGTATTTTTGTTGACTTTTCATTTTACACTTCAAAAAGACTTTGAAGTACTTTTTAAAATCCCAATTTTGACACAAATGCGGGAAAAGCCATGGAACCTTCACAAGGGTAAAACATTAAGATTTGGTGTTAGGGTACAAACAAGACTTAAATGTCTTAAATTTTAAACCACATTTAGTCGGAAATAATTTTTATAGGCAATTTAAAACTATGATTTCTTATAAATTCCAAAGATGTCGAGAGCCTGCTTGTGAGAGAACTTTGTTATAATACTATAATAGTAAAGTATTAGCAATCAATTTATTTAACATAAAAATGCACATGTGAGATAAAAAAGGTAATAAAAACATTTACAGTTATAAAGTGGAATATCTTCTCTAGTGTTTAAGTACTTCTTGGGAAATAACACAAGTCTCGAAAAATTGCTGTATATTCCAAACGTTCCGGGGTCTAAGTCAGACTCCGTTGTCAATGGCTAAGAAACTATGAACAAAAAAGGCACAATTCTAAAATGTAAAATTAAAAAGTTTGAGAATATCTATTATTTGACGTCTGACGTAACTAAGAGAATATTATTTTTTATGTCGGAAGTCAAATAATAGATATTGTCAAACTTTTTAATTTTACATTTTAGAATTGTGCCTTTTTTATTCATAGTCTCTTAATCATTGACAACGGGGTCTGACCTAGACCCCAAAACGTTTGGAATATACAGCAATATTTCGAGACTTGTGTTGTTATTTCCCAAGAAGTACTTAAACATTGAAAAATATGCCACCAATATCATTCACAAAACAATCTTCTCTAATATCAAAGATATTGAAATGTTTCAAAAACTAAAATAGGAAGAATTAAATTACAATGAATGTTCAACTGTGATATGTTAAGTATAACCCCGAGGCTGTTACAAAACAAAAATGAACTTCTTATCAAAGTCAGTAATGAAATAAAACATTAATTTTATCCAGGAGTTAGTAATCTAAATTCTTATTTGTTGATTCGGTGTTTTGACTTGCATATAGGTTTGCTAATTATAAAAAATAATAACTGGATCTGTAAATAATCAAGTGCATAGCAAATGTAAGAGATGATTTCTGATCCTACCTGGATCTTGTCTCCTTATTATCAGTTACTTCAATTAGATTTAAATTTTAATCAACATATAAGAATATAATATTTTTACTTCTTTTTATATTTTGAATAATTTATTTTAACTCATTAGAATTAATTTAAATTATTCATAGATAATTATAAACATATTTTTTATAAATGCCTAGATAATATATTGTATTTAAGTCAATGTATCATTAAGTATTTTATGTGAAGAATGATACCCCAAATAATATCTTATATTCTGCAGGGTATATAAATGAATGTGGACAATTGAATCTTGCACGTTTCGAAAAATTTATGCAAAAACTCAGCGTTTTCGATTTCGATAATTTTGAAGAAGTAAGAGATGATTTACTTTACATGGAAGCAAAAACAGGAAGGAAACAAACTGCCCACTCAAAAGTATCGGTAAGTTTCTGACAAATTTCCATTATCCATTACTATATATAGGCAAGGACCCTGTAGCCTTGATATTCTATGCCTGTCAACTCTTTTGAACGAATTGATATTCTATGCCTGTCAACTCTTTTGAACGAATTGATATTCTATGCCTGTCAACTTTTTTGAACGAAAATAATTTGCAAATCAAGCTCATTTGCTTGTAAAGTTTACTTCAGTTATTTTAAAATTGATAAGTAATTGTAACTTAAATCTTAAGTAAAATGCTGTATATGTATGTTTCTCTTCGCAAAACTAAAAAACAGCAGTACATATTTATGTTAACTAATCAACGATCCACCAAATCAGTCGAAAACTAAATATACCGTTTACTGTACACCCAAATTCACAAACCCAATACTCGCTTAAATTGTAGTTCTGTAAACTGTCTATGTACCAACTGGCAACATTATTTTAAAAATCATTTCTCCTCATAGAGGAAATTCAATTTCTCGTCTAAATACACAGTGCACATTTCATAAAAAGACGGTCTCACATATATATATATATATATATATATATATATATATATATATATATATATATATATATGACAAATATCTTCACATTAGAAAGTTTTACATAGTAAACCTAGTAAAACAACTATTAGAACGGGACTCTTATTTACAGTTGTCAGTTGAAAATATACTTTCAGTTAAACAATAACTCTTCTAAAACCATTTTGGCATTTCCATATGGGTTCTTGTTTCTCACCACCATTAAGTAGCTAACATATTTATGGCAAAATAATTTGAACAAATCAGTTTTTCAAAAAATATTAAGCCTTTAGTTTGGTGGCGTTATTTTGACGATATATCGGTTATTTGTGAACTCGTTTTGAACAGTTACATTAATTATTATTAAATGACAAAAACCACAAAGAACACAAGATAAAATTTAAATTAGAAATTGAACAAAATAATAAACTACATTTCCTAGAAGTATTAATAACAATGAGGAACGTTATAGAAAACCGGCTCATACTAACTCAATTTCAATTCAAATCCCCCAAATACCGTAAAGAGAGTTTTTATTAAATGACTATCAACAAAGAGCTAAATATAATTTAATACAAAACAAACGTTGAGAATCAACACCAAACTTGTCTAAGTAATAACTGGAACTCAAGACAACTACATTACAGTAACAACTATGCCACATATACCGGGTCTGTCAGAAAGACTGAAGAGTGTAATATATTTAATGTCAAAACAACATTCAAAAAAGAAATACACTAAAATCAATTGTATCGAAGATAAAACCAACAAACACAACTCAAAACTCAAAAAACTCCTTGAAATGTAATAATTTAGACAGTGGAGAAACATCTAGACCTCTAAATGACGAATAAATGAACACAAAAGTTACCCAAAGAAACAATAATTTGATAATTCAAAAATTTCTTAAGACGCTTGGCAATTCTACACAAAGAAGAACTTAACACAAATCGAAAATTAGTTCCGTAGTTAAATGAGGACAATTGTATCGCTTCTACTTCCATAGAATTTAATCGTATCAACAAACACAACTCAAAACTCAAAAAACTCCTTGAAATGTAATAATTTAGACAGTGGAGAAACATCTAGACCTCTAAATGACGAATAAATGAACACAAAAGTTACCCAAAGAAACAATAATTTGATAATTCAAAAATTTCTTAAGACGCTTGGCAATTCTACACAAAGAAGAACTTAACACAAATCGAAAATTAGTTCCGTAGTTAAATGAGGACAATTGTATCGCTTCTACTTCCATAGAATTTAATCGTATCTGTTGCCGTTAATTAAGGATCAAATTAATAATGGTCATCTCCTTTTCAATAAAACTCTATCGAGATCATAAGGTTTTTCTTCGGATGTCCTTATTATGTTAATAAGGTCACTGAATCAACAGATTTCTTTGGTCGCATATTTGGAGAGTACTTACAACAAAGTCGTCCCTAGTAATACTACATATAAATTCTAAAGACAACTCTTTCAAGGTCTTCCAACTTTAAAAGAACTTGACTATAATATATGATCTTTATTTTGTTATGTAATCTAAATAACAAGAACAAATTTCCTTAATTATCTCAAATTAAAATAATACGACCCCGCTTTCAATTTTATATTTCCGGTTTATTCACATTTCAATGCCATTTACAACGAAGTCAGATTAAGACTTTGAAATGTTTGAATTTTTTGGAATATATAGCGTTTTATTATCAACAATGTTTCGAAATTAGCAATTCACCATACAAAGAGTAACTTAACAAACTCTTAACTTTTGTATAAGATCTTGAATATAAACTATTTAGATAGGGTTAAGTCTGTTTATCTCGAACGTAAATCAAAATTGAGGTCCCTATGGTTTCTGATCTCAGACCATCCACGGGATAACGTTAGAGCCAAACCGGCATCGGGCCGATTTCAACCGGCACGTGTGAATGTGAAGCGACGCTTAGACGTCTTTCTGGCGTCCAAAAGCCAAATCTCATGAGAGCCTTAATTCTTATACAGTGGATCTGTACCTAAGCAGGAACAGAAGAAGGTATACCAGAACTCTGCTTAAAAACGACACACAAAACCAAAAATTCTCTGGAAATATGTTGGCGAAATTTTTGTAATTTGGGAACTAGTGTCCGACCGAAAGTCTTATTGGGGTCAAAGCAGAAGTCGATGTTTCGGCTTAGCCTTAACCTTCGGTTGAAGCAGAAGCAACTGCCTAAGATTGCTCTTTTGTAAGAAAATCAATAATTCTAACAAAAAATGGTATAGGAAGTATGTGTATTATGCATGATAGTGAAAACAAAAGAAGTATAAGTAAGTGTTTATATACTTTGTTGTTGAAATGAAATAAAATAACAGATCTAAAACCAAATAGGGGGTACCCAAAAGAAACCGAACTGATATTTTTGTGGGTCGAGTTTTTGTAGTACAGCGTTCTGCCTCTAGGGACCTATAGAGCCACCATTCCCTAGTCAGTAAGCCAAGCTTCGTCGCTAAAGAAGGTTGCGTTCGATTTCTGTGATTTTTTTTAGTGACAGTTGTTTTCTGTGCTCGTCGTTGGGGCTGATTCAGTGAACAGCGCGCGGACGTAAAGTTTTGTTTTTTGCTCGGAAAAACTGGCACAGAAACTCTTCAAATGTTAAAAAAATATATAAGGATGATGCTATTGCGAAAGCTCAGGTGTTTGAGTGGTTTTCCCGTTTTAAAAATGGTGAAATGTCAATTGACGACAAACCTTTGACAAATTTTTGACTAAAAGTGGCATGACCCCTCTGCCCCTCCTTACTCACCCCCCCCTGCGACTTTTTTTCTTTCCCCGAATGAAAAGAGACATGAAAGGAAAGCGTTACTGAAGTGAAGAAAAAGACGACGGTGGCGCTGTCGGGCATTTAAAAAATGTTTTGAGCAATGGAATAAAAGATTGAGAGGTGTATTAGTGCCAGTGGAGAGTGCTTCGGTGAAAACTGTTGAACCTTTGATGTGCCACAGACGTATAAACACAAAGTTTAGGACCCTAACACCAAACATTTCTTTCTTTACTCAACGCACGTTTCAAAAGCGAAGCTGTCAACATCAAGGAGTAAACCAAAACAAAATATTTACAATTATCCCTTAATATATAATACTTAAAAACTTTGGGTAAATGAATGGTTAAAAACCATTAATAATTAATAGAGTAATCCCTAAGTACCTAACAATCCAACATAATACCTATGGTAATTGAGTTATTAAATACTTAAGTTCTTAACATACAAATTTCTAGGGATTCTTAGTTAATAAATTATACAATGGGCTATTTTGGATTGGACCTTTGTCCGAATTCATAAGGTTATTATTATTATATTAGACGTCATGAAGCCCCTCCCCCCCTCAAATCGTTCATGTCATATTGACTAATCTATTGAAGTAAAAAAATATCTGAGAATTTAATCAACTATTGTAACCTAAAAGTTTTCGTCATTTGCAGTTTCAATCGAGTTCATAAAATAAAGAAATTATGTCCAACAACCTTATAAGAACGACAATCTTTAATATATATTTTCTGTCTTCCAATGAGTGTCAATTTGTTACACCACACCTTCGGGAGATTGTGAAAATAATGTAGTAATAAAATAATTAAATTCACAACAAAAACTTACAGAATAATAAAACGAAAGTTTTTGCTACTTGTCCGAAAAATCTATACCGATCTACATTGACTATTTTACTACTGAACAATAAACAACGTTTGATGCTGAACTATCAAATATGGTCTTCACATGATTTAACCGCAGGTAACACTTCTTCCATATATTATATTATTCAATAGTTTGACCGTTTTCGAAGGAAAAATATGTTCAATAAAAACATTTCTTTGTAGAACATATGTACCTAACTTACCATAACAAATCAGTAAATGCATTGAATTTCGTTATATTTTAAATACAGATCTTTAAAATGTCAATGACATGTTGATTTTAGGTGAAAGTCTTTAATAAGACCAGGATTTTGCAGGAATGAAACCATTTAATAATAACTAAATTGTTCATTAGATAAAATGCATGAACACAAAACAGTAACTAACTGATTCCCTACTTAAAAATAATTGAAAGATTCGCTCTTTAAATATATTCAAATATGTAGTTATAATTTTTATTTTTAAAATAAAAAAATAAATCCCTTTAAAAATATTAACATTATATAAGATAATAAATTAATATTTTATGCAATATTCAAAACATACCTGCATTTTTCAAAAGTATTTTTTGATTTGAGACTGAAAAGTTGCAAGTCTTAAAGTAAGAAATAAAATGAAATAAAAACCGTTATTCTGGCATTTCACAGCTCGTAAGCAGAAAATGAAATCAACCAACTCAAAAGTTAGTCGTAAAGTGTTATACCTACTATTTCATTCCAAATAACTACAAAACATAACAAACATAAGTACATATTAATAAACTTTCAACCAAAATCTTAAGATTCAATATAATTTCATTATCTTAAATGAAACACATAGTAAGCAATAACTATTTCTGTTTTGTATGGAAAATATAAAGAAATATAAGAACCTGCTGTTAATTAAGGATAAATAAGTAATACTCACATTTTTAAAAAACTTTTCGCAGCTATAATAATCTTACACCAAACAATATTCTGAAATGTCAAAATTCAAATCAAGTCGCCAAATCAAAGATAGTCAAGAGCTCAGGGCTGTCAGATATAAGTAATTGTCTTGAATATTACTATCACTGCATTAATTCACATATTTTGTTATCTTATTCAAATTATATGAAATTTATACGGTAAAAATTAAAAGAATTGAAGGTATATCATTAAATTTAATAAAATATCAGAAATAAATTCATCAATTGCAACATAATACTTATTTTAGTTGACAAACCATATTTACAAAGCAATGAAAGTTGCAAACTTGTGAGAGCCCATTTAATGGCCATTCTTATGTAATATAAATAAATGGGTTCTATTTCAATAGCATGACGATGTAGAATAACTTTAGGACCAGGTCAAAATTTGTTACTTTTTAGTTTAATTTAATTCGTCTTTAACATTCGAGTCAATCCATCATACTATTTTTTCTCCAAGCAATCTGGCGACACTGTTACTGTTATTTTTATTATATTTTATTTAATGAATGAACCAATATTATAAATAAATTTTAGCATTCTGCACTGACAGTCGTCAATTGCTACGAAACAAAACAAAAATAAAGAAAATCGGTTGACAGACAGAGGAGAAAATGGTATCGAACCGTTTTGCCTTTTTATAGATAATATTAGGCCTTCGTATAAGTCCAATTCCTTACAATTAAATACGTAAATTAAAAAAAAAGTTCGGTTTCTTTTAGGTACCTCCTCGTATAACTGTTTAAGCAGTGCTATTAGGAAAGTTATTTAATATTACGCCTTCACTAAAATCGTCATGGACACGCTCATTGCGCTCATACGTAGGAGTTCATATTCACAGGCTGATAGAAAGAAAACTTTGACTTTGACCAAAGCGATAACCGAAATACAGCGGAGATCCATGCAACAAAATACAAACTACCATATATCGTTATAACCAATCAAGCAAAACACCAAATAAACTCGTATTATTTTTATGTGTTCTTGGAAAATAACACCACAATCGAAACAAAAATCTGTATATTCATGGAAAAACCAAACGTTTCCAGATCTATTCTGACCTCGTTTTCAATACACGTTTAAAGCCATTGAAAACGAGGTCAGAATAGACCTGGAAACGTTTGGTTTTTCCTTGAATATACAGACTTTTGTTTCGATTGTGGTGTTATTTCCCAAGAATACATAAAAATAATCACGAATAAATAACATTTAGAAGACAATAAGACTCTATATTTAGAAATATAAAACAAATAAAAAGTTAACGATCTGTTCCCACGCATACAAAATCCTTTAACGCAGTCCAGGTTCTAAGAATTGCTTCTACATATAGTGTCCCATATATTTGTGGCCATTGAAACTTTGAGACCTCTATAATTAAGCTAACAAGAACTTAGCCAACTACTTATGAGTTGGTGTTGGCAACCCTAGAGTAATGTGGAACAATACTAACAATAAAGAGAAAACTTAAGGAACGTAGCTGCATGATGATTATGAAATCGGAGCACCGTCACTAGAGCTCGATCGGAAACAATTATCGCTAGATGAGTATAACAGCGTATCAGATGATCGAAGTCACATGAACTGTTATTTTTAAACTTACTTGATAAACACAAATTGTTGTGTATCTCACGAATATTCAAGAAAAACCTCATAACTGAAACATATAGTGATTGCCAACGACTCCATACTGGGAGTTGAAACGTCTCGGGAACAGATACCAATGTAACACATAGCCATTTGTACACAGGAAAACTGGTTGATAATATAGTAGATATTTATTTCTCTCAGAAAATATTTGACGAAGTTTTTCTGTTAAACACAACTAGTAATTTTTCAAAAATGCCCTGCTACACTTTGTCTCCATTAAAAATTCAAATACTTAAATGGTAATTTTCATCATTTTACGTTTTTTAACACTGTTCAACGCGTTTCGATATATTTTAACATATCTTTGTCAAGAACTAAACTAACTGGGTATTTCATGAAGAAATCATATTTATATTCAACTATTGTTTTAATTAACACACACTTAATTTTGAGAAGGATTATTTAAATGAGGGTTTAGCATGGGATAAATGTCAGTGTTCTATATCATAAGACTAGTTAAATAGGTTTATTAAAAGACAATGATTTAATTCCTTCTGGTCGTTTAACAAATTACCGAAATTTTTAAGCTTATTTATCTCTAATGATTATAAAATGTTTAACTTTATGATTTTATTTTCTATATGTAACACAATGTTAACGTTGAATTCAAAACAATCGTCTTTGATAAAAAATCAAATAAATAATTCCGGAGTACTGGAAAATAGTACGTCGTACTGTTTTAGAGATTGACGCCCCCACATATAAGTTAGCAAAGTCGCTGACAAAGCATTTCGAGAATTTACCTTGTCCACAACAACACTTAAGTGTTAAAATCTATTTAGAGCTCAAAATCAGTACAAACTGTTTCACTACAACCAGGGGAAATTTTAGTATCGTTTGATGTTACCGCTTTGTTTCCTAATGTACGCATTCCACAACCTTGTACTTCAAAGTTGAACAATTATTGTCTGAAAACTCTGTTTAAGCCCGAAATAAATGATTTTATTAACCTCACAAAATTGTGCATGAGCCAAATTTTTTTCAATGGGGAGCTGCTTTTATGAACACAGAGGGAACGGCAAGAATCCCTTGTCTCCGTTCCTTGCTAATTTGTTTATGGACAAAGAAGATCTCCCAATATTTCTCTAGGCTATGGCTATGTCTTATATCTTAATAATACATTTCCTACATTAAATTTACGTATGAATTAGAAAATAATATAGGTAGGATGCATTTAGATATTTACCTAATAATAATAAATATATTGTATGCCTTAATCAGTGTTTAAATACGTAAAATTCTGGAAATTACGGTTGTAGTCAATATCAGTTAATAAAAATGAATTTCCACCAAGTATCGGCCGAATCAATTCAGTACTTAGAGGGTTGTTTAAAATTCTTTGTAACATGCGTGTAGTGGGGGAGTCGCAAGAATAAAAATTCGGCTGTGTTACTTTGTCGAGTTCTACAATATTATGTCTCATTTTTCTGAGCTCTAGTATCACATAAACACACATTACATTTGATGTTTAAATTTCTGTTTCACTTCTTACATGTTTGTTTAACATTTTAGTGCAAACCCCCAGAAGATATCTCGAACAGTTTAAGTTCAGAATCGAGAAAATCAAAAGATTCTGGTTTAGCAGCCTTGATACAAGAAGCATCCGATTTTGCAGACACTGTAAGACTACCTTCAGTATTATATTACTTTGTTTATACATTATTTTCAGTGCACAGAAGATGAGGAAGAAATAGACGACACCACTGATGCTTCTGAAGATGAAGCTTTTACAAATTACAAGCGAGAATATTATCAAAACAAACTTGAATTTGACAAAGTCACTCCGTGAGTATAATCAGTAATTAATTTTGAGTATTTATTTGTTACCTAACTGTTCATATAGTTATAGTCATTATTTGATAAAAATGTATAAAATATTTTAGCGAAGTAATGAGGGCACAAGCCGAGGGCTATGTCCGAGCAATCCAGTGGAATTTAAACTATTATTACAACGGGTGTAGCTCATGGTCCTGGTACTATCCTCACCATTATGCTCCATACATATCTGATATAAAAGGCTTCACGAATTTAGATCTACAGTTCGATTTGGGAAGACCATTTCTACCTTTTGAACAGGTATTTTGATGTATTGCCTTAATTTTGGTTTTCTTTATTACCATTGTTGCGATATTTTTAGCTGTTAGCCGTACTTCCAGCTGCCAGCAAAGATTTGTTGCCGACTTGTTATCACAAGCTTATGACAAAAGAAGATTCTCTTATCAAGCAATATTATCCTGAAGAATTTCAAACTGACCTGAACGGGAAGAAACAAGAATGGGAGGCTGTTGTTTTGGTTCCATTTATTGATGAGGTTTGTACTTAAGATTTTTATTCATTAGTTTGATATTAAATACTTCGATTAAATTTAACGCCGTAAAAGAGTCCGCTGGGTGGCAGCTGTCAGAAATTTCAAGGATACTAGTGGCGCCATCTTCGTAATTAAACTGTCAAAATTTGTTGAAATTTCATTAGCTGTAAGCGAAGAAAAACGTACAGTGTATTCGCTAGTTCCCTGTTGCATTGTCTGAAAGTGCCAAAGTAGGCAACGTCAAGTTAATAATCAGAATTAAACTGACGAACGAATTCACTGGAATAACAAACTAGATAGTTCCATCCGTGAAACAATACGTACTAACATTAACAAATAAGAACTTTAACTATTCTACATTCAAAATAAATCATTGAATATCTAAAAATGCATTTTAAGATTAATCTTGAAAGTATTAATTAGTCCAGTTTGTCGTACTTCACCCTCAAACCTAGGAAAATGAGAACGAAACTGATAGTTTAGGAATCCAAGGAATTCTGTTTTCTGTCATTGCATAGATTATAATTTAAAATTCTGACGTCATTATCATTAAGATAGTATTTGCATAGCCTATATATAATTATGATTATGTAATTATTTCGTCAGTTTGCCTCTGTTTGATAATGGCATAGCCTTTTGCCGCCACTAGTCACGTCAAAACTGTAAAATATAACTGATATAATGCGAAGTTAATTTGTTACATTTATTATAATTCCTAATTTTAATTTACAAAATACATTGAATACGCTACAGACGAAGAATATTTGCTTATTTGATCACCAGATAGGCTAAAAGACAACATAGGCTACTGATACCTTATGTAAAAGGGTATTACTATGGTCTGCATTTTTTAAAAATGGTTAGCGAATTTGTTTTATTATATTTAAATTTAGATTTGAAAAACTGGCCATTCTTTCCCAAAATGAGCAGATACACATTTTATTCAGGTACCAACTTTTAAAATCAGTGGAGATTTTAAAGAGTATTAGTTTTAGTATTAGGTTTTCCCCAAAAGTTCAGGTAATTATAATATTATGCATCTTTGTATTTAAGTAATACCTATTGTATGTTTGAGTATATATTGTAAAATTCAACAGTCTGTAATTCATGCATAAGTTTGCTTCTATTTGTTAATGGCTTATCCTTTTGCCGAAACTACTTGCATCAAAAGTGTAAATATAAGTGATATAAGTTAATTTGTTTCATTCATTATAATTATGATTGAGTATCACAAAGCAACGACTTCCAACATGATTTTTTTTGAAATTAGGAAATATCATGCCAGTGTACTACTTCTCTGGATTTCGAAACTCATTTCAGTTATCATGCAACCATAGACCTGCCGGCAATTCGCTATCAATTCGGCTTATTTAGAGTTACTGGACCTGTTGTTTTAAGCAAATATTACTATTTTGATTGTTTTTGTTAAGGTGAGTTTAAAATATTTACAGGATACTGAATAACGTTTAAGGTTCCTGTACCTTTAGAAATGTTTTGATTTTAGGGTTTCAATTGAGCTCCAGTACCCCTAATTAGTTTTAAAATTTTAGATAGTATGGTTTCGGAAATAAGCTGGAATTGAGAATTTTTTATATCTTTTTGTGAATATCTTGTAAACAATTAATTTTAAAATTATGAAAAATATATATTTGTATTCCTCATAATGAGCCCTTTCATTTGATGTATTGCATGATGCCTTAACAAATATTTTTTTGTTTTCCGTTTAACTCTATAATTTGGTCCCTATAATTAATATTAGAGATTTCTTCGTATTTTTCTTGTAATAAAAAAAATAGATCTTATAGGTTGGGGATCAAAGGGGGGAATGGGTAATTTTTTAAATATTTTTAATAATATGTTTTAAAATATTGATTTTAAAAATATGAAAAAAAATATATTTGTATTCGTCATAATGAGCCCTTTGATTTAATATATTACATGATGCGTTAGAAATAATTTTAATTTTATGTTTTCCATTTAATGCTGTAATTTGCCCCCAAAAATTAATATTATATATATATATATATATATATATATATATATATATATATATATATTATATTATATTATATATTATATATATATATATATATCTTCACAAACACAAATGCTTTTTTAAAAAAAATATTTTTATTTAAAACACAAATTAAATATTTTACTTCAAAAATTACGTTAAACAATATAAATGAGATAATTGAATGCGATACACTTAATGACGCTCACAGCCATCGCATGTGCATTTATAAGCTACGTCTTGCATTGTCAGCATCAGCAGTTTTACACGTGCGATGGGCATTTGCGTATTTCCTGGGAATTGCTATATCGTGTAATATGACACCCTGTGAACGACTCATTTGACCGGTTACACGGTGTTGTCATATTATTATTCTAAGTATTGTTTACGACGTATATAACAACTCCCCTCACAAAGAAAAAGTTGCTGTTTTACAGGAACTTTTCTGAAAATAGAATTTGAAAAATAATAAAATATAAAGGTTGTATACATATGAAATTTGTAGAAGGCAAAAGTGTATAAAACAGCGTAAATTGTATAAATGTATAAAATAAAAATATAATTAGCATTAAGGTCCTTAAAAATAGAACCTAAAACAATACTTTTTAGCAATAAATGTGTTTTACAAAACAATTTTTGAAATTATTTTGGGGTACTTAGCTCGATGTCTTCAGTTTCGTTCTGTCGGAGGTTCGGTCTCAATCTTGGCAACAATTTTGAAATTCTGGTTGTGGGTGATGGACTTTCGCTGGTTGTATTGCGTTTACGCCAAAGCGTTTGGAGGACAAATACAGCGACAATTATTATTATGGAAAATATTGTCACGTAGGTGAACCAAGAAATGTTCTTTTTGACGAATGGCTGATTTATTAATTCGTCTAGGTCCTTTGAATAGTCGTTGAGTTTGTGGTTTGCGACGTTTAACTCCTCGAAATTCAATTCATGGAGTTTCAAAGGTTTAAGTTCGGGAACGACAATTTTTTCTGGTATGGTATCGCAGCAGTTGAAAGGGATAAGAACTGGTTGATAGTTGTCAACGGTGTTGCTGCTTTTTGTGGCTTCTGCTTCGATTTTGGTTATTCCAATGAAGGCACTGCAATCTTTCTGAAGTTTTAATAAAGAGTTAACATTGAGTGTTAAGGGTTTTGTATTGATGTCGGTACAGGTGATGGTAATGCTAAGAGGCTCGGTAACCATAATTAACCACACGTTGGTTTCGAGTTTTTGAACGTGGTACCCTTGAGCAGAGATCACGGCACTGTGACAATTGTCCGGCACTTTTTTTAAAATTTCTTAAAAGTTGGGCCTCGCACAAAGCATTTGAGTCTATCGGATATGCATAGAGTTCGGAACACAATTTATTTTGATTGTTTAATGGTTTGCACGCACTAAGGTCTTTTATCGGAATATACAGTAAGGAATCGTCGTTTTTTGCTATATATTGAGTGAATGAGAGTACATGGTATAACCCAGTTCTATCATCATAGATGGGGATTGGGTATAAGCGGAGAGCAGTAAATGATTGCTGTTCAATAAGTGGAATTCTGAGTATAAATACAAGGTCGGAATCTGTTTGAAAAGCTTCTAATTCTGTAATTTCCAAGTATCGTGCAATACTTGAATATTTGACGGGCAAAGGTAAATTATTTTTCACGAGATTCTGTGATATTTCCTGTAAGGCGGCAATGAAATGTTCGGGAGTTAAAATTGAAGTATGGATAATTTTTAGACGGGCAAAAGTTATGGAATTAAGAACATCATTTAAATTGTCTTCTAGAAAGAGATAATTTTCCATCAGTTTTTCAGTCATTTCTAGAAATGAGAGTTTTGTTTCCACGTACGCCATTTTGTCGTTTACTTTACGAATCATATTTTCCATTTTTCGAATATTTTCGTTAAATATTTTCTCGTCGACCTGAATGCGTTGAATAGTTTCGTTAAAGTTCTTTATAACTGAGGTGGTTACGCTGATTTGGTTTTTCAAAAGGTTTTCGATCTGCAGTTGTCCTTTGTTTAAACTATTTATACTGTTGGTGAAGTACTCGCCGTCGGCGGCGTCTAAGTTACCAGTTATGGCTTTGAAAATTGATCCGGCGCCATCGATTAGTCCACGTTTGTACCTTCGAGTGTCCATGTGGATTTCAGTGAATTTGTTTTTGACAGAGTTTGAGATTTGGTTAAGTAAGTTGATGTGTGATTGAATGTCAGCACGGAATACGTTGGTTGGGTGGACGTTAGTTTTTAGTGATAAAGTTAGTGCATCGAGAATTCTGTCGTTGGTAGCGAAAGCTTGTTCTAGAGCGGAGAGATTTCTATGAACTAGAAGAGTCCATTTGTGATTTGACACGGCTATACGTGATTCTTCATGATAATAAATCCCTAGGGTGTTATTGATTGGCTTTATTTCAAATTGGGATGCTGCCGATCCGAACAGCAGGATGACCCTGTAAAGAAATCAGTCTTCTGTGAAAGGTTTCATACGGTCAAAGTTTACTTTGGTTTTTTGGTTAGTACGAGAATTAAGTAAAGTAGCTGAGTTTGTATGTAGTTCTACTATTTGAAATGGTCCGTTAAATTTGTTTTGTAGTTTATCTTTGAACTGAGATTCGCGTACGTAAACCTTGTCACCTACTTGATAATTTGGGGTTTTGTCCGAAACATGTTTATCGAATCGAATTTTGGCTTTTTGTTTTTGAGTATCGGTTCTTTCGCGTGTTATTTTGTAGTACTGTGAAATGCGGTTATTTAAGTCTCTGATGTATTTAGAAATCAAGTCCTTTTCGTTATAGAGGGTTTCAGGGGGTCGGCTAGATGTGTGCCCGAAAACGAGTTCATAGGGTGTGAACCCATGGGTTTTGTTAGCGGAGTTGTTGTAGGTAATAATTGCGTATGGCAGAATATTGAAGGGGTGTTCGTCAGGGTGCTCGGCCTTATGAATACGGATCATATCTAACAATGTTGAATGAAAACGCTCTAATGAACCGTTAGATTGGGGGTGTCCTACACTAGAGTAGGAAAGTTTAATATCGAACAATTTGCAAAGGTCTTTGAGGAGTGCATTGTCGAATTCACGACCGTAGTCGCAGTGTATTCTCAGAGGCGTTCCGAAGTGTTGGAAAAACACCAAGAGTGTACTAACGACGGTTTTGGCGGACTTGTCGCTAATCGGGTAGGCCTGGGAATATTTAGTTAATTCGTCTCGGATAGTGAGGGCGTAATTTCTGCTAGGTACTTCGAGAATGTCGATGTTTATTCTTTCGAAAGGGGTTCTTGGAGTTTCTGTTACTACTAATGGGTTGTCAAGGTTTTTTCGGAAAGCTTTAGTTGTCTGACAGATTTGACAGTTTCTGATGAAGTTTTCTACGTCTTTTGTAATACCTTGCCAGTTATACTTTTCTTTAATTCGTCTAATAGTTTCGTTGATCCCTCTGTGTATGTTGTTTTTACCGTTATGGAATTGATCTAGTATTATTGGCACTTGATCTCTTCCTACTGTTTTTGTTATGTTCTGACAGACTTTCCACTTTATGTCTGTTTCTGCAAATATAAACGAAAGCATTTCGAGTATAGGTAGGTCTAAGTTATTTTCAACGCAATATAGTTCAGAGTCAGTTAGAAGGTCTTTGCTCTTGTAAATTGAGGCAAATAATACCTCGTTCACAGTGTCGAAATCAGTTGGTAGGGGAATAATGTAATATCGTCTTTTTCGAACGCTTTTACTATTGAAAATGTTAATTTTGAATTGCTCGAAGTCGGCGTTCTCTTCGAAGATATCCTCAAGAATTTGGTTATGAAAATCTTTTAAATTGCCGGATTGAAAGAAAGCTAAGATATTTTTGTTTTCTCTATCAAGGAGTTGACAGTTGGAGTACTGAATTTTACTATAGTCGATAAGTGAGACGGTCTTATACCGTTCTACGAATGTCCGAAATTCGGTAAATATTAGGTTATCGTCGTCATTTGTTTCAGGTTCGTCTGAGTCGGTGTCATCGTTTTCGTTAAGGGGGTTTATTTGAAAGTATTGAAGATTGTTGGTTGATTGGAAATGGATGCATTCATTGAAGTGAGTTATTTTAATGCGCGAAAGGGCGTCGGCATTTTTGTTGACTTTACCTGGCTTGTATATGATTTCGTAATCATATTCCTCAAGTTTGAGGCGCCATCTCGCGAGTCGACTACCCGGATCTTTGATAGAAAAGAGCCACGTTAACGGGCGGTGATCGGTCAGGAGTTTAAACTTGCGGCCAAAAATTATCGGACGAAAGTGTTTGACAGCCCAGACAATGGCCAGTAGCTCGCGCTCTATGGTGGAGTATCTAGTCTCTGCTTTGCAGAGGGTTCTAGAGGCATATCCAATGGGCAGGTCTTTGCCTATTGGTCCCTGGGAAAATACAGCGCCGATTGCGAAAGCACTAGCGTCTGTAGTTAGAAGAAAAGGTTCGTTGAAGTCGGGATAGATCAAGATCGGAGTGGACGTGAGAGCTTGTTTTAATGTGTTAAAGGAGTCAACACAGTCTGAATTAAAATGAAATGAAACGTCTTTTTCAAGCAGTTTTGTAAGAGGTTTAGATATTTTGGCAAAGTTTGGTATAAATCGACGGTAGTAGCCAGCTAGACTGGTTCTGTGGTTGGGGGAAGTTAAGTATACATTCGACTTTGGACGGGTTCGGTTTTACTCCGTCCTTTGTAATGAGGTGTCCGAGTCGAAGTTGTTTGTGAATTTCTGTTAGTCTGTCTATGTTAGAGTTAGTTCTAAATGAAATTTCTTCGCAGTGATTAATAGAGAAGTTCTGGATGGGTTCTAATTCAATTTTGTCAAAATTTATTCTTTTTGGACTAGCGTTTGCGTTTAAAACCGATGTGAAAAATTCACCTTTATCGTTGACGTGAACGAGAGCATTTGGTAATCTTACATTTTCTAATACTCTGGAAGTTAGAATGGCGTCCGTATTTCGTAACTCGCATTTAAGTTTAAAAACGCGTTCTGTCCGCGGTTCGATACTGATGGTATTTAAAATCGTTTGGTTGTTTATCTGTGGTCGGGTGTCGGTTGATAATGTCTCTTCAGTAACTTTCATGAGTGGGATGGTTTTGAAATTTGTGACGAGAACTTTCTTATTAAAGTCTATTACACAATTGTAATGCTCCAGGAAATCGGAGCCTAATAGGCCATCGAATTCGATGTCTAGATCGCATATGTAGACTTTGTGTGGATCTATTAGATTGAACGGGACTAAAGTGGATTCGTTTATGAGAATTTTTTGGTTAGTGATACCTTGTATCACAACGTTTTCAGGAGATCGGTTTGGAAATTTTTCACAAGTTTTGGGCTTGAAGATTGATAAGCCTGCTCCTGTGTCGATTAGCAATTTGTAAGTGTTAGAAGCGTCATTGATATAAAAGAGGTTCTTTGAGTTAACAGAAAGTGCGGGGCTTATAGGAAAGCGTTTTCCGGGAAGTTGAGGTTTGGATTGAAGCTGTCGTTGAAATTCATTGTCTCGAATAGGGACTGAAGATTGAGGATTTGAGTGTCCGGTGGTTTGTCTACGGTGAGAGCCGTTTGAAAATTTCGCTGAGAATTATCGGGTACATCAGAGCAGAATTCAGGGTAACCATTTTCATAAGTGTCGTAATTTTCATAATTGTGAACCTGAGAGTAATATAAATCGTTACTTTGTGGTTCAGTATCCAAATGTGAGTATTCATCTTGTTGAGGGTAATCAGGGTCATAGAAATTGCTTGACTGATCATTTGTGTAATTGGGAGTGTTATAGAAATCTGACTGATTAAAGTGATGGGCCCTTTGTTGCTGATTTCTGAAAAAGTTTGGATTGGGTCGAAAACTGTTAGGATTTTGATTTTGTCCGCTAGTTGAGGGTCGATTTTGTTGGAATTGTTGTCTATTCTGGTCAAAGTTGGGTCTCATTTGGTTTGTGGGTTGAGAAAATTGATTAAGTCGAAATTGCTGGAAATTATTATTGATAAAATTCGAGTTTGGCTGTTGTTGCCTTTGTCTAGTTAAGCATTCGTTAAACGAATGCCCTGTTCGTTTGCAAAACGAGCATTGCTTTATGAAAGTTGTAGCGTTTGGTCGTTTTTGTTGTTGTAGGTTACGTGTCACTTGGAACTTTTGGTTTTCTAAGTGAGACAATTGTATCTCCCGTTTTATTCTAGAAACAGCAGTTACAATGTCGTCAGGGTTGCTGGCACGTATAATTTGCCCTATTTTCGTCTCAAGACCTGTTAAAAGGCTGTTCAGAGCCATAGAGTCAATAAGAGAAATTTGTGCGTCTTTTTCTTTTGTAGTTATGTTTTGTTTATTGACAGCCGCGTGCATTTTGGCTTCGTGTGTTTGAAGGCGGGCTGCGAAAGTTAATGGGGACTCATTGGGAAGTTGCCGCATTCTCTGAAGATCTTGAATTAACGCAGACAAATCGCGTGAATCACCAAAGTGTGTTTCAAGAAGCGTTTTGATATCGTCCCAAGTTGATGGGTTCCGGGAATTTACAAGTTCGGCGGCACGGCCTCTCAACTTGTTTTTTATGTGAAGGATTAATAAGGCTATTTGATTAGCAACAGCCATGTTGTGTGCTGTTGTGCAAGAGCTAATGAAAGTGTTAAGGAATATGGGATTCCCGTCGTATTCAGGAATAATCGCAAATATCTCTGAAATTTTGTAAGGTTCTACCGTTGGGGTTGTGGCACCTTGTCTAGTCGTTGCCATTTTGTATTTAGAATACGGTTATTGCACAATATTTAAAAATTTAAATCAGATTATCTTGACAATGGTAAAACGTATAAATCAATGTTTAAATAAATAAATGTGAAATTAGATAGATATTAAAATAATTAGATCAAGTTATTATAAGTTGTCGTTCAAAATAATGGTATAAATTTAATGTGTAATTATCAATATGTACCAAAATTGGTCAAAAATATTTCTTACCTTGCAATTTTACTCAAAATAAATGAACTGAATATATCAAGGGTAGTGATGTAATATGTTTAAAATATTTAAGGAATATTAAAGGATTTATCTTTGATGATAGAAATGGTGATTAAGGGTATCAATAAATGGAAATAATAAAATAATAATAACGTAATCCTTACAATATAATTCCTGGCATGGACTGTTCTGTAAGTTGACTGCACTGGTTAGCCGTTGCGTGTTCCTGGTGCTAGCTCGCTTCCAGTTGTGTCTCCAGCAAGAGGTTGATTGTCCCACGAAGGTTTGGAAACCACCACGACTAGTTAGAATTCTCGTGTTCTAGTCGTTTTGGAACAATCCTACTGACTGCGCCAATTTTATATCTTCACAAACACAAATGCTTTTATAAAAAAAAATATTTTTATTTAAAACACAAATTAAATATTTTACTTCAAAAATTACGTTAAACAATATAAATGAGATAATTGAATGCGATACACTTAATGACGCTCACAGCCATCGCATATGCATTTATAAGCTACGTCTTGCATTGTCAGCATCAGCAGTTTTACACGTGCGATGGGCATTTGCGTATTTCCTGGGAATTGCTATATCGTGTAATATGACACCATGTGAACGACTCATTTGACCGGTTACACGATGTTGTCATATTATTATTCTAAGTATTGTTTACGACGTATATAACATATATATATATATATATATATATATATATATATATTATATTAGTTTTATATTTTTGTTAATATTTTTAAAATAATTTATTTTAACAATACGAAAAATATATATTTCTTTTCGCCATAATGAGCCCTTTCATTTGATATATTACATGATGTGTTAGAATCAATTTCAATTTTATATTTTTCATTTGATACTGTAATTTCTCCCCCAAAATTTACGTTAGAGGTTTTTCCTTATTTTTCCGGTAAAATTCAGGTGAGGCTCTACATCTCTATTTTTTTTAATTTTAAGCTTATATTTTTTTTATTTTTGTTTATTATATCTTTACAATAATTTATTTTAAAAATATGAAAAAAATATATATGTTTTCGCTATAATGAGCCCTTTCATTTGATATATTACACGAGGTGTTAGAAACAATTTTAATTTTACGTTTTCCAGTTAATTATCTAATTTGCTGCCCAAAATTAACAGTATTTTTCCTTATTTTTCCGGTAAAATTCAGGTGATGCCCTATATCTTTAATTTTTTCAAAATTTTACTTTTTATAGTTTCGGAGATAAGGGGGGGAACGGTCGATTTTTTTAGTTTTCCCCCCAGAACTACCCCTAAATTCAAAATTTCTTCATTTACGATATTTACTCCTCATCGGGTCACCAAACTAGTCACTGATATCAAATTTCAACCTTTTCCGTCCAGTAGTTTAGGAGAAAATTGTTGCGATGTGAGAGAGGGACAAATCCGGAGTGATATTATAAGGGTATATATTATATACGAAACCCTAATAAATTCCTTGGTATTTTCTATTCAAATTTTAATCAATTACTCCTTACTATAGTATCTATGTCTTACCAAAACAATATTAAATTTAAATAACTCATTCTGAGTGAGGCGATTTCTTTGTCAGTGAGTATATTTCATTCATACAACTGAATGTAATATTTTATCGCGAAACGAATATCGAAATATCAGACTTAGACTCTATGATGAAGTGCCTTTATGTATGCGTTATAAGTTAAAAGTCGGTTTATAATATTTGAGAATAAAATATTAGCTACCTTTTACAACTTAAGGAAGAACAGAAATATATCTATTACAATTTTGTTAATATCCCATCATACAGGACCGGATCTAGGGGGAGGTTAACCGGGGTTCCTTGGCCGAACGGCATATTCAGGAGGTGTCAAATAATTAAAATCTGTCGTTTCCCAATTTATTTCCAAGCAGTTAAATCCAGTTCAAAACTGACAGCCTTATGATATTGAAAGTTCGACTAAAAGGAATATCTGCTATTATAACAAATATTCATTAAAATATATTTATTATTTACATTTATATATATTTTTTCATTTTCAGAATCTACTCTTACAAGCAATGGACCAGTGCAATGATAATTTATCAGAGGAAGAAGCTAATAGGAATAAACATGGGCCAATGTTAATATACACGTACACGCCTAACAATATTGGCACGTATTTTGCTCCTCAGTATTTCCCACCTGTAATTCCAAATCACGCGAATGTCAGACAAATGTTCTATGACGAAGTTCTTATTCCAAAAGACAAGTTAATTAAAGGTGCTTATCCGGGAGCGATAACGAACGTTTACTATCCTGGTTTTCCAACAATGAAACATTTGAAATACAAGGTTCGTTTCTGTGGTATGGTTGCTACTTTGTTTCTGTAGTTGGAATCTTTTTTTTTTCAGGGTAAATTGAAAAAAGGTCAAATTAAAGTATTTGAACATGCAAGTAGAGGAGAGAATATGTTCATTTCTATATTACCTACCGATAAAATATCATCAGGAGATATGATACCTGTTGACTTATTGGGTACATCAGTTTTTGTGAGGTGGCCCCATCTAACAGAGGCAACGTAAGTTATGAAAATTTAGATCTATTTAATATAGTTCTAAAATATATTTCACATTTTGCCGTACTTCCAAATATTACATTGTGTATCTTTACTTCTGACACAAACTCTTATCGCTGCGTTAGTATTAATTCTTAGAATGTATATGAATATCAGTTTAACCCGACTTGACCATGCAATATATGGTATCACACTCCCTCTAAGGCACGCTATGTGTGCCTTTAGGAGAAAATTCTCTAACCCCAGATATCCTAGATATCAAAAGGGTTTAGCTCTGTGGGACCCCTTGCCAGGTTTTCAGGCCCGTGGTTGGAGTCGTGGCAGTTTCCCATAAATTTCTTGACCGTCCGGGCTGTTCCTAACAAGACGGCTTTTTGCATTTGTTTGTAAAGATGCTCGTCCAGACCGAGGTATTTTAAATTGTTTAATAGATGTTTTGGGACTAATCCTGCCGTTGACATAACAATTGGTACAGTCCGTGTGTTGTTCATGTCCCACTGAGTCTTTATTTGAAATTCCAAATCTCTATATTTGGTTATTTTCTCAGCTTGCTTAGTATTTATATTATTGTTGTTAGGAATTGCTATGTCAATTAAAGTTGTTTTCCGAGAGACTTTATCTACCAAAACTATATCTGGTCTATTGTGAGCAACAGTCCGATCGGTCAGTATCGTGCGGTCCCAGTACAGCTTGTAGTTGTTATTTTCTAAAACAGATTCTGGTTTGTATTTATAGTATGGTAATCTTACCGACTGTGATAATTCAAGTTTCAGTGCTAGTTCCTGGTGAAGTATTTTTGCCACAACATCGTGTCTTTCTTTGTATTCAGTTGCAGCGAACGCTTGACAACCTCCTGTGATATGCTGGATAGATTCAGATGTTTGGCAACCGTACCTGCATCTGTCGTTGTTAATAGAAGGGTCTTTAACGATGTACTTTAGGTAGTTCTTAGTTGGAATTACTTGATCTTGGATTGTCAATATAAAGCCTTCCGTTTCAGAAAACATATCACCAGAGATCAACCAGTAGTTCGACGCTGCACTGTCGACATAATCTTGGTTGACGTTATTTATATGTCTTCCATGAAGGGGCTTCTCTTTCCATTTCAGCAGTTTCTGATCTGTGGTCTGGTAGTGTAATTGGACATGTTGTTGTGTCAGTCGCAATGGTGTTGAGTCATCAACCTGGCACATGACTCTGTGTAGATCGGAAAATTCTGCGAGTTTCTAGAAATGACAAAATAGTAATTTGTTGATCTAATAGTTTGCTTAGATCTGTCAATCCTCTTCCTACTTCTTACCGTGGCAAAGTTGTACGTTCGACAGAGTTCTTAGGATGGTGATTTTGAGCTTTTGTTAATAAAACTCTAACTTTTCGTTTTAATTGTTCAATATCAGTCTTGCACCAATTAACTATACCGAAAGAGTAACTGAGCACTGAACACGCATAGGTGTTAATAGCCTGACACAGGTTTTTACTATTTAATTTAGTTTTCAACAGTCGTCTTACCCTTCTATAAAACTCTGCTGTTAGGTCCTTTTTCATAGTCAAGTGATCAATACGTTGAGCCTGCTTTATTCCAAGGTATTTATAAGTATGACCTTCCCCCATAGATTCAATTGAGGTGCCATCTCCCATTTCGAAGTGCCCCTGCTGTATTTTGCCTTTAACTATATTAATAATTCTGCATTTGTCTAAGCCAAATTTTATATGGATATCACTAGACAACCCTTCTACTATTTTAGCATATCATGCAGCTGTTGTTTCGTAGCGCCATCAACTTTAAGTCGTCCATGTATAACAAATGGTTTATCTTTAATGCTTGTACGTTGTTGTGTTTGAGACTGAACCCAAAATTAGTCAAGTTCAGTTTGTTTGAGAGATGGTTCATGGCAAGGCAGAACCACAGCGGGCTAAGAGAGTCTCCCTGGAATATCCCCTTTTTGATTGGAATGGGGTCAGTTTGTATCGAACAGTTGGCTTCATTCAGTGAGATTTTGGTTTGCCAAGTGCACATGGCATATTCTAAAAAGTTAATAATACAATTATTCACTTTATAGAGTTCAGTACCTTAATGAGCCAATCATGTGGAACTGAATCAAAGGCCTTTTTGTAGTCCACATATGCCATGGAGAGATTTCGACGTTTGGCGTGGGCTTGACTGCAGACAACGGAATCAATTACCCGTTGTTCTTTGCAGCCCATCGAATTTTTCGCGCATCCCTTTTGTTGTTTAGTAATTATGTTGTTCAGCTCACAATGTTTGAAAATGCGATGATTAAGGCATGATGTTATGAGTTTGTATACGGTTGGAAGGTACTTTGCTGGGTCCTGTGCACATAGGTTGTCCTTTGGTAAGAGGTATATAGCACTATGCGTAAGGAAACTAGGCATCTTGTGTGGGTGTCAATTTAATATTATTATTATTTTAAATGTACACATTTTATTTATTCATACACTAGCTGACCCGGCGAACTTTTTATCGCCTAATGGTCAATGAATGCCGAGCTAACCTTAATTTAGGATTTTACTAACGTAATAAAATTATTAGGAAATAATATTAAGTTAAGGAAATTTCGTTACAATACACTGCGGTCCATATGTATGGAATAAATTCATTTTGTTGATTATATTGAATTTGTTAAAAAACACTGAAACAGGTCGAAAAATATGACAATTTACTGAATAATGAGCAGTTCCTTTGATTGGCGGGATGATTTTGATTTAGCCTCTTCACTCTTTCACGCAGGTACCACCAAGTATTTACGGATCTCCGACTTATCTAATTGTAGCTTCTTCATGTTTTTTTCTAGCTGTCCATGATAATTTTGTAAGGTTTTTTAACTATTCTCGGTAGCTTCGCAATATTGTATTATACTGTTCTCAGTAGCTTTGAAATATTTTCTTGCTGTTCTGGTGCTATTTTGGTGAATGCGCCGGGAAATACATGACATAATATACCTACACGAGCTTACAAAAAACAACCTATCAAAGTTTCATCGTTGCATCTTATTTTTTAAGCGTATAAATTATACGTACATGGGTGGCCGAGCTTCGCTCATGAATTGAAGGTTTCAAAACATATATCAAAATAATCAGATATTTGCTATGTAAACTATTATTTTTCAAGACGAAATGAATCACTTTACTGTCAATTCTCGAACATTTGTTGACACACTCTTTATCATATGGAATGTCTTCGATGGGACATTCCATATAATATCAAAAAAAAAGTAAGTGTATGAATTAGATGTTGCGGTTTTAGTTCAATGCTGGTTCAACGCAAGTTTGTAATTGACGAAGGACCTTTAGCGCAACAATCACCAAATAAAAGTTAATCACTGACCTTTTACGTCGAAGCTCTGCAGGTGGTATTTTCATGGTTCTTCTTTCTTCAGAGGCTAGCCACGCAGCGGCAGGAACTGTTTTAGAGCTTCGTCTGGACAACACGTTACACAAAAAAAGCGACGTAATGTTCATTGATTGAGCAAACAAAAAATGCGGGTTTAACAACAAATGATGAGCTTTTGTAAACACAAAAGAAACAAATGTTAGCGGTTGTTACGACCGGAACTATAACTCGCGAAATCATAACACAATAACAACAAAAAGCGGCCGTCTTAAGACGGAATCAAAAAGAGTAAGTTTCTGTTTTTAGAGACAAAAAAATGTACAAATATAAATTAGCATTAGCGCGACGGAGAGTTTTCGAAAAAAGTGCAAAAGTTTAAATTCAATTCAATAATTCAATCAACTTTAAAAACTAAGAACAATCAAGTTGCAGGGACGCAACATCATAATTGCACTTAATAATAATTTCAATCCCCCATGTATAGTGTATATGCAAAATACTTATGGACCACCCACTATAACATTTTTTTAACCATCTTATATAACTATAAAATTCTACTTCTTCCTGTATTCCAACATTAAATATATGCGACTGCTAATTCTAACACTTTTTGAATCACGTTGTATAAGTATAATTCTATTCCACCATTTATTTGAACCACCCTCTATATGTACCTGCTTATGGCAATCCAATACAACATTTTTTGACCCACTGTGTTTAATATAATTCCACTCTAGCCAATATTCCATCTATCCTGTATACGTAGCTCTTTAAGGCCCACTTCCGGAAATCAATGGTGGCGGTTCCAATGGCGTCAATTTGACTTTACCACTCTCGCAACACAATCCAGAAGCTTCATTTTTAAACTTAAATGCTTTGCAAAAAATTTTATTGGTCCAATAGCAAGTATTTTCTCTGAAATGTAATCTATTTCAGCGTTATAATTAAATGCAGCTCGATAGGGGTTAAACGCAACATTTCTATGTTCTTCGTTTCCGTTCAACTTATTTTCGCACTGCTGGTCAGTTGCTGTTCTTGTATATCTTTGACTTGCAGCATTGCGGAATTTGCACTAAGATTTGACAGTTGTTGTCATTAAAATGGTACTATTTGCGGACTACCCGCAGTTTCTTAGATACAGTAAAAACCTTATCCTTCTTTTTTAATTTCGTTGGGTAAAGGCGGGTCCAGATCTATAAAAATTTGCGCCGAATGGCAAATACAGCGTAAATTTTTGTGTGTGCGGGAGAATTTGTGTCAATGTGGACATCTTAATGCACACATGAATTTATTCCACATTCAACGGACGAGATCCGAACAGAGTCGGTTTTTTGACGAACATCAAAGGATTTCCGCCGGATTTAGTTCTTGATGTGGACGCGTTTACAAGTTTTGCCCTACAAGATATACAAATTTCTAAATAACTAACCTTACTTTGTGACAGTTGTGTTGATGAATGAATTTAAATGCCTTAATTAAGAAAATGTGAGGGGTTTATTGTTTTATGTGACTTATTTAAACGGAATAAAGGAAGCAAAAAGAAAGTGTTGGATGAAGCACCTGTACAGAGATACGAAAAATGAATATGGTACACGCACTTAATTCAACAACTTTTTACAGTTCTCTTAAGATTTTAAATATTTTATGAACTGATATAAACAAAGATTGTGAAAGGAAACACTGTATTCATAGCATATATTTTCAAACGAAAAACTGGCCCTGACATTACGTTTCTGGCAACTGGGGAGTAATATAGCAGTCTACAATATCTCTTGAAAATATCAAAACAAAGTATATCGTATGATCCAACAAGTTTGCATAGTCATCAGAAGGTTTCCATAAAGGTGAGTAAACACTTTTTTATTATTTCAAACATAAACTTTTGTTGAAACAAATTTTTATTTTAATTATTGTTTATAATAAATTTATATAGTATTAAACTCTTCAATTTTTAATTGGGATCTTCCTGTGTGTTCCACTTGTTTGGCTTATTTTTCTATTTATATTAATATGTATATATATCTTTGGGGCTGATGAGGGGTTTCACAAAAGATTCATTTTTTAATATTTACAGATGTAGTGCTACTCTCTGATAATAAATTAATAAAATGAATGTTTTTTTTTCAGGTGCTCACAACATCTGAAATGTTTGATCGTAGACATATAGAAGCATTGCAGGCAAAGGATATCACTTATATCTGATATCATACCAAAGATGACTGTTAATTATTCTGCAACGGAGTCATTTAACACCTAACCATTCGTATATTCATCTGAATAAATGATAGACTTAAATTGTCTATGTAAATAATAAATAAACACTTCAATTTTGAATTATAAGTATAATCTGGTCAGACATAACCTGAATTCTGAATTTATTTCGGCGTACACACTGAGCAGAAACAAACGACACATAATATAAATATTTGCGTGAAAATAATTCCTAATTTTCGTCGAAAATATTTGCTGCGAATGCATTCGACACAAATTTTTATAAATCTGGACCCGCCTTAAAAAGTAGCCTATATGTTAATCCCGGTTGTTAGCTACCTCCATACCATACATATTTCATCAAAATCTGTCCAGCCATTCTTGAGTTATAAATGGTGTAACTAACCCGACTTTGTTTTATTAATATAGATTTACGTTATAAATTGAACAACTTTTTAACTACGAGTAAAACAGCTGTGTTCACTATTAATTTTTTTTTATTACTTACTGTTACTCATTTTTAGGGTTCCGTATATACAATATACGGATACCCTTATAATATCACTCCGGATTTCTGTCTCTGTCACATCACAGCAATTTTCTCCTAAACTACTAGACGGAAGAGGTTGAAATTTGGTATCAGTGTATAGTTTGGTGACCCGATCAGGAGTACATATGGTAAAAGAAGAAATTTTGATTTTATGGGTACTTCTGGGGGAAAAAACTAAAAAAATCAACCGTTCCCCCCTGATCTCCGAAACTACTAAGCCTAAAAATTTGAAAAAAAAACAGGAAATATAGAACGTTGCCCGAATTTTACAGGAAAAAATAAGGAAAAACCATTAATATTAATTTTGGGGGCAAATTATAGAATTAAATGAAAATTTAAAAATAAAAACATTTCAAACGCATCATGTAATATATCAAATGAAAGGTCCCATTCTGAGGAACACAAATATATTTTTTTCTTATTAAAAAAAATTTAAAAAGATCAAGTTTTGAAAAAAATTAGAGGAATAGGGTCTGACCTGAAGTTTACTGGTTTACTGGTTTACTGTATTTGAGTTGAATAACATATTTAATAATTTATAATGTAAAACTTGACCTATTTTGCCCTTTATCTTCGAATCTACAGAGCCTCAAAACTCAGACAGTAGATTATAAAAGGCATCTCTGAAAGTTTATTAGTAAAGTAAAACTCTGTTACTTTTTGGGGGCCAAATTAGAAAGTTAAATACATATGTATTCTAAATACAAATAAAATATATTTTTCAAAATTCAAATAGTGTAGTTTCTAAAGTGGGAATTAAGTCGTCGTTAATATTTTTTAACCGACTTCCAAAAATGAGGAGGTTATCAATTCGTCGCGTATATAAATATATATAAAAGGCTTCTCTGAAAGTTTATTAGTAAAATAAAACTCTAATGTTAATTTTTGGGGGCCAAATTAGAAAATTAAATACATATGTTTTCTGATAAAAATCAAGCGAATCCTGAAGGAGATAAAATAAAAAGTCTATGTGTGGAAAATCAAAGTGTATATTTTTTATAAATTTAAAACGCTTCCTTTAAAAGATATTAGGGTAAATATAAGAAAATGCACTCATTCCCTGCTTGTCTGAAAGTGGAATATTAGAATCTCGAAGGTGGTACGGAACCCTTAGTATGCGAGTCCAACTCGTACTTGACCAACTTATTTTATTTCTTATTTATAAGTGCGAAATTAAAGAAATATAAATTTCTACAAAGGAATTTAGTTATATGAATACATGTTTCATTTTATAGAAAACCATGTACACAGTAATTTTTAAATCTTCAATAACTTTCATTTATTGTTTTCAAGAATAACGGAAATTATGAGTTAATGGCATTGGACATTATGATTCCAGTATAATCACTCTTTCCTGGGAATCAATATTAGTTCATAGAGACCAGTTGCGAATAATTCAGAATCGACTGAGCCGTCTCTCATATTGTTACTCACAATCACAAGAATTACACCCATTCTGCATTTGTGAAGTACACTAAAAAAGTGCTTATATGATATGATATTTTAATAAAATTTTTAATGCTACGGTTATATAAAACTTATAACAAAAATCAACTCGTAGGGTCGTAGCAATTTCCAACAATAAAAGAAAGTACGTAAACATGGGCCAAAGTCAATACAACGTAGTGGATCAAGCGGAATCTGTGTTTCTGAAAGAAATAGAAGGCATACAACAATTGTAAGTTTAAAAAGTATATTGCTTCAAAAATTACTTTATAATAATTAATCATGATGATCAAATAAAACTAATTCCTTCGTTTTCTACGAGCGGGAGCATCAAAAGCAGTCACGTAGTGTGTGAATAAATCCAATGATAGAAAACGAAGCAATTAGTTTCTTTTGATCATCAAATCTATTTCGGTTTCCAAAATAAGGTATTGGTTATTATGTGCATTAGAGTGAGTCAAAAAAACTAATCTACCGAATTTATGAGTTAAAAAAGCTCGATTTTAAACGGCGCATTTGAAATTTCCCATTTAAATAATACGTAAAAAATTGTTTTGTGTTAAAAGTGCTATAACTTTTGAACTGATTGAAATAACAAACAATCAGACAGATTCTCTAAGATCATTAAATTCCCTAAAAAATCATCCCTGAGACAGTTTGTTAAAGTCCAAAATTCGTAGATTCATAGTCCATGAAAGTTAAAATAAAAAATCAGCAGTTTTAGGGATTAATGTTTATAAATTTTCATATTTACGGAAAACTTACACTGAAATGAAATAAAACATATTAAAAATATATTCTTTTTAAACTAAACTTGCAAAAATTTTTAAATTTTTTTTATGGATTTTAATTGCAAAACTGACAAAATGCGGTTGTGTTAAAAAAACGTTTATTGCTTACAGAATTTATTGTTCATTATTACCATTAATTGTTATAATAAATTCTCTAAATATGTTTTGTCAGTTTTATAAAGAATTGATAAATATTTGATTTTTTTTTTCATAAATTTAGTTTAAAAACAATATTTCAATATTTTTTACATGTTTCAATTCACTTCTGTGTAATTTATTTCCTTAAATATGAAAATTTCTAACCACGAATCCCTAAACCTGTTTAATTTTTTAAGGGTTTACTGATTGTAAATATATGAATTATTGACTATTAAAAATCGACCCAGGGATGATTTTCTAGGGAATTAATTGCCTTACAAGAATCTGCATGAAAAAAGTTTTTAATGAAAAATATTTTTTACGTGTTATTTAAATGGGAAATTTCAAATGACCTACACATTTTAAAATTGAGCTAAATTTTTTTTCTGGGCATATAGGTCCATTTCAACCTATAAGGTTTTTTTGACTCACCCTAATGTGCATATACAGAAATACATGCGAGATATATTTGTTTATACCTTATTCTGCACGACACACAATTAAAATTTCATATATAAAACAACTAAATACTTGTATCATTTCAGTTTCAAATCTCGTATGGGTATTGATGTTGGAGATACGAAAATTTTGGTGTACGTACAGACGTTAATGGGGAAAAAGTTTACTGTGAACTCTAACGGCAACCTGGTATTGGAAAAACAGTTTGCACCGATTACATCTTGCTATCCTTTACAAAGCCTAGTATATAATATACAGTCATACGAAGGTTATCAGACAGCTTACAAGGAAATCGAAGATATTTTTCCAAAAAATTCGATTTGCCTGACTCTTACGAATCCGTATTACGGCTCAAAGGGCATAGTAAGTATCATTGTAAAATTTTTTTGTGCAACTAACTCTTTCGTTAAAGACTTGTCTTGGCGTCTTATTGTGCCTAGGTTTTATTATTCATTTTATTTAATTCCTCGAATAATCATAGTACAATACAATACAATTAATTTAAACAGTTTAGTCATCATTGTACATTTCTTAAAGAAAATGATCTAATAGAATACAAAAAATCATACACACTGACAAGGGTTGTAGCCATAGACAATAATATTTTTGTCCCTGAAACACTTCCTGTAGCCAAAGAACTACAGAAACATGATTTTTTACTAAATCAAAGAACACAATATTCCTGAAAAAAATTGAAAACCAAATATTGTTTTCAAAAGAGAAAATAGACCTTTACTTTGATGACGTAGATGAATTGTTAAATGACATCAATAATAAAGAACCAAGTACACCAATTTAAATAGAAACTGAACAAAATACCAAACTATATTTCTTAGTAAAAGAATTAACTGACACTCAAATTATTGCACCAGTCATACCATACTGTTACGAAATTTACCTAAGCCGGCCTTGTTTCATTCCAGTACGACATCGATCGCTTTTAAGACAAAAAAATTGATCTCGAAATGGCTAGGCAGTTGTAGAATTGATAATGAATTGTACGAGAGTTTTCGATGCTGGTTTTAAAAGGAGCGACCCATAATCGCGGCAGTTAGTGCAGCGAAGAGATTATGTAAAAGTATTATTGTGATATTCGAATCAGCTGTTGTATATATTTGATGGAAATAAAAGTTCTAGAAAGTGGTAGTGAATATTAGTTTTTAAATTTTAATTGAACCCACGGAGTATATAGCAAATTTGGTTGATCAGAAGTGCAGGATTAAGTGAAATTAAAATCGTAATTTGATTTATGGAAACCCGAAGTATGGAAAAGACCTACCGAAAAAATTGTCAAACAGGTTACGGAGGGACTAGATGAAAAAATAACTCAGATTCTGGAAAAAACGTGACAAGAAGGAGAAACAACATCAAGAAGAAATCCACCAAAGGTTAGTAAAATCTTTTGATGAAAAACTTAAATTAGAATTATAAAATCTTGTCACTACGATGAAAAGCCAACAACAAAATTTTGTTTCTACGATGAAAAGCGGACAGCAAAATCTAGTTTCCACGATTAAAAGTGAACAGCAAAATTTAATTGAGGGATTATTCTCGAAATTGGAAGAAAAACAAGAACAAATTGAGTTAAAAGACAAAATGATTTGAAAGTATTTGAAGAGAAAAGACAACTGCAATTTGAACAATTAATGCAAATAGTAGGACAAGTTAATGAAACAGTTAATGAAAGAATGCAATTAGATGAGTCAGATATAAAAGAAATAAATGATGACATTATGACCAGAAAAAATACCGTGGACACTCTTGAAACCAAAGTAGATGACCTCGATTTCATCCAAAGCCAGGTAAAATTTGAAATCAGTTCAATTCAAAACATAGTTCAAGACCAAATCAGTTCCATTAAAAAACATACAAAGTGAGGTACAAGATAAAATCAGTGCCATCCAAAACAAGGTAGAAACAGAAATCAAAAAAATGCAACATGACTTACAGCGAGGAAAATACCAGCACACCGTGAGTACCAAAGGTTCCTTTAGTAAACCACCCACATTCGACGGCAGTTCATCTTGCCCCATGTATAAACGGCAATTCGAAGCAGTGATCAGACGGTTAGTACACTTGTCCTACCCAGACTTGTCCGAGGAAACGAAAGACCAATTGGCCACACAGAGTTTCATAAACGGTATCAGGGATGTGGATGTACAAAGAAATCCAAGACTTAGTGGCATCAAGAAAAGTAATGAAGCTTTACTTCGGGCCTTGGAAGTAGAGGCAGTCATGAACATGTCCAAACCAAGAGTGCGAGCAGTTTCCTTCAGCCAGGACGAACCAGAACCATCCCTCCGGAATCCATAAACTATTAGAACGGTCACAAAGAACTGGCACCAGAGGGGAATGTTACCGCTCTGGACGGACAGGGCACTTTCAACGCGACTGCAGAGTAAGGCTACCGGAACGATCACCAACCAGGGGTAGTCAACAAACCGACCTTACCAACCAGGGAAACTCCAATCAGTCAGCATAAGGGGGCGAATGCTGACTAACCCTCCACCAGCCCCCAGGACAGTATCCACCCGGGGATTTTGCCGAGATAGCAGCAGCCTACTCATCAGGAGCACCATCAATGGCCGAGCAATTACCACCACCATCGACACCGGCGCCGCAGTGTCCATTGCCAAGTCCAGAGTTTTGAAGGCATGGGAAATCCGGCCAGTTACCAACAATATCCAGCTCAGAACAGTCACCGGCGAGTCCATGTCAATACATGGTGAGGCAGATGTCGTGCTACAGATAGGGGACAACATGATCCGGCATAGGGTCCTGGTAGCGAATATTGTGGACGATTTCATTCTAGGTATGGACCTAATCAGCCAGCATGGATTTATGTTCGACCCGAGATATGATGTTCTTCGGTTCCTACATGAAGAATTTGTATTGGCACGGCCCGTCAGCAGTTCAGCTACCTCCATAAAAATTGTAGCAAAATCCTCAGCCAGAATTTCCGGTCGAACGGAACAGATTATTCATGGGCAGCTAGACAGCAATCCTGGGAGCTGCGTTGGAATGGTGGAGCCCGTATACTCAGCTCATGACTACTTAGTTGGACGGGCTATAGTTAAAACCATACGAGATATACCAATTAGAGTCCTGAATTTGTCCAACAACGACATCAGAATTGCCAATGGTCAAGAAATAGCTTGCTTCGAGCTAGTGGAGACCATCATCAATTGCGAAGAAGGGTACCAGACATCGGTGAAGGAGACAGGGCCCAGTAAAGAGTTCCTACAACAGTTTGCTGACCATTTGACACACCTGACACCAGAGGAACAGAAGAAAGCCAAGCAATTTACCCAGAGCACTGGCAAATTTTTAACAATCAAGATGGAACCACCGGTCGCACCAACATCATCCAGCACCGAATAGATACCGGGAAGGCTCAACCCATCAGAATACCACCTAGGCGACTACCATTGGGGCAATAACTGACACTCGAGGAAAACATCGAGTCCATGTTACAAAATGGAGTTATTGAGCCATCCATCAGCCCATAGTCCGCTCCCGTCGTGCTAGTTAAGAAGAAGGATGGAACCACCCGGTTTTGCGTGGATTAAGAAAGCTGAATGACGTCACCAAGAAAGACAGCTATCCACTACCCCGAATTGATGACACCCTGACCACACTAGCAGGCTCACGTTGGTTCTCCACACTAGACCTAAAGAGTGGATATTGGCAGGTTGGTCTACACGAAAGTGACAGAGAGAAGACAGCGTTCTTCATTAGTAAAGAGCTGTTTAGTTCACGGTCATGCCCTTTGGGTTATGTAATGCTCCCGCTACATTTGAGAGGCTAATGGAGTATGTACTGAGCGGGTTAACATGGAGAAGAGTTCCATGTTCCAAAAATAAGTAGAATTTTTGGGCAACGTCGTATCCCAATCAGGAATTCGCACCAACGAGGACAAGATAGAAGCCAGCCGTGATTGGCCAGTCCGAAGAGACAAGCATCAACTCCGAAGCTTCTTGGGTCTCTGTTCCTACTACAGGCGATTTGTTGAGGGATTTGCCACCATTGCCGCGCCTCTACATCGGCAGACCACTGAGAAAGAGACCTTCCGTTGGAATCAGGATTGCGAAACTTATTCAGACGACTGCAGGCAGCACTATGTTCTAGCCCAATCCTAGCCTTTCCTACGCAGTCCGGCAAGTTCATTATAGACACCGACGCCAGCAACACAGGTTTGGGGGCCGTCCTATCCCAGGTGCAAGATTGTGAAGAGAGGGTGATCGAGTACTACGCCATGGATTCTCGAAACCGGAAAGAAATTATTGCGTCACCAGAAAAGAACTTCTTGCAATAATAAGGGCTGTAGACGTCATTTCTTAATCCGAACAGATCATACCGCCCTTAAATGGCTGCTGGACATGAAGAAGGACAATTGGTCAGGTGGTTGGAGAAATTACAGCAACATTTTTTGTTCTTACCAGTTTTTCGATTTGTTCCATACACGGCAAAGTCGTAATATGAGTTATTATATCGCCCACATGAAAATTTTCTTGTCTCAAAAAAAACACATGTGAACATTTATGGCTCATTTTCACGCCAAAATATGGATCGATTCGAGAAACTTACAAAAGTATTTCTCTCATTTTTTTATCGAAATCAAGGGTAAAATTTTGATATTTCGATTTAAAAAATTCTATCTGAACCAGACTATTTGATGAACATCTTGAACCCCACAACTTTTTTCAATATGAAGGAATCCACTTTAGATATCACCCTGTCTCAAGATAAATGTCCCACTCGATATATCATCTTAAATTTTTTTTGGGCTACTATGAGTATTAAAAAAACAGAATCTCTTTAATAACATTCTAAAATTGTCAAGCATTAGAACAATTATTACTGAGGGTTGACCTTGACACAGTTTTTATTCCGAAAACTTAAAGTTAAACTAAGAAGTTACAACTATCAATTAAAATTAATAATACGAGTACAATATTTGATACCCCAACACCAAACTATTTTCATTTGATTTTCATGTGGTTTTTTGATGTGTTTATTATGTCACTAGCGGAAAGATTCGCAAATTTCAACACTAAAACTAACTTGGCAAGAGTACTATGGTTTATTGTTGTCAATAAATTTTTCAATAAACTCATATACAAAACGCAAAAGGTACAGAATGGCACCTGAGAACCCCAGACAGCAGTGGAAAGCATTTGCACCTCTCCAAGATAGTTTTGGTGTGGAGGATAATTCATTCGTTGCAAGGCCCTTCGTCATGGGCTAAATGATCAACCGACGTTACATTTAGAACGTGATAGAAAAACTAACTAGTTTGGTTATATTCAACATAATCAAATCCTGTTATTACCTTGGCCCCAAGACTTCCTTATGTCTCACCCATTGGACATATCAGGGACATTATTAGTTCAATAGATAAATGGTGAAATTACCACACCACATTCAGTTTTGTTTTTCTTCCATTCGTCATATAAAAACTTTATTTTCTTATTTTTTAGATACAAGAAAATCGTTTTAAAGAAACTGGTCGCATTAAGATCATAGTTACAGTCCAAGACGAACCGGATTTTACACCTGTAGAAGAATATAGAAGTAGAATTGGTAGGAATTACAAGACTTTACATACAGCTGCAAGCCAGTTAGGTAAGTAATTTTTCCTTTATAATGTACAATGGTTAAGTTATATTAAAAGTAAAAACTAATAAACTCCACCCGCAGAAAGTGTTGCGCAGGATCAACAGTCAGCGCTCACTCAAGTGGGACTGAAAAGACAGCGCATGAAATGGACTAGCACCATGAATAAATTTATAATGCGCGCGTTTTACAGAATTACGAACCTTGGAGCTTCAAGTTACCGAACCGAGAGTCGCAGATCAATATCGTGTCATCTTGAGAAATGGCCTTTTTTCGCCTGATCAACTGGACACAATAAAAAGCGAAGTTGAGCGCCAATTATTTGGTCGAAATACAACAGATCCAGAGCCTGAAACACCTTTGGCGCAAAGAGCGGACGAGACCTCAACCTCAACAAGAACAGCCAGCCAACGATGACCTGCTAGAGAAATTCCAAACAGAAATGGAAAGAGCTCTTATAGAGTATAGTGGAACAGATCCATTGAATAGACCAACTCTTCCCAAACTAAGATCTTCTAAGAAACTGGGTATCGTCTTGCAGGCCATGAACAAATGTATCTTGCCAAACTATGTTTTAGGTGCTAATACGTTAGAGTCGCTACACACAATCATATACTGTGCTGCAATTTTCATCTGCAGAACAATTGGGGCACAATAAGACTAAAGCCAGACCCTCTCCAATTTAGACACACACCTCGAATACCACCTTGGCAAAGAAGGCAAGAAGGGAAAATTAATTCTCTTCGGAAAGACATTGAAAGACTGACCGAGAACCAACGAGGGGTCAGGAACAACAGAATAGAAAGACTTGTCAAATCATGGACAATAACCAAATACACTCCCAGTGGGATGGAGAAAACATCACATCTCAGCAGTGTCTGGACAGTCTACGACAAAAGCTCTCCGTCTACACAAGTCGATTGAGAAGGTACAAAACCAGTAACCAACGGAAACTAGACAAAGCACTAATCCAAAAATCAGAAAAAGGGTTTTATAGAAAACTCAACAACATCGATAAGAATGAAACTCCTAGTTATCCCAGTAAAACGGCCATCGAGCAGTTCTGGAAAACACCACTTTCCACAACAGTTTCCCATATCACCAGAGCAAGCTGGATTAATAAGAAAAATCACAGAATTGTGATAACATGTAACACAAACCATTATCAACGGAAGACACGTCCAACAAAATGAAACACATTCATAACTGGACAGCACCAGGACCAGGTGGTGTGCAGAATTACTGGATAAAGAAACTTTACGCCACCCACGAGAAATTAACAGAACTTATTAATGACATAATTATCCATCCACACAAGATGCCTAGTTTCCTTACGCATGGTGCCACATACCTCTTACCAAAGGATAACCTATGTACAGAGAACCCAGCAAAGTTCCGACCAATCACTTGCCTCCCAACCTTATACAAACTTATAACGTCGTGCATTAATCATCGCCTTTTCAGACATTGTGAGCTGAACAACGTAATTACCGAACAACAAAAGGGATGCGCGAATAACTCGATGGGGTGCAAAGAACAACTAATAATTGATTCCGTTGTCTGCAATCAAGCCCACGCCAAACGACGAAATCTCTACATGGCATATGTGGACTACAAAAAGGCCTTTGATTCAGTTCCACATGATTGGCTCATTCAGGTGCTGAAACTCTATAAAGTAAATAATCTTATTGTTAACTTTTTAGAACATGTCATGACTACTTGGCAAACCAAAATCTTTCTGAATGAAGCCGACTGTTCGATACAAACCAACTCTATCCCAATCAGAAGGGGTGTATTCCACGGAGACTCTCTTAGCCCGCTGTGGTTCTGCCTTGCCATGAACCCACTCTCACACAAACTGAACTCGACTAACTTTGGGTTCAGTCTCAAGCACAACAACGTACAAGCATTGAAGATAAACCATTTGTTATACATGGACGACTTAAAGTTGATGGCAGATACGAAACAACAGCTGCATGATATGGTTAAAATAGTAGAATTGTTCTCTAGTGACATCCATATGCAATTTGGCCTAGACAAATGCCGAATTATTAATATAGTTAAAGGCAAAATACAGCAGGGGCCTACGAAATGGGAGATGGCACCTCAATTGAATCCATGGAGGAAGGTCATACTTACAAATACCTTGGAATAAAGCAGGCTCAACGAATTGATCACACCACCATGAAAAAGGACTTAAGAACAGTTCTTTATAGAAGGGTAAGACGAATGCTGAAGACCAAACTAACAGTAAAAATTTGTTTCAGGCTATTAATACCTACGCGTGTTCAGTGCTTTGTTACTCTTTCGGTATAGTTAACTGGTGCGAGACCGACATTGAACAATTACAACGGAAAGTTCGAGTACTACTAACTTTTGTCACCATCCAAAGAGCTGTGTCGAATGTACAGCATTGCCCCGGTGTGAAGGAGGAAGAGGATTGGCAGATATAGGCAAGTTACGTGATCAACAAATTTCTAATTTACGTAATCATTTCCAGAAACTCGCAGAATTTTCTGATCTACACAGAGTCATATGTCAGGTTGATGACTCAACACCTCTGCGACTGACAGAACAACAAGCTCAAGTATACCACCAGACAACTGATCAGAAGCTGCTCAAATGGAAAGAGAAGCCCCTTCATGGAAGACATATAAATGATGTTAACCAAGATTATGGTCATATGTTTCCTGAAACGGAAGGCTTTATACTGGCAATCCAAAAGCAAGTAATTCCAACTAAGAACTATCTAAAGTACATCGTCAAAGACCCTTCTATCAACAACTACAGATGCAGATATGGTTGCCAAACATCTGAATCTATCCAGCATATTACAGGAGGTTGCCAAGCGTTCGCTCTAACTGAATACAAAGAACGACACGATGCTGTGGCAAAAATACTGCACCAGGAACTAGCGCTGAAACTTGAGCTATCACAGTCGGCAAGAACACTCTACTATATGTACAATCCAGAATCTGTTTTAGAAAATAACAACTACAAGCTGTACTGGGACCGCACGATACTGACCGATCGGACTGTTGCTCACAATAGACCAGATATAGTTTTAGTAGATAAAATCTCTAGGAAAACAACCTTAATTGACATAGCAATCCCTAACAACAATAACATAAATATTAAGCAGGCTGAAAAAATAGCCAAATACAGGAATTTGGAATTTCAAATAAGGACATGAACAACACACGAACTGTACCAATTGTTATGATAACAGGAGTAGTCCCAAAACTTCTACTAAATAATTTAAAATACCTCGGTCTGGACGAACATCTTTACCAACTAATGCAAAAGCCGTTCTTTTAGGAACAGCCCAGACGGTCAGAAAATTCATGGTAAGCTGCCACGACTCCAAACACGGGCCTGATAACCTAGCAAGGGCTCCCACAGAGCTAAACCGTTTTGACAACTAGGATATCTGGGGTTACTGAATTTTCCCCTAAAAGCACGTTATGCGTGCCTTAGAGGGAGTGTGCTGCCATGCACTGTATGGTCAAGTCGGGTTGGAAACTGAATTTAATTACCTGATCCACCTTTGAAAATTTTCATTATGTATGTTATCTAATTATTCTTAAATCTTGTCCCAAAGAAGTTGCGTCTATTGGTCATATATAGGCGGTATTTTAGGGAGTCTTCGACGTTAATTTCTCATACATACTCGTTGGGTATTGATGAGTAAGATATAAAAATATTATATTGAAGAATGTGAGTACTTGAACAGGTACCATTGACGTTATAGAGTTTGGACATTTTCGATATGCTGTTGTTTTAAAGAACTAATGTCCTAATTTTGTCCATACTCTGATGGTACAATGTTAATTGTACTCCAAGAAGAAACTATAAAGTTAGAAAAAATTCGAATTAAACACCATCACGGAACATTGTACTGCGAAAATCGACGACCAACTCGTAACTGTGTCAGCTGGCAGTAAAGATTCACATACAGATCCTGTGACCGTCGGACCCACATGGGTCAACAATTTTGAAATCAGGTGTTTTGGGGGAGATAGTGATGAGTCGTTGACGTTTTTACAGTCAACGAAACGACACCGTTTATCATCGATCAAAAACTAGTTTATAAAACAGTTTAATTCTCGACTAGTTTCTATCTCACGTCGACGGAATAACGTCCCCGAATTTATCTTTGGCAGATAACAGATTAAACCAGTCATTCATTTTTGTGTAACCATCATGCAGAGTAAAGAGTAAAAAGTTTAGATATGGCTATTGACACTTGCTAATCGAAGGATAAAATGTCAGTACCAGTTGAAATTCCCGAAAACATTTGTCTAAGTTTATCAATTTACCTCGTCGGCTGTCGGATTGTGACGGTGCACAGATATCGTTCACGAGTGAACTAGTTTATCGGTAGGCGACAGACTAGTTTATGAGTTAATGCGAAATACAGAATAAAAAAACTGTTCGTTCAACCGAAGCTCACCACTAGGAGGAGAAAAATTAAAGCAACTTCGCCAACTAAATACTTTTTTTCTAATTACTAGATAAATCCAATATTTTCTTCATACATTATTTTTTGACAAAGGTGTTGCGAGTATCATAAATTTCATATTTTCTTCATATTCTGAATTAGAGTGGATAATTCATGAGAGAACGTCGGGAACGTATAAGCTCTTTGAATGCTGCCATTGTTCGTTCACGCCACGACACGTCAGACAACTATAAATCCGCCTTAAGTTGTGGTTCCGAATTACGTTTGGATGTACATTCATCATGTATACTAGTGATGCCGCGAATTTCTATCCCCCGGGCCTACCTTACTTTACCTGGCAGGTGGGGTCTATAGAACAGAAGGGAAAGAAGCGAAACGCTAATAGAATTCTATGAACGATATGATTTTATCATTACAAATAAATGGTTAAATAACTACCATTAAAGCTGTATACTTGGACAAGTCTACTTAAAGATTGATAGATAATTGTCTGCAAATTACATAGATTTTATTTCCATCAATAAAAGGTTTAGTAACTGATCCAAAATCGTAAAAAGCCGACCTAGTGCTGATATTGGCTCAGACTTTAATCAGGTCGCTGCGGGTATAGGATTACATAGAAATAGATGGTAGATCAATGCGTGAAAATTGAAAACCTTATCAAAAAATATGATTGCCATCTGCAGAAACTCAAGACCATCAGAATAAGTGAAGGTTTTGGGAAGAATATATATGAGAACTTTTCGAACCGTAGAGCACCGTACCCAAGACAGAGTCATTGAACATTTGTGGATGAAGTTTAATATTTCTAAATTAAAATTATGAATTTATCTAGGAGCAAAAATGCAAAAGCAAACTTTAGAAATTCCTACGAAAACGGAAATGCTGAACATAATTAAAATTAGACAAATTATATATCTAGGACATGTAATACAAGATGAAAAGTACCAGCCAGTGTAATTGATTTTACAAGATAAAATTTAGGTAAAGCGAGGTATAGGACGATGTGAAATATAATGGTTAAAGAATATCAGGGAATTAACCGGACTTGACACACTTATTTAGACTGTAATGAATAAATACTTATTTGCCAGTATAATCGTTAACCCCCGATGAAGGAGATGGCAACAAAAGAAGAATATGTCTTCTACAAAGATTAAGTTGTGGGTAGGGGTAGGTAAAGCAGTTGGTAATTATTTTTGAAGCTTTTAATCTGTAAGTGTTAACGGCTTTTAAAAAAATACTGAAAATTATATTTGTTCTTCAAGTTGAGTTTCTGCAGCATTTTGGACTGGACAGCCTTATCAGAACTATAGGTTATTGTTTATTTTTGTTTTGGGGACATCGTGAACAAAGATTAGGCAGTGTTCAAGTTCGTACCCATTCCTGCAATAAAGTCTTTTAAATTTGATTTTTTGTAAACAGTTCGATGGTAGTTATCTATTATCAATTATTATGGGGCTTCTTGGAGTAAGCTTTTTGAAAAGAAATAAGGTTTGCTCAAGTTTAACAAACCATCGATATGGTTGACATTGTAGTGACACGATAAGTTCGGCCCATCAACAAAAAAATTGAGAAAAATATGTAGAAGTATGTACTACACTTCTCCAACAAATTAACGCACCTTCCCAAAAATTAACTACAAGCTTAATAGAATTTTGTATTTAAACAGAGTTGTATGTAGTTGGTATGTTTATTAATAGATTTTAAACACATTTTAGAATTAGTTCTACACGTATACTAAGTTGTAATTCATATTTTTGTCGAGTCTTACTTTTATAATTATTTTATTTTTAATCACATTATTACATCTATCAGTACCGGAAAAACGCAGTTTTATAATATATCCTTGATTATTGTGCCTAGTCGTTGGCATTTTATTTCCTCATTATTTTTTTGTAACTAATAGGTCTATAATGCTTGTTATAGAGACAAGAGTAGGGCAATTTCGAAAAATTGCTCGGATTACTGATTGTCCCTTAGAAATAGTCTTCCTCATAGATATTCTGAAAGAAAGAAATCTCTACTATATGATCAATCAGTTTTCCTAATATAATAATTAATTTAAGTATCTGTCTAACGATTTTTTTGTAAACTACTTAACATCTCTCAGCTGAAATTGTAGTGTTTGCGCTGTTACAAAATGTTGCAGAGATGAAATTCTCAAGTTTGATCGTTAATTCAAGTTGTTTTTCTATTCTTTCTTTGTTCTCTCGGCTCATTAAATCGCATTAAATCAAATAATGTTAATTATTAAACAGTTTCTATTGGAGAAAATAATGTGAATAATACAAGGGGTATGTTTATAATAGATATACCATTAAACAAGGGTGACCGTAATTAAAATAATACCTTTACACTACGCTACTCCTTTCTTCAATACGCCTAGAACCTCTAGAATCTCATATACAACAGAAAAACTGACAACAAAGAGGTAATTGACTAGAGTTTTCTCACAAATCAACTAGTTCGAGATGTACATGAGAAAAAAAACTAATGTATCTATCGTTCTTTCTAAAAATAGTGTTCTTATAACGGGTGTTTTTTTAGAGGTATAGAACTTTAAGTTGGCAACACTCTTTTAACCGGCGGCCATCTTGTCAGCTGTCAAGTGATTTATATTTAGTTTGGTTTGTCATTTCATCATAAATAGACTGACGCCTGAACAACTCTTCCAAAGTGTGCAAATTTATTTTGAAAATCATGGTTCTGTTCGAAATACGTATCGCGCACTACGTCCATTTTATGGTCAACATAATCGCCCATCAGAGCAATTAATTCAATTAACTATGCAACGTTTTTGCACCACGTTTACTCTAAATGATAATACGCATTCACAGAGATGTCATACAGTGTGTACAGAAGAATTCATTGCTACTGTAGAGTGTAGCGTAGAGGAAAACCCGAATCAGTCTATCCGCCATCGTGCACAGGAATTGGATATGTGTCCATCCACTTTATGGAATTTTTTGCTGAAAGATATTGGTTTGCGTGCTTACAAAATTCAACTCGTGCAAGAATTGAAGCCACACGATCACCTAGCAAGGCGTACATTCGGTGAATGGGCCCAAAACAAGATTCCGTTGGTCCCTATTTTTATAAGCGAATTTTGTTTAGCGATGAAGCTCACTTTTGGTTGAATGGATACGTCAATAAACAAAACTGCCGTATTTGGAGTGATGATAATCCTCAAGTTCATGTTGAGACACTGTTACATCCAGAAAAACTGACTGTTTGGTGTGCTTTATGGGCTGGTGGAATAATTGGTCCGTACTTCTTTAAAAACGATGCTGGCCAGAACATTACAGTCAATTGTGATCGATATAGAGCCATGATTACTAACTTTTTCGTTCATCAATTGAACAATCATGATGCACACGAGCTGTGGTTTCAACAAGAAGGGGCAACATGTCACACAGCTCGTGTCACAATGAATTTATTGAAAAAACGTTTGGTAACCGCATAGTTTCACGTTTCGGACCCGTGAATTGGCCTCCAAGATCGTGCGATTTAACGACGCTTGACTATTTTCTGTGGGTATACGTCGCTAGTCTACGCCGATAAGCCCGAAACGATTGACCACTTGGAGGATAACATTCGCCGCGTTATTGCCGATATACGGCCACAAATGTTGGAAAAAGTCATCGAAAATTTGACCTCCAGATTAGACTACGTTCGAGCCAGCCGTGGCGGTCATATGCCAGAAGTCATATTCAAGTTATAATGCCCGAAGTAATAAAGTAAATTTCATGTCAATTTAAAAAATATATCCTTGTTTTATTCCATTTCAGAGTTCTACACTTCTAAAAAGACACCCATTATAAATTTGTCAGTTGAAGTCGAAATAGTCTTCAAGTTTAGAAGTAGAAATCGTGCATGTTGTTAAAGTATTTAGTGATTTGTAATTTGAAAGTAAATAATGTGAATTCATAGATTACATAATAATATGAATTCTAGGTGGCCGTTTTTTGTGTAGAACACCGTAGGATATTGCAAAATTTATTTCAAAAGATTATTATATGCTGCATTACAAAAAAACTGAAAATTCAAAACTTGTGCGTTAATTTCTTGGAGAAGTGTATATTGTAATAGTAATTATGACAAATTAATAACTATTAAGGTAGAAAAGTTTACTGTTATTATGCCACAAATCGACATGTAATAACTTCTTCTCAGAAATTCAAATTGAACTTTTTAGCCATTTCTAACAATTTGTTCTCGAGAATAACGGGATCAATATTTGTAAAAGTACCTGGTCCAGAAGCTACCTCAACGTCTCTAAACATTGGTTTAGATTTGAAAATGAACAAAAAGAATTTGGAAACGCCTGGGTATACTAAAAGAATTGGTTCAACTTGGCACTATTCAGACAAAACATCTCATTTAGTAAGAGATTACTGCGAAAACTTCCCTGAAGTTTTCGATTATTTGCGAGGGGATTTCAGTTTTGAAGACATCAATCCTGAAACTATATTTGAGGAAAATTGGTATTAAATTTATATTACTTAACGATAACTAATATAATGTGTGATTCATTTTTAGGGAAGAAAGGTTGGCTGAATTAAAAAATTGGCTAAAATCTCTACCGACTTATAAAATAGATCGAAGGATATGTGGCAGTTCCGTTTTAGAACCAGAGGTCGTAGAACAAATAGAAATCACTGTCGATAATTTCAAGAATAATAAAATTAAAAATGTTACAATGCAGATAAAGCCAAGTTTCCTCTACAGAGTAAGTGTTGCAGATATCTAGTTTAATCTTTCTTAATGATTTTTTGATTCTGTTGTTAACTAAATATGACTTACACAAAATAATTTTTTTAGAGGTTGAATAGACATTCCTAGTGGAACAATTATCCTACTTGTGTTATTTCTGACATTACCAAAAAATTAAAGTTGAACCATCTGACACCACAAATTCTAAATGTTTTTTATGAATATGTATCAACTCATTAACATAATTTGCCATTAACAAATCTGATTTCGGCAATTGATTCTTGATGCCGTTTTTGTTATCCAAACTTTTTGTGGGTGGTAATTATTCACAAGAATCTTTTGTCAGAACATATACAGTACAGATGTTGGCTCTATGAAGTAAATAATGGCATGAAGTACAAGTGTTTTGATCATATTGTCGTTAAAATTCCGTAGTGTTACTCATAATTTTCGTAGTGCTACTCATAATGAGATTTTGATATATGATATATCGTGTGCCATGTCGTCAATGTTGGACAGTACAGGTAACTACAAAGATAAATTGAATTTTGCATTTGAAGATGCTCTTTTCTGACAGAATGTTATTGTTCAGCATTCCTGATGTTGATAGATCATAAAAAATAATCACCTAAAACCAAATGCCGTACAAAAATATTCGAAAGTCAGGAAAAAAAATTATTTTTTTTATTTCCCTTTCACTTTTAGCGTCTAATGATCGGTCTAATGGATTTTTGTCGTTCCCCAGCAATAATCCAACGTCATATTAACATCCCATTTAGCCTGATGTCACTTCTCTTTTTTTATGTGGTGTATGAAACTGGAATCGCCACAGTTTTCTGAAAAAGCATCTAAATATTTATGTATAGCTCATTAAATACTTCAATGTACCAACGTTTTTTATCATTGTAGACACTATTTTTTATAGGTTTCGTTTTTTTGATCGCTGCAAAGTTCAACTTGTTTGAAATTAAGCAAGCCAATTTTTTGGTTTTGTCCATTGTGATGGATTTTCCTAAAACTTTACTTGATTGTGGTCAATTGTCTCCTTAAATGTTTAAAACATATAACATTTTTGTTTTCTCAAGCTTGTTTATGTCATCTTCTAGTTTCTTTTTGAATTCCTTAGGAAATTACGCCACATTATGGGAAAAACCAGTATATACAAAAATAGCTGAAAGAAATTTTTGATACGTTTTTGGTGTTAGTTCCCAAGAAAACAAAAAAATGTTTCATTTTAATCTAAAGCTTTTACAAATTAATTCATGGGACTAAGTTATACATAAAGGATGAAAACTTTTTTAGGATCATTTGACCAATGACATCAAACGTTTTAAAAATAGCTTGAATGTTATATATGATCTTTGGCATTTTTGCATTACAAAAATGACAGTTATCCTAAGTTGCTCATTCTATTCCATTGGCCTACTAAATCTTAATTTGATAATATACATATCTCACTGTTATAATTATTCTAAGAACATCGTCGACAACTGTTCCGAATAATCAAAACAAATCCAGTGAAATACATTTTCAGGCTCAAAGTTGTATTGCCTCAAAAATAAAGCAACAATTTAATATTTTCCTAAAATACATAGTAAAAGTAGACTAGTAAAAGTATGAAAGGTAAACAAATTACGGATTTGGACATAATTATTGGGTCAAATTTTCGGAAAATCAAAAATTTTCTTGGTTTCAGAGTCCAGTATTTCTGTACGCCGGTGATTCTAGATGATTATTTTTTATGCTACATCAATATCATCATCTTTCGATGGAAAATTGAAATTACCTGTGTAGTCAACTGTACTCAAAATTGAAAACATTGTTCCTAATGTTATTGTTTCATATAGTAGCATCACCCTGAATATAATTCATCCTAGCTCACTTACATTGTAGAAAACAGTCAAAACTATAATGGTCTCAGATCTTGGAGTCAGAATAAGTGCTCTGTTTATGATTACCCTTATTTGTTACTTGAAAATCAATGATCATAATTTAATATTTTCTTAACAATTTTCTGAATATTTCTAGGGAATTTATATAAATAAAGTTAGAAGATTTTGTAACCTACTATTGTAATATAGATTGTTTTGAATTACATGTTTATTGTTACAGCCTGAAATTCAAAGTGGCACGCTTTTGCCGGATCCTAAAATGGACGTAAAAATCATGGATCGAATAGTAAACGTACGTCATGGGTACTCAGTTCCTTTCGGTATTAAAGGCACTGTCACTGCCATACAAGAATCTCTGACTGGTTCAGATAGGGACACTATGTACGATATCGTATTTGACACCACGTTTAAGGACGGGATGAAACTCAACTGTTCAGAAAGGCGTGGGTACCGTTTGCCAAAATACGCATTCATCAATATTTCTTATGGGAAACGGTTGTTAGAACAGAAAGTTGGGAAGCCCGGTAAGAAATTGTAGGCTACAATTTTTATCTGTGCTTACACTTGATATAAAATCACTAGATTTACATATTTTTATGTATGTTTTTGAAATATGATTATTTTGTTCAGTTATGCTAACGTTACTGATAATGATCCAAAAACATGTTCTTTTATTCATCAAGATCTTTCCTTGACGGGTAATCTTGAAATACAGTGGGTGATCAAATTATTAAATTATGTTGTATGCAAGGCTGGGTAATAATAAAAAATATTTTCGATGTTATATATTATTTTTTTATTATGAATACATAGATGTAACAATGATTTAGTAATTTTTTAATATATTGCAAAACGTTAAAGTAGTTTCAGTCACTATTTGATCACTCCGTCTGTAATTTTCACATTTACTTGAATGCGACTATAGAAGTAAGTGAAAATAAATGTTAATTAACCACAAAAAAGTGAAGGTCTCAATTCGTCGTATATACAGTGTGCCTACATCAGTTTGAATTATACGGAAGCATTTTATTATTATTGTTAAGAAAAAATATTATTCTTGATTACAAGTATAGTTTCAAACCTAAATGAAAGCATGTAAGTTTTTTCAATTGTAAACGAGAATTGTCTAAAATATGTATTTTGCTTAAACTTTGGTTTAAATTTTGGCAATGTCGAACATTATTGTGAAAAAAAGTTCTTAACAATAGAAAACTGAATCCAATATGGCATTTTTTCCATCTCTCTGGTAAAATTGCTGAGCATGAAATATAAGGGTTATTTTGTACTTAGGCAAAATTTCTCAGGGCCATAACATTCTAAATTGAGAAATAGAGGTCGCAATTCTGCAATCTAATTAATTTCGAATGTTTGTAAACACCTCCCACATTTATGGGAATCAATTCCTGAATAAAGATCAGCTGGATACTAATCATAGGGTAAAGGCGTTACACACAGCGCTACTCCCGATTTGGGGTCACTGTGGGATAGTTTCCCTGAAACTCCTAAATGACGATATTCATTCGCGTTAAAATTATAATAAAAATTATTTGAGATTTTAGTCAGTTGAGGAAACCGCAATTGATGATGATTCTCGTCTTGCGTTCAATAGATTGTAAAATCTCGAAAATAATCTGGTCTACAAGAGATATCTTGGTGAAATCCTGATAATTTCACCGAAAATTATAATTTTGGTGTCATTCGATTCAGATTATCGTCTAGAAACTTTGTGAAAATGGCGCCAATAACAATTTCAATAGTTATAAACAATATAGTGAAAAAAAAGTGTTTCCGTATTTTTGAAAAATCTCAAAAACAATAAAAAAATTGGAATTGGAAAAAAATATTTATCTAAATTTTTCTATATTTTATGCATTTGTTAATCAACAACATTTCTGAAATGGCAAGTTAATATAAAAACCTTAGTAATTATTAAACTAAAAAGCTCATTTTTTTTTGTTTTGCTTCATACAGTTGTTCTAAACGGGTGATTCCCGTTGGAAAAATTGTTAATTTCCACCTATTTATCAACAACTACTGCATTGAAAAATGAATAATAACAATAAGGCTTTTGTATTTTTTTGAAAAATCTTAATTATTTCGTTTTTTTTATCATTATGCGCCACCTGAAATTATATTTTTTAATTTTTTACTTCTATTGTTTAAACAAATGCATTGTTTATGACATAATGATTTTTTTCATGATTCGTTGGATCAAAAATATGATTTAAAAAAATCGTTTCTTAAAAAAATTTTGTTAACTATTTTTTTATCATTTATTATTAATATTGAGGAATCGTTTTTTAAATTATTATTGTTATTGTCCATTCATATTCCTAAGAAAAAATATTTTTTATTAACATTTAATTCATTTATTTAATAAACAATTTGTTATAAACGAATAAATTTCTATTTTATTTTTTTTTTAAAGTGCAAATATAAATAAAAACAACTATGTAACCGCATGATTTATAAAAAATAAATTGTCTGTTTTTTAGAAAAATTTAAATATTTTACTGTTTACTGTTTGTAAGTTCAATATTTTCTTTCAGCTTCCGATAACTATTATTTAAATAACTTTTAAATTTATACAGAACTGTTTTTCTCAAATCTGTAAATAATATACAGACATTTTTTTATAAATTATGCGATACATAGTTGTTTTCATTAACATTTGCAGTTAAAAAAACAAAAAATTAATTGTTTATATAACAAATTGTTTATTAAATAAATTAATTAAATGTTAAAAAAACAATATGTTTCTTAGGAATATGAAAGTACAATAGAAATGATGATTGTTACAAAAAAGGATTCCTTAATATTAATAATAAATGACAAAAAATAGTTAATTAACAAATGCATTCCCATGCAATATTTTTTTTAAGAAACGTTTTTTTAATCATAATAATTTTTGATCTTTGAAATCATGAAAAAAAATTCTTATCTCATAAACAAAGCATTTGTTTATAACAATTTTTTAAACAATTGGTGTAAAAATAGTAAAAAATATTTTCAGGTGGCGCTTAATGATCAAAAAAGAATTAATTAAGATTTTTGAAAAAAAATTACAAACGCTTCATTCTTATTATTCATTTTTTAATGAAGTAGATTGTTGATAAATAAGTGGAAAATTAAAAATTTTCAATTTTTCCAACGGGAATCTATTTTTTCACCTCTTTAGAACAACTGTACGCAGCAAAAAAAAGAGCTTTTTATTTAGTCTAATATATATATATATATATATATATATATATATATATATAAATTTTTTGTTTACCGTGTCTGAATGATGGGGCACATTCTAGACTATCCCCGTTTTAGCAATAACCTTAAGGGTTTGGGTTTGTTAACATTATTAATATTGATGGGACTTTTTTATAAAATTTTCTGCTCTTTTTTCGAATTAATTTTTTTATTGTTTTCGAGATTTTCAAAAAACCTTTTTTTCATTATATTGTTTGTAACTATAGCAATTTTTATCGGCGTCTCAACTTTTTCAAAAAGCTTCTAGACGTCAATCCGAATCGAATTACACCAAAATTATAATTTACGGTTAACTCTATCAGGATTTAACCAAAATGGCTCTTGTAGACAGACTAAAAGATAGTATTCAAATAAATCGCTTGAAACTTAAGCTAGTCTATTAAAGGGCCCAAAATAAGTTAATCGAGGCGGTAGACTCTAAATTCAATTGATTAATTGATCAACATACTCAACTATTCAAATAATTTTTTATTTTTCTTTTTTTTTCCTCATTATAAAGAATTTCAGATAAATAATTGAAAATATAAGTGTATTAAAGGCAATTTATGGAAATTGTCCAGAACACTTCTTGCCTTCTTATAGATATACTCTTGCAGGATTAACTGAGCGAAAGTGATTCTATGGAGTTGTTAACTAGTTTTACTGTATATTACGTTTGAATGTATATTGTAAGATACTTATCTGTGTGATGTAACAGTGTTTTTTCCGAGTTTTTTGAGAAATTTGTGATACATATTCGATCGTTTGACTTTGTCTGCAATTCTTAATGAATTTTATATTTACGGATTTTTTGGGAATGTTACCACACCTGCGAAACTTCCAAACGTTCCAGGGTCTAAATCAGACCCCATTCTTAATGACAATTAAGACAAAGAAAATATTACAATTTAAAAATGAAATATTGAGTCATGGGCGGATCCAAGGGGGGCGATGGGGGCGATCGCCCCTCCCGAGAGCCTCAAAGTTAGTAAATTTAATATTAAAACGAGGTAATATTAACTGCAAGAGCCTAGGAGAAGGTAACTTCTATGAGTTTTAATGTCAGAACGACTATTTTTAGTGTAATAGTCTAAGAAATCTGGTTTTAAAATTATATTTAGGTTCATACAGGACCTCCCTCCCCCTTGAAGCATGAATTCCCCCCGGAAGCACCTGTCTGGATCGGACCCTGTGTTGCCTTTGGAGGTTGTCCTCTGTGTCCGGTCTGCTTGAAATACGACGGCGTCTGCATGACACAATATTGATAAATACTTATTTCCCATTCAATATCCTGTTGAGATTCCCTACCGTGGTAATTATTTTACGCATTACAATCGCCAGAGTTACATCTGACGACTTCAGAGAGTTTATTTCCTGTTTGTATTTGGGTAGTTGTGTCTACATACATCTCCTCTATTATTTTGATCAGTCGTATTGGTGCTTTTCTTTGTTCTAATAAAGAGATAACTTCAGATAGTTTCTTCAGGTCTAAAAAGCACAGGAAAATAGGTCTTGAATTCGATCGCTTTTTCCACCATCTGTCTTATTTTAAGATTCAAGTCGGTGGTTGATCTGTTAGTGGAAAAACCTTTTTGATCTTCGCTTGTTTCTATTTGAAGTTTGATGGTATAATTTTGGATAGCAGTTGTTGACGCGTGTTTAGTGGGCTGTTCCCACAATTATTTTCAAGTTTTTTTCTGTTCTTTTATTTTGAATTAAGGTAATGTTACACTTCCTTTTCATTCTTCAGGAAATTTAACATTTTATTAAACAATTTTGACTTCATATAATATTTGAATTAATTTATTCTTATATTTAGAGGCCTGATGGTTTCTCCAATTTTAGTATTGATTGCTAGTGGTTGTTTGGTATTGACTTACCTCTATATTAAAGAATTTTACTGGGTAATTATTAGAGGGGCATATTTTTGTAAATGTTTTTCTTTGTTAAATTTACTGTGATCATATATTTAATGTTAGCTCTTTTTCTCGAATTTGGTTTCTGATTATTAAAGAGGACAGTAGTTATAACCAGGTTCTTTTGAATAATCCTACTTGAAGAAAATGCATGAGGTTTTTCTTAGATTTCTCTTTATGCCTCTAATAATAATATTTATAAAATTCTGAAGATAAATATACCAAATGCTTTCAACTTGAACAGAACTTTATTATTTTTATGTGATCTTTAGAATTTTCTTGTGTTACCCTATATATTAGCTCTTAGTTAATTTTGTAATAGCATTTTAATTTTAAATTATACATATTCTACATTTTCAATATTTATTTGTTGCCATTGACAACGGAGTCATATCTAATCCCCGAAACTTTTAGAATTTTTTTTTCAGCAAGTGTTGTGTTAATTCCAAAACTCCATAAATACAAAGTAAAGATGCGGAAACTATCATTCCAAATAACACTCTTCAACTGTTATTTGGTTTTGCTTTGGATATAATCGATTTTAGTGTATTTCTTGTTTTGAATGTGGTTTTCATATTAAATTTGTTGCCAACTCCTTTTAGTCTTTCTGAAAGACCCTGTATGTATTACCTTTGGTGTCAATATAGCTTGGAACACCTTGGTGTTAATTTTTTTCTATTCAATTCTGTTTAACTCTTTATCAATGAATACTTTAGGATAATTGTTAACAAAATATCATTTTTAAAAATGTTTGCCTTCATTGAATGTATTGATATTAAAACAGTTGGCTTTTTCTGTATAATATTGTTATATAGTCTGTGGGTTCAATTTAAAATTATAAAACTAAAATTCACTTTCACTTTTCTAGAACTTTTATTTACATCAAATTACACAGAACAGCTGATTCACAATAAGGTTACAATATATGTTTGTCGTCGCGGTCTAACTCACTTGTGATTGTGGGCTGCTTCCTTTTTAAAACCAGCATCGAAAATTCTCGTAAAATCAATCATCAATCCTACAGCTGCCGAGCCATTTCGAGAACATTTTTTATCCTAGAAGCGATCGATGTCGTACTGAAATAAAACAGAGTCGGCTTAGGTAAATTTCGTAACACTGCCCCCCCCCTTTAATTCCGATCGTCCCGGTCAGAAAAATCCATGGTAAGGAGCGAGTCGATCTAAATGCACCACCTTCAACTTAACCTTGGGGTTTCGACGGATCCGGTAGACGACGTCATTAAGCCGCTTGACCACCTCGTATGGACCATCCCAGGCGGGTGTAAGTTTTGGGGAGTTACTCTTGCTCCGTTGGGGGTTGTACAGCCAGACTTTGTCCTTCTCCTGGAACCCGACTGAATTGGCCTTAAGGTTGTATCGCGTCTTCATCCGGTCATTGGTGGCCAACATCTGCGTTGGGGGCTAATTCGTGTATTGCGAGCATGTTATATCGGAGCTGGTCGGGATAATCGTTGATGTCTTGGGAAAGTTCATCGGGGGAACCAAAAGCCAAACCGCAGCTCCTTTCCGAATAGGACCCTGGCTGGGGTCAGGCCTGTACTATTATGTACGGCAGAGCGATATGCCAACAGGAATAGAGGAATATGCTCATCTCAATCACGCTGGTTATTGCTGACGACCTTGGATAGGTGTTGTTCCAAGGTCCTGTTGAATCTTTCCACCATTCCGTCCGACTGTGGATGTAATGGTGTTGTTCTCGTTTTTCTGATCCCCAACATCGTGCAGACTTTCTAGAATACATTCGATTCGAAGTTACGCCCCTGGTCTGAATTAATTCCATCGGGACGCCAAACCTGCTGAATAGTTGTTCTACTGGCACCGTCGCTACCGTGGTTGCCTCTTGGTTGGGTATCGCATATGCCTCAGGCCATTTGCTGAAGTAATCCATTGCGACCAGAATGTATATGTTCCCCCTCTCAGACTCGGGAAACGGACGGGCGACATCGATGGCAATTCTCTCAAATGGGACGCCCACATTGTACTGCTGCATTCTGCCCTTGGTTCGGGTCTTCGGGCCCTTACTGGCGGCACATGTGGCACATTTGCGGCACCAAGCTCTGACGTCTTCGAAGTAATTCACCCAGTAGTACCGCTGGCGAACTTTGTCTAGGGTTTTATTCATGCCCAGGTGGCCTCCGGTAATTCCATCATGTACTTCGGTCAGGATGGCTGGTACCTTTTTCTTCGGAACTACCAGTTGGGACTTGGTTTCTCGTCCATCAGCGCTTTCTCAAACTCGCTTGAGCATTCCATTGTCTACTCTTAGAGAGTCCCACTGAGCCCATAACGATTTCAGCACGCCGGAGTATCTAGCTACCTCGTCTCATCGTGGCCTGGGTGCCCCTCTCATTTTGAGTGACAAGATTGGTTCGATGTCTGGATCAGCCATTTGGTCCTGGATGCACTGTTCCGTTGTCCAGTCTTCATTGGCCTGCACTCGGATCTGCCTGATGCAGATACCCTCTCGCTGTTCCGTCTTCAGACAATGCTTGCATTCCGCTCTACAGGGTCTTCTGGATAGGGCATCGGCATTATTGTGCAACCGGCCGGCACGGTGTTCCAGCTTGAAGTCGTATTGCTGTAATTTCTCCATCCATCTGGCCAGTTGTCCTTCCGGTGTCTTCATGTCCAGCAGCCATTTGAGTGGGGCATGATCTGTTCGGATTAAGAAATGGCGACCATACAGGTATTTGTGGAAATGGTCTACAGCCCTTATTATCGCAAGAAGTTCTTTTCTGGTGACGCAATAATTTCTTTCTGGCTTCGAGAATCCACGGCTGTAGTACTCGATCACCCTCTCTTCACCATCTTGCACCTGGGATAGGACGGCCCCCAAACCTGTGTTGCTGGCGTCGGTGTCTAAGATGAACTTGCCGGACTGTGTAGGAAAGGCTAGGATTGGGCTGGAACATAGTGCTGCCTTCAGTCGCCTGAATGATGTTTCGCAATCCTGATTCCAATGGAAGGTCTCTTTATCAGTGGTCTGCCGATGTAGAGGGGCGGCGATGGTGACAAATCCCTCAACAAAACGCCGGTAGTATGAACAGAGGCCCAAGAAGCTTCGGAGTTCATGTTTGTCTCTTGGAACTGGCCAATCACGGATGGCTTCTATCTTGTCTTCGTTGGTGCGGATTCCTGACGCGGACACTACGTGGCCCAAAAACTCTACTTCTTTTTGAAACAAGGAACACTTCTTCGGATTGAGTCTCAGGTTGGCGTTATTAATTCTGGAGAATACTTCGCCCAGGTTCTTCAGATGGTCGTCGAATGTCTGGCCCATGACTAGAATGTCGTCGAGGTACACTAAGCACGTCCTCCATGTTAACCCGCTCAGTACATACTCCATTAGCCTCTCAAATGTAGCGGGTGCATTACATAACCCAAAGGGCATGACCGTGAACTGAAACAGCCCTTTACTGGTGGAAAACGCTGTCTTCTCTCTATCGTTTGCGTGCAGACCAACTTGCCAATATCCACTTTTTAGGTCTAGTGTGGAGAACCAACGGGAGCCTGCTAGTGTGGTCAAAGTGTCATCGATTCGGGGTAGTGGATAGCTGTCTTTCTTCGTGACATCATTCAGCTTTCTGTAATCCACGCAAAATCGGGTGGTTCCATCTTTCTTTTTAACTAGCACGGCGGGAGCAGACCATGGACTGATGGATGGCTCAATAACTCCATTTTGTAACATGGACTCGATGTTTTCCTCGACTGCCTGTTGTTGCCCCAATGGTAGTCGTCTAGGTGGTATTCTGATGGGTTGAGCCTTTCCAGTATCTATTCGATGCTGGATGATATTGGTGCGACCGGTGGTTCCATTTTTACTGTTAAAAATTTGCCAGTGTTTTGTGATAAATTGCTTGGCTTTCTTCTGATTCTCTGGTGTCAAGTGTGTCAAATGGTCAGCAAACTGTTGTAGGAACTCTTTATCGGGCCCTGGCTCCTTCACCGACGTCTGGTACTCTTCTTCGCAATTGATGATGGTCTCTACTGGCTCGAAACAAGCTATCTCTTGACCATTGGCAATTCGGATGTCGTTGTTGGACAGATTCAGGACTCTGATTGGTATATCTCGTCCGGTTTTAGCTAGCTAGCTAGCTGCCCATGGATAATCTGTTCCGTTCGACCGGGAATTCTAGCTGAAGACTTTGCCACAATTTTTATGGGGGTGACTGATGTGTTGACGGGCCGTGTCAATACAAATTCCTCATTTAGGAACCGAAAAACATCATATCTCGGGTCGAACATAAATCCATGCTGGCTAATTAGGTCCATTCCCAGTATAAAATCGTCCTCAATATTCGCTACCAGGACCCTATGCCGGATCATGTTGTCCCTTATCTCTAGCACGACATCTGCCTCACCCTGTATTGACATGGACTCGCCGGTGACTGTTCTGAGCTGGATGTTATTGGTAACTGGCCGAATTTCTGATGCTCTCAAAACCCTGGACTTGGCAATGGACACAGCGGAGCCGGTATCGATGGTGATGGTAACTGCTCCCCCATTGATGGTGCCTCTGATGACTAGGCTGCCGCTATCTGGGCAAAATCCCCGGATGGATAACGTTTTGGGGGCTGGTGGAGGGACAGTCAGCATTCGCCCCCCTATGCTGACTGACTGACGGTCCCTGGACATGTGGCTGTTCTGTTGGTTACCCCTGGTCGGTAATCGTTCAGGTGGCCTCACTCGACAATTACGTTGGAAGTGCCCTGTCCGTCCGCAGCGGTAACATGCCCCTCTAGTGCCAGTTATTTGTGACCGGTCTAATATTTTGTTCAGACCAGCCAGCAGCGCTTGAAATTGTGACTCTGACTCTTCCTGGTTGAAGGAAACGGCTCGGACCCTCGGCTTGGACATGTTCATGACGGCCTCTACTTCCAAAGCCCTAAGTAGAGCTTCATTACTTTTCTTGACGCCACTTAGTCTTAGATTTCTTTGTACTTCCACATCTCTGATGCCGTTTATGAAACTCTGCGTGGCCAACTGGTCTTTCGTTTCCTCTGGCAGGTCTGGGTAGGACAAGTGTACTAACCGTCTAATCTCTGCTTCGAATTCTTGAAGGCTTTCACCGGATTTTTGCGTTTTTCCACTGAGTTGGACTTGGTATACCTGGCTCAAGGATTGATTGTCGTAGGATGGCGATGATCTTGTCGAAATTGCCTTGTTCATCTACTGGAATGCTTTGGAGGAGTTCTAGGGCCGGACCTCTTAACGAAATTACCAGAGAAGTAGATTTTTCTTGATTATCCCATCCATTAGGTGTAGCCACGGCCTCAAATTGCCGTTTATACATGGGCCAAGATGAACTGCCATCGAATGTGGGTGGTTTGCTAACGGAACCTTTGGTACTCACGGTGTGCTGGTATTTCCCTCTCTGCAAATCTTGTTGCAATTTTTTAATTGCTGTTTCCACTTTATCTTGTACTTCACTGTGTACTGCGTCTTTAATTGAACTGATTTCAGCTTTTACCTGGCTTTGGATAGCACTTATTTCAAATTTCACCTGGTTCTGGACGGAATCGATGTCATCTACTTTGATTTCAAGAGTCTCCACATTACTTTTTAGGGTCTTTATGTCGTCGTTTATTTCTTTTATGTCTGATTCAACTATTTGCATTCTTTCATTAACTGTTTCATTAACTTGCGACACTATTTGCATTAGTTGTTCAAATTGCATTTGTCATTTTTCTTCAGTTTGATCTTGTTTTTCTACAAATTTCGAGAATAATCCTTCCATTAAATTTTGTTGTTTTTCTTCCATCGTGGAAACAAGATTTTGTTGTTTTTCTTCCATTGTAGTGACAAGATTTTCTAATTCTATTTTACGTTTTTCATCAAAAGATTTTACTAACCTTTGTTGAATTTCTTCTTGATGTTGTTTCTCCTTCTTGTCACGTTTTTCTAGAATCTGTGCTATTTTTTCGTCTAGTCCCTCCGTAACCTGTTTGATAATTTTTCTGGTAGTTTCGTCGGTTTTTTCCATACTTCGAGTTTCCATAAATCAAATTACGCTTTTAACTGCACTTCATCCTTCACTTCTAACACCAAATTGCAATATAGTTCGTGGGTTCAATTTTAGAATTATAAAACTAATATCCACTTTCACTATTCTAGAACTTTATTTACATTTAAACAGCTGATTCAAAAATACAATAACAATCCCATATAAGCTAGTCGTCGCGGTATCACTGCTCGGCGATCGTGGCGTTCTTCTTTTATATCACCAGCGTAGAATTCTCCAGTAGAAATCATCGCTCCTTCCGCTGTCGAGTCTTTACGAGAATCGTATTTTTTTATCTTAAACGTTTGTTGTCGTGCTGAAATGACACAGGGTCGGCTTTGGGTAAATTTCGTAACAATATTCTTCGATGTTATATTGTGTTCTTGTTTTAAGGATTTCTCTCGCTTTTCCCCCCTCTTGTAAATGGACCAGAATATATCTGTGGTCTGTAAATATGTTTTCGTCTATGGTTTCCCATTTCTTAATGTGCCGTACCATGTTGCTTGAACACATGGTGACGTCTATGTGTGTTTGTGTACTACCTCTAACGAAAGTTGGGTTGCCGTTATTTAATATCTCTAAATTGTATGTAGCAGCCAATTCGGCTATTGTTCCTCCCCTAGCATCCGTCTTAGGAGCGCCCCATAGCGGGGATTTTGCGTTGAGGTCTCCCAATACCATGATTTTGTTCCGTGGTAATTTCCTTAGTGATTGTGCTATATCAACTATCCTACTTCTATATTCTTCTATTGTTATATTCGGAGAAATATAGCAACATGTTATATTGACATCTCTATGTTTAATAACTATGAAACCTTTATATGTCTCGTATTCCTCAATACCCGTCTCTCTATTCCTAATTTCGACAGCTATGCTTTCCTGCTTGCCTACGATCCATTTTCTGTTTTTTCTAATTATTCTTATGTTTGACTCGCTAGCTACTATTACGTCTATTTTATTTTTGAGGGCTATTTCGCCAATCTTCCTAGATTACTTTGCAGTATCCGAATCTGCATCTTTTCTTTCTTCTGTATTTCTGTTTAGCTGCTGTTTTTTCCTGTTTCTACATTTTCCATCATTATATCTATGTCCTTTCGATTCGCACTTAAAGCAGTATTCTTCGTTTCCACAATCAGCTGCTTTGTGGCCCGTCTTGCAGCAGTTCCTACACCAGCCCATTCTATCCTCTTCTTTGCATTCCCTGGACACGTGCCCACTTTCCCAGCATTTAAAGCATGTTTTCATTTCTCTTTTCCTTTTAATTAAGCCTGTTGTCAGCCCTATCCTAATCTCTTTCATTTCCAACAGTTTTTCAATTGTCTTTTCGTCCGCCATGATAGTTGCCATCTGCATACCACCATTTTGCGGTCTAAGAGCTTTGACTTCTAAATCCTTGCATTCCAGTTCCGTCTTAAGTTCCAATTCAAGGTCTTCTCTATCCGTTGTGATGTCCAAATTGACAATGTTGACCGCCTTCTTCTTGTTTTTCTCCTCGGCCAGGTTTCTAACCCGCATCTTTCCAGGTGCTCCTTTTAGCACTTCTGCTATAGGAGCCGCATTTCCTTTTCCTTTTTGTGTAGCTATTAGTATGTTCCCGTTTCTAGTTTGTCTAATGGTTCTAATTTTGTCTCCTGTCCCTTTATTGATTAATGTGTTTTTGACTTGCTTCACCAGGTCTGCATATGTCTGTTCCCCTGCATCAATTATAAGAGCTTCGTACTCCGGATTCCTCTCTTTATTTTTTTGTTCTATTTTTTCATGGTCATTGAAGGCGCAGTGTACCAGCTTTCGATTTCTTCCCCTTCTTTCTTCCGTTCCAATAATGGCTATATGTATCTCCTTAATTTCTTTTTTGATACACATCTTTTTGAGGTTCACTAACGTTCTAAATTTGTTCATTTCTAATATATCTGTCGTCTTCGTCTGCATAGTTCGCGTAAAAAGTATATTGCTCTTCTGTTTCTTCTTGCACCTCAATCCCTATTGTCCCAAATGTCTTTTTGAATATTATTTCCGATTCCTTTAGTTTATTTAGTCTTATATAGTTTCTCACTTTACTCGATTCCCCTATCATTCTTGATATTAATTTGTTATCTTTTTGCATGTAATCTGCTATTAACGCCCTGTCCTCCGCACTTTTCGTTATTTCTTCCTTCACTGTTTGAACTTTAAACATATCTTCTGGCCATCTCATTTGTAGTACTTCTTCTTGGTCTTCTTTGTTCATATTGTCATCTATATAACTCTCGATTTCCATTTGTAGGTGTTCTTCTACTGTCTTCGAAGTTTGGGTACCCATATCTTTTTTCGATCTTCCTTTCTGTCCCTCGATCCAAATAAATCTTCTACTTTTCCCATTAGTGCTGTCATATCGGCCGTCATAAGCGCGCTGCTAATACTTCTTAACCTTCTTCCTTTTTCCTTAATCTCAACCTTGGTGTTGGTGTTAGCCATAATTAACGCTCCTAGTGCCCTGGTTTCTGTATCAATTGCATTTATGTATCCTCTTACTTTATTGAACATTAATTTGTCAGAAACGAGTTTCGCCAATTTTAGTCCCGCCATGTCTTCATCTGCAAGACTACGCCTTCTCTTTGTGGACTTTGCCTCTTCATCGTCCCACAATAGATCCATCACCGTTCTGTTTGCCATACCGCCTGCGTTACACGAGCTCGTATTACCTCCTGTTATTTCCTTTTTTGTGTACGCCGTTTGACTATCTAGTGAGTTCATTCTTTGGGTACTCGTTATCTTATCTATTTGTCTATTCGTAACCTTGTTTTCGTCTGTCATTTGCTCTTTGCTCTTGTTGTCATCAGATTTTTTATTGTATTCTTTTATATCCATACTATTCCCACGAGTTGGGTCGTTTTGCTTGTCCGGTGGGGCAGAGCGCCCTTACCCCACTAAGGCTGCGTTACTCTTTGAGGTCACCTGTTATCTCAGAGGCTCCGTTCTAGACCAACTACGCATGGCCATCCATCCCTCGGCACAGGTCGCTTGACACCTTGGATTTCGGATTTTTTCGACAGGTTTTCTCCTGTGAGTCACTTCTTAGTCGTCGTACACCCTTCCCTCCGATCTTACCGGCATGGGAGACCCTACCAGGAACCGAAGTTCCCGCCGGCATTGCTCTCGGGATCATTAGGTGTATGACTTAAGCCCCCTCACCAACGACAAGGTCTTGTGACTCCTAGAGGTGGACCATCTTGCACCTGTGGTAGGACGGCCCCCAAACCTGTGTTGCTGGCGTCGGTGTCTAAGATGAACTTGTAGGAAAGGCCTGAATGATATTTCGCAATCCTGATTCCAACGGAAGGTCTCTTTCTCAGTGGTCTGCCGATGTAGAGACGCGGCAATGGTGGCAAATCCCTCAACAATCGCCTGTAGTAGGAACAGAGGCCCAAGAAGCTTCGGTGTTCATGCTGGTCTCTCGGGACTGGCCAATCACGCTGCTATTGTGTCCTCGTTGGTGCGGATTTCTGACTCGGAAACGACATGGCCCAAAAACTCTACCAAATTGTTATATAGTCCGTGGGTTCAATTTAATAAAACTAAAATTCACTTTCACTTTTCTAGAACTTTTATTTACATCAAATTACACAGAACAGCTCATTCACAATAACATTACAGTATACGCTCGTCGTCGCGGTCTAACTCACTTGCAATCGTGGGCTGCTTCCTTTTTAAAACCAGCATCGAAAATTCTCGTAAAATCAATCATCAATCCTACAGCTGCCGAGCCATTTCGAGAACATTTTTTATCCTAGAAGTGATCGGTGTCGTACTGAAATGAAACAGGGTCGGCTTAGGTAAATTTCGTAACAATATAGATTTAATGATACCCTTTTTACCATATTTGGATGATTTCAGTTAAAGTTGAAATATGTGTTAGTGTGAATCGGTTTTCTGTAGCCTTCAGTTTCCAATAAATATTGAGTTTTTGTTACTAAAATATTGAAAGAAATAGTTGACTATTTTGTTCAATTTCTAATGTGAATTATGTAGTTGGTTCTTTGTTATTATTGTTGTTTAATATTTCTAGATGGTAATCATAAAATTTTCATACAAATTTCAGATGACGTGATTGCAGCTTCACAAAGTAGAACAACTGTTAATCCGCATGGGAACAACCATTCGCAATCTAAACATGGTCAGCGCTATTACAATCCAAATCAACAACAACAATTTGGGCAACAAAATTCAGCATTCGCCCAGTTTGCGTCATTAAATATTAGCAAAACTAATGACCAATACGGTAATTATTATGGGGGACAAAATATTTATCAACAAGGTCCACAAGATCGTCAATATAAACCGACGCAGTTATTTAATAAAGCCGACAGGCAGAACGACTATCGAAACAATTTTCAGTATAATCAGCCTGGAAAGACCAACAGGCCGTATTCAGAAAATCCTTTTATGTCAAATAACAGCGATAGTTCATCTAGTTCCAAAAAGGAAACGTTTCATAGTAACGGCACTCCAACTGCAAATAATTGGCGTGATGAACAGGTGAGTGGTTTTTGATTTTGTAGTACATCACAGTCTTTAATATAAATTTCTAGAAAAATCGACCAAGCACTCAATCAAAGCAATCTAAGGACGCTATAAGTTCATCTTCTTCCACACAGGAAGCACAAAATGTAAGATTTTTTTCTGTTTTCTATTAACCTTTGAAAATATTGTATATTTAGGTTCACTTTCATTTTAAATTGCCTTATTTACTTTTTAAAACCCCCTAATATGAATTAAATTCACAGTCAAATCAAATATCTTATTTTCCATTTTACAATATCTCATATAACTGTTAACTTTAAAAGTATATATAATACGTCTTAATCTACAAACTTTGACCAGTCTTTCAAAGATATAATCGCCTGGTTGCCGATTACTGCTCCTCCCAATATGTCCCATGTTCATTCTCCAAGTGGTGAATCTATTTCTATTTCTCAACTTTGTTCATCTTCGTAATAAAACTCTGTCACTTCTACTACGAACTTTGGGCGACTGTTGCCAAGAGCCTCACTGAAGCCTTACGATTATTGGTAGGTTTCATCAATGCAAGTTCCTAATCCAAAAATCACAATACGTTGTACCTCCTATCTAACGTAAATCCCTGCTGCCATCACTTAACTTGCCTCACAATTTACTAATTTTGACCAGCCATTAGTTCACAGCTGGACTATCCGAATGGCGAACCTTTTGTTGAAAATGGTCTGGGTCCATAGCAGAAATATATATTGTTGTAGGATTTGTCTGTTCTTGATTGGCAATTGTTTTGGCAGAGCTAATCACCCATTTTTCATGAAGTGTGAATATTTTACATAGAGGTATAGATAGGATAGATGAGTGGGTAATCGATTATTTGCCTTACCTACGTTGGGACAGTACGTACTGCACCTGTAAGAAAGGTGTACAAAGTATACCACGATGAACTGAGTCGATATGTTATATGGGAGTATATACTGGGAGTATTAATCTGAATATTGACATACGGTGTACATACGAATTTATTGAAAGCATCATATGTCTGAAGGGCTCCAGTTGAAAATTATTTAATATATTTTTTTAAATATTGCCAGCCCTTCACAGAAAAAGTATTTTTTTTGGAACAAAGAGGGTCAGATCAAAAATATCCAGAGTTTGTCTGGATAAAACATGAAGCGTCCTAAATCTTTGGAAACTGTTCAAACAAATTCTACTGAGTGCTCAGAGATTGGTACCGAGTTTGGCTATCTCGAAAATTGTGTAACTCATTTTTTTCACATCGCTACCCTTTTTTTTCTCAATGCCATGGGTTCTACGCTAAAAAATAAGAGGAGCATGGTTATGCTTACAACAGCGTACCAAATTAAACGGTTTTTGTATAAACTTGGAAAAACTCCAATTTCCATGTAGTTATTAGAGATATCTGAATTATCATTAGAATTTATTGCAAGAATCGTGTGTTTTACCGTTGGGAATGATCTGCGTGATGGTGTCATGAGTATGTTTTGTTTTATCCGGATATCGCGGAGAAAAGGTTACATAGACTCTTTCAATGTCAAATTATCCATAAATGATTAACAAAATAAAGTAACGTTCATTTGTTTCTTGTCGATTTTTTCAAAAGAGCCTACTGATAATTCAGATATCTCTAATAACCGCACGGAAATTTTAATTTTTCCAACTTTATACAACAACCATTTAATTTAGGTATGGGGTTGTAAGCATAAACCCCCCTTTTTTGGTGTAGAATCCACTGACATTGAAAAAAATGATTACCACTTTTGTTATAAGTTACTTCTCACAGATGCCATTTTTTTCTAAAATCTTAATTGTTAAATCTAAGAAATGCTAACGTAGAATGAGTGTATATCTAACAACGAGCACAAAATTAAGAAATTTAAAGTCAGTATTTGTTGATTACTAAGTGACGAATGAGAAAAGTATAAATATAGTAGAACCATTAAAATATGTGCTTTTGAAAGATAAAATTGTAGTATTACAAACCTTTGTAAATCATGAAAAACCCGATGCTACCTCATTCGAAATTTTTAGCCTTTTCATTGAAATTCCAGTTACCAGGTTCTATTGAATACGAGAAATTATATATGCAACTTAATTTTATCATCGGCCGTGTAAAGAAGAAAGAAATTAGAAATGCTTGTACTGCGAACGTCACATTTCCTTTAAGCCTCCCCGTCCCCCTTGTCATATCTCATCACGCTAACTAAGACCCCCCCCCCACCTCCTCTGTGCGAACGTATTTTATGAACTACTCCTTATGCTCGATAGTTCTCATAAGCAATTCTCTTTATTTCGAATCTATTATCATTAAATATAACTATCGAATCTACATTTATATATAATGTGTATTAATCTAAAACTGGTGATGTTTCCAAACATTGACGACTCGAACATTCGGCCAAATTTATGTGATTTCAGTTTCTGTCCCAGGCAGTAGGAGATCATCAGGATAACTAGCCACGAAGTTCGAATGTAATGATTTATTTTATAAGACACAGACACTTGACGTATGTAGGTCCGGTCTCATTTGAAAAAATTTCGCAACGTCAAGCGGCCATATTTGACCCGTGTTTCAAAGCATTGCTATCTACAAAATGACCTACCATTTTTTAATCAATGCTATAATCCAACAAAAGAAGTATTTTTCCTTGTACTCCGGTCAAAGGGTAAACGGCATTTTCGATCTGTAGATCAAAATCGATAAAATTATTTTTGGACTAATTGTTTTTAAATTTTAAATACAACTTACAAAAAGGTAAAAATATATATTAACAAACAGTCGCATTTGTAGTATTTTGAAGTCTGACAATACGAATATATGTGGTCCAATTATAAGGCATGTATATATCTATTTTATACAAAGATTTGAGCCTTTAAATCTGATCAAATTTGCTAATATATTTTTTTAAAGATAAGCTAGGGATTTTGTTTGCATACACCGATGTATTCTCAGTGATGTAAAATTGCAAGATACCAAATTTTATAACAAAATATCATATACTAAAGTACGAGCTGGGAAGGTCGTGAGTTCGAATCCGAACACTCCAAGTTTTTTTAATTATTTTATTTAATTAAATATTTTCATATTCATTTTAAATGGAATTAAATAAAATATAACTGTTTAGCCCGATTTTGTATAAAAAAAATCACCAACTTACTTTTTTAAATTTTATGTTACAAAATTTAATTCAGTGGGCCCTGCCTTTAAGATTTAAACATTCATTATTTCTTTGTATAAAATAGACATATACATACAGGAACGGTTTTAAGTTGTTGGGGCCCCGGGCCACAAAACTGGTAGGGACCTACTTCAGGGATTCAAAATTGGCAGTATTTTTTTTACATTTATTATTTTTAAATAAATGAATATTTACACTACTTATATAAAATACCTCAAAATAAATATTGTTAAGCCAAATTTATATTGCATCTTAAGTGACTTTCAAAATATATTTTTTTCATATTTTGTTCTACACTTTGTGACACCAACGTGCCCTTATCTAAATCCGACCCTGTATATACATGCCTTATAATAATTTAAAGTCGCAAGAAAATCGGTCAACTGACAATGATTTTAGGGGCACTAATTGAAATGTGTCAGACTGTATATATTATTTTCACTCCTGTCGATTTGGGCTACTTTGTCTGTAACTCGTAGGTGTCGATATTCATTTCCCCTAATTAAACTAAATTCAGATATACGTACGAAATAAATAGATTAAAACAGTTGAGGGAAGCGCTACTGGTGTAGCTTCTCGACTAGAAACAATATATTGTCTTGCGTTCAATGGATTGTAAAGTCTCGAACACAAAGTTACACATTTTGTCTATTCATTGGGTTTTCTCTCCTCCAATTTTTTTCCTGTAACAGATAAGTATTTAAAAATTCTATATGTAGAACAAAGGGTAGTAAGGCAATTTCGCAAAATTGCCCGGATTACTGGCTGTCTGTACAGAGATTCTTCCTCACAGTTTTTCTGAGAGAAAGAGATGTCTATAAAATGATCAACCATTATTCCTGTATATAAGTAATGTATTGTATATTGTGTAATACTTATCTGTGTATGGAGACGTTTCAACTCCGAGTCTGGAGTCGTTGTCAATCGTTTAGTGTTGTTTTCGAGGTTTTTTTCTAAAAAAATTTCGCTTTGATTTTGAATTTGTTGTTGTTTTTTTTTATAGACATCTCTTTCTCTCAGAAAAACTCCGAGGAGAGAAAACCCAATGAATAGAGAAAATAATTCAAGACCTCCTCAACAATCTTTTCGAAATTACTTACAAAGTTACACACTCTATAATCAAATTTTAATAATAAATCGTTATTCCTTAATTAGCAACAATTTAGAAACAAATTAGTAAAAATTACAAATTAATGAAGGTTGGGGAATATAAAAATGTGTGAAGGTTTTCGAGGGCTCATTTTTTTTGGTATATTATCTAAATATAAAACACTTTTTGTAATTTTTAAAACGAAACATGAATGAAATAAAAATATTTTTAAAATAATTTTGCACATTCGATGTTGCCGTTTCCTAAATCCGGCACTGCATTAATCTTCTAATCCTAATTTCCTTTTTTAAGTTTTATCATATAATTCTAATTATCATCTTTCAATATTATTTTTATTTTAATTGTGGCCGTATGGTATTATTTTTTTTAGAGACAGCAAGTTAATGTGGACTTCTTAAAAAATCTTTTGAAAATAAATGGCAGTAGTAATGAACAAAATAAGAAAAAAATACCACCCCAGAGCGAGAACACCAATACCATCCCAGCGGAGAAGGCCTTGAATGACGTATTATCATCTACAACGAACACCACACAAAATAAGGAAGAAAATTTAACTGTCGTTTCATTCGATCAATTAACAGTAAGTAATTTTATTAAGGATTTTGTTTTTTACGTGACAACGACTCAACAAAAACATATAGGTTTTATTGAAAATATACATTCAACTTTTACATAGTAAATGGTAAATGTTTATTGCTTTTGCCATATATTAAATGAATTCGGAGGTCGTATCGCGTCTGATTGGTCGGTATTGACTCCGCCCCCTTCGCTGCCGTGTCGGGTGTTTTGCTTGTTGACGGGTTTGTATTTTTCGTAGCTAATTGTGTTTTATTTTGATGTTTTGATATAATTGTCTTCCATGTGTTAGAGAGGTGCAGGGCGTCGTCTCTTTTATTTAGTTGTCCAGTTTTCTCAATTTCAATAGCTTCTCGTATTAGTCTGTTTTGTAGTGAGGAGTTTGTGAAATCTGTTTACAACTATTGAAATTGATTTTATGGCCCGATTGTTGCTGGTGTTGGAACAGGTCTGATGTCGTTTGTTTATTTTTGATAGCTAATTTGTGTTCCTCTAAACGGGCTGAAATTCTTCTGTTCGTTTGTCCGACGTATACCTTATCGCACGTTCCGCAAGTTATACCATATACCCCTTGGTTTTCAAGTTGTACTTTTGGTTTGGGATTTCCTAAACTGGTGCCTATAGTCTGGTGCGGTTTGTATGCTGTCGCTATGTCATGTCTTCGAAGAATTCGGCCAATTCTGTCCGTTGTCCCTTTGATGTATGGTAAGACTACTTTTGGTTTTTCGGTGAGGTCATCTTTTGGCTTTGGCTCATGGTCTTGTTGTGCTATTGCTTTTTTGATAGAATGGTTTGGGTATCCGTTTTGTCGTAGAGCTGTAGTTATCTGTTTTAATTCGTGTGTTTTGTTATTGTCGTCTGTCAGTCGTATGGATCTGGAAATTAGCGTGTTGGCAACTCCCTGTATTTGAGATGGGTGGTGATGAGATTTGTAGTTTAAATATCTGTTCGTGTGTGTCGGTTTTCTATATACGGTGTGGTCGAAATGTCCATTTTGGGGGTTTTTTCTTACGAGAACGTCGAGGAAAGGCAGCTGGTTGTTTTCTTCAAGTTCTAATGTAAATTGAATCCTGGGGTGTATAGAGTTTAGGTGCTCCAGGAATTTGAGGATTTCTTGTTTACCAAAAGGCCATATGACAAATACGTCATCGACGTATCTTAGCCATAACTTTGGTTTCAGGTTTGCTGTTTGTAGTGCCTTTTTCTCGAAATAGGTCATAAAAAGATTTGCCACCGCTGGTGATAGTGGGGACCCCATTGCGGCTCCGTCGGTTTGCTTGTATATGCTGTTGTCATACATAAAATAGGCACTTTTTAGGCAGTGTCGTGACAAATCTATTACGAATTGCGGGAGGTCTTCATTTTCAGATATTTGTTGAAGTGCTTCTTCTACCGGTATGCTTGGATATAAGGACTTGACATCGAAACTAGCTATGATATCTTCTGGTTCTATGGAAATGCTGTTGAGAAGGCGTGTGAAATGTTCCGAGTTTTTAATGTAGGAATCTGCTTTTTCCACAATTGGTTGTAGGGTACTAGCTAGATATTTTTCCAAGTTCTATACCGGCGAGTTGAAAGCACTAACTATAGGTCGAAGTGGTACCCCGTCTTTATGGATTTTGGGCAAACCGTAGAGCTTTGGGCATCGACTTGACTTTTCTATGGGGATCAGTTTTTTCTGTAGTTCTTCTTCTATGGGTGAATCTTTAATTTTAGATTTCGTTGTTTTTTCTAGGTAGGTGGTCGGGTCTCTGAGCGATAGTTTGTAACTTGAGTCATTGTCGAGAAGTTGCTTTATTTTGTCCTGGTAGTCTATAGTGTTCATTACGACGGTGGAGTTTCCTTTGTCGGCAGGTAGTATGGTGATGTCTCTGGATTCTTTGAGAGTCTTGAGGGCTTTCATTTCCTGTCGGCTGAGGTTTGGTTGAGGTGGTTTCGCAGATCTGATAACTTGGGCGACATCTTGCCTTATCTGTTCTGCCGTTTGTTTATCGCAATTTGCGAGGCTCATTTCGACATTGGAGATGATTTCCTCGATCGGAATTTTCTTCGGAGCTATAGCAAAGTTGAAACCTTTACTAAGAACGCTAATTTCTGTGGTGGATAGTGGGTAGTTCGAGATGTTGTGGACACAGCGGATGTTGTCGTCAGCTGTGGGTTGTTCGTATTTCCGAGATTTTGTCTGTAGATTCTCCAATTTCTTCTGGAGTTTGGAGGATGTTTGTGTTTTGTCGGTCTCGGTGCGTCAGTATGTTAGCAGCTCCACTCGGTCCCACAGTACTCCGTGTAATTGGCGGCTGAGCTTCAGGTGGAGGTAGTAGAGTTGTTTTTCTGTTTCGCTCACTTCTTGGCGGATTCTGTTTATTTGTTCTTTGAGAAGGGCCCTGCTTGCTCAAAGAACAAATAAACAGAATCCGCCAAGAAGTGAGCGAAACAGAAAAACAACTCTACTACCTCCACCTGAAGCTCAGCCGCCAATTACACGGAGTACTGTGGGACCGAGTGGAGCTGCTAACATACTGGCGCACCGAGACCGACAAAACACAAACATCCTCCAAACTCCAGAAGAAATTGGAGAATCTACAGACAAAGTTTAAAATTCTTTTTTTTTTTTCGTTCTTTGGTAAAAGTTCTTAAAACATAGTAAACTAACATATTTTCACGCGAGACTCGAAAAAAAAATTTTGTTTTTTTGGGCCACCCTAATATATATATATATATATATATATATATATATATATATATATATAAATTTAGCTGTAATATAAAGTGAGGACCTACTGTAGAGCACATGATGAGAGAACCAGCAGAAGGAATAAAAATTAAAGGAATTTTTTTATCCAGCAAATATTAATTCTAAAATAGCCTCAATTTTCTCACTAATATACGCACAAAAAATCTAAGATAAAATTTTTTTCTTCCCTAAATATATTAAAACGAAGTGAGAACCTTATAAGCTACTATTCAACTCAGGCCCAACAATAATTTTAATGTACTACTAACATTCTGAGGACAGTATATAACTTGGACCTACCAAAGCGAGAGCTACGCATAGTTGCAACATTTAAGTAGTTATGTATATTGTGGCGATAACGTCCTATAAATCTACGCATGAAGTGAGGTCCATAGATTTTTATCCCGGCAAATTCACAGTTGTTTTGACTAGTCGTTATATGTTTACGTTTTTTTATATTGTGGCGATTCAGGGTCAGACGTTCTGACTCAGAACGGTGCGTTTGAAATAAATTCATTTAAACATAAGATATTTTTGCTCAATTAATATCTCATTAAAGTAATAATTTCTTGGATATGCTTCATACAATATACAGTTTGAGCCATAAATATAGCTAGAGAAGACATTTATTGTTTTTTTTCCCATTAATGAACCATTCGTAGTGCAATTTTAATAAGACAATAAACAGATATGTGATTCGTCTCTTGATACTCAATAGGATGTTAAACTCATTGCAAAAAGTATACATACTGAAAAAAAGTAGTTTTTTATACAATCTTGTAATTTTAAATTCTCTCCGTCAACTTTGTATGTTATAACATTGCTGCGTTAACAAATGTTCAGTGTTATTATATTGTTAAAATTGTATGAAAGTTTTCGAGATATAGGGTGTTAAACATCGGAAATGTTTCCATTTTCTTATCAGATTTCTCATAGCAGACATGTATTATTTCCATACATTGCTGGAAAGATAATTTTCGCATTATTTGACAAAAATATTAAATAAAACAATTACCATTAATTATCTTTGATTACAGTGTGTTTCCAATATATGTAACATGTTTTTCAGAAAACCCATTTTTTATTACAACGAAGAATACATAAGATGTAATCGCACAATTAATAAGAGTTCTTGGATGTGTTCATATATTATACAGTGTAAGTCGTAAATATGGCTATAGTGGGGATATACCATTTTTTACCATTAATAAGTAACCCTGTATAAACTACAATACTTTAATTTGTACAATTTTTGCATACCTGTAGAATTTAGTGTGACGAGTCGTTGATTTCTATAATTTAATATAAACATTCCAGGACACATGGTTTATACAGGGTTACCTATTAATGGAATAAATAATAGATGCCCCCTTTAGCAATATTTACAACTTACACTGTATAATGTATGAATACGTCCAAAAATTAATTTCTTTGACACTATATTAACTGAGCAATTCAACATTATAATAAAAAATGAGTTTTCTAAAAAACATGTTACGTATATGAGAAACACCCTGTAATAAAAAATAATTAATAGTATTTTTTTGTGGAATATTTATGTCAAACAATGTGCAAACCACGTCCTCTGCAATAAAGGGAAATAAAACACATCTATTATGAGAAATCTGATGCGATAAAGGTGACATTTCTGAAGTTTAACACTCTATATCTCGAAAACTAGTCATACAATTTTAATAATATTCTGCTCAGTAAAACACTGAACATTTGTTAACGTAAAAATGTAATAACATTCAAAGTTGACGGAGAGAATTTAAAACTACGGGGTAGTTTAAAAAAATATATTTTCTCAGTATGTATAGTTTTTGCATTCAGCTAAACATCCCGTTGAATATAAAGAGACGGATAATATATCTATTTAATGTCTTATTAAAATTTCAGCACGAATGGTATGGACAGCGTGAGTCATTAATAGGAAAAAATAATATATGCATTCTCTAGCTATATTTATGGCTCACACTGTATATTATATGAAGCACTTCCAAGAAATTATTAATTTAACGAGATATTAATTGTGCAATAAAAAATGTTTTTTCAAAAATCACATGTTACGTATTTTTTAAATACCCTGTAATCCACCAAAACTTATGACAATTGTTTTGTGAAATATTTATGCCCAATAATGTACAAATCACAATTTCTCCAATAACCGGAAATAAAGCACGTCTATCATTGGAAATACGATATCAAAAAGCGGCATTTTCGATGTTTAACACTCTGTATCTCGAAAACTAGTCATAGAATCTGTTTGAGCGCACGTAGTCTTTTTATCAGAACGTGAACTTCTACAACATACCAAAATTGCAAACAATTTGACGGAAGTCCATTTTTCCATAAGAAAGGTGTCTGGTCCTTTAAAGAAGCAACTGCCAGACCATATAATAGTGATTTCTATAGTTGAACAGATTTGAAAAAAAGGAGAAACAACATCAAGAAGAAATCGAGCAAAGGTTAGTGAAATCTTTTGATGAAAAACGTAAAATGGAATTAGAAAACCTTTTAACTAATATTGATAAACAATTAATGCAAATAGTAGCACAAGTTAATGAAACAGTTAATGAAAGAATGCAAATAGTTGAGTCAGACATAAAAGAGATAAAGGATGACATTAAGACCATAAAAAATACCATGGATACTCTTGAAACCAAAGTAGATGACCTCGATTCCATCCAAAGCCAAGTAATATTTGAAATCAGTTCAATTCAAGACCAAGTCAGTTCCATTAAAAAAACAGTACAGTGAAGTACAAGATAAAATCAGTGTCATCGATAACAAGGTAGAAACAGAAATTTAAAAAATTCAACAGGACTTACAGCGAGAAAAATACCAAGACATCATTAGTATCAAAGGTTCCGTTAGCAAACCACTCACATTTGATGACAGTTCATCTTGGCCCATGTATAAACGGCAATTTGAAGCCGTGGCTACAGCTAATGGATGGGATAACCAAGAAAAATCTACCTCTCTTGTAATTTCCTTAAAAGGTCCAGCCTTAGAAAGCACTCCAGTCAAGGCAATTTCGACAAGATCATCGCCATCCTGGACAAAAGATACGATATACCTGAGCAATTAAGTGAAAAAACGCAAAAATCCGGAGAGAGCTATCAAGAATTCGAAGCAGAGATCAGACGGTTAGTACACATGTATTACCCAGACCTGCCCGCGGAAACGAAAGACCAATTGGTCACACAGAGTTTCATAAACGGTATCAGTGATGTGGAAGTACAAAGAGGTATAAGACATAGTGGCATCAAGAAAAGTAATAAAGATTTACTTCGGGCCTTGGAAGTAGAGACAGTCATGAATATGTCCAAACCGTGGGTGCGAGCAGTTTCCTTCATCCAGGACAAACAAGAACCATCCTTCCAGGCAGTGTTGTTCGGAATCCATAAACTTCTAGAACGATCACAAAGAACTGACCACAGAGGAGCATGCTACAGGTCTGGACGGACAGGGCACATTCAACGTGACTGCAGACTAGTGCTACCTGAACGATCATCAATCAGAAGTAGCCAAAACAACAACTTCACCAACCAGGGAAACTCCAATCAGTCAGCATAAGGGGGCGAATGCTGACTAACCCTCCACCAGCCCCCAGAACAGTATCCATCCGGGATTTTACCGATATAGCAGCAGCCTACTCATCAGGGGCACCATCAATGGCCAAGCCATTCCCATCACCATCGACACCGGCGCCGCTGTGTCCAGTGCCAAGTCCGGAGTTTTGAGGGCATCAGAAATCCGGCCAGTTACCAACAACATCCAGCTCAGAACAGTCACCGGTGAGTCCATGTCAATACAGGGCGAGGCAGATGTAGTACTATGATTAGAGGACAACCGAATCCGGCGTAGGGTCCTGGTAGCGAATATTGAGGACGATTTCATACTGGTATGGACCTAATCAGCCAGCATGGATTTATGTTCGACCCGAGATATGATGTTCTTCGGTTCCTAACTGAGGAATTTGTATTGACACGGCCCGTTAACAGTTCAGCCACCTCCATAAAAATTGAGGCAAAATCCTCAAGCAGAATTCCCGGTCGAACGGAACAGATAATTGATTGGCAGCTAGAAAGCAATCCTGAGAGCTGCGTTGGAATGGTGGAGCCCGTACACTCGGCTCATGACTACTTAGTTGGACGGGCTATAGATAAAACCGGACGAAATATACCAATTAGAGTCCTGAATTTGCCCAACAATGACATTAGAATTGCTAATGGTCAAGATATAGCTTGTTTCGAGCCAGTAGAGACCATCATCAATAGCAAAGAAGTGTACCAGACATCAGTGAAGAAGACAGGTCCCAGTAAAGAGTTCCTACAACAGTTTGCTGACAATTTGACACACCTTACACCAGAGGAACAGAAGAAAGTAAAGCAATTTATCGCAAAGTACTGGCAAATTTTCAACAGGTAAGATAGAACCACCGGTCGCACCAAGATCATTCAGCACCGAATAGACACCGGAAAGGCTCAACCCATCAGAATACCACTTAGACGACTACCATTAGGGCAACAACAAACAATCGAGGAAAACATCGAGTCCATTTTAAAAAACGGAGTTATTGAGCCAACCATAACCCCATGGTCTGCTCCTGTCGTGCTAGTTAAAAAGAAGGATGGAACCACCCGATTTTGCGTGGATTACAGGAAACTGAATAACGTCACGAAGAAAGACAGCTATCCACTACCCCGAATTGATGACACTCTGACCACACTAGCAGGCTCCCGTTGGTTCTCCACACTAGACCTAAAGAGTGGATATTGGCAGGTTGGTCTACACGAAAACGACAGAGAAGACAGTATTCTCCACTAGTAAAGGGCTGTTTCAGTTCACGGTCATAGCCTTTGGGTTATGTAATGCTCCCGCAACATTCGAGAGGCTAATGGAGTATTTCCTGAGCGGGTTAACATGGAGAACGTGCTTATTATACCTCGACGACATTCTGGTCATGGGTAAAACCAGAACTCCAGATATTAACGCCAACCTGAGACTCAACCCGAAGAAGTGTTCCATGTTCCAAAAAAAGTAGATTTTTTTGGGCCACGTTCTTTCCGAGTCAGGAATCCGCACCAACGAGGACAAGATAGAAGCCATCCGTGATTGGCCAGTCCCAAGAGACAAGCATGAACTCCGAAGCGTCTTGGGCCTATGTTCTTACTTCAGGCGATTTGTTGAGGGATTTGGCACCATTGCCGCGCCTCTACATTGGCAGACCACTGAGAAAGAGACCTTCCGTAGGAATCATGATTGCGAAATATCATTCAGAGACTGAAGGCAGCTCTATGTTCCAGCCCAATCCTAGGCCTTCCTACACACTCCGGCAAGTTCATTTTAGACACCGATGCTAGCAACAGAGCTTTGGGGACCGTCTTACCCCAGGTGCAAGATGGTGATCGAGTACTACAGCCGTGAATTCTCGAAACCGGAAAGAAAGTATTGCGTCACCACATTTCTTAATCCGGACAGATCATGCCGCCCTCAAATGTCTGACATGACATGAAGACACCGGAAGGACAACTGGCAATACGATTTCAAGGTGGAACATCGTGCTGGCCGTTTGCACAATAATGCCGATGCCCTATCAAGAAGACCCTGTAGAGTAGAATGCGGACATTGTCTGAAGACCGAACAGCGAGAAGGTATCTCCATCAGACAGATCTTAGTGCAGGCCAATGAAGACTGGACAACGGAACAGTGCATCTTGTCGCTCAAAAAGAGAGGGGCACCTAGACCACGATGGGACGAAGTAGCTAGATACTCGGGCCTCCTGAAATCGTTATAGGCCCAATGGGACTCTCTAAGAGTAAAGAATGGTAAGCTCAAGAGAATTTGGGAAAGCACTAACGGTCGAGAAACCAAGTCCCAGCTGGTAGTTTCAAAAAAAGGTACCAGCCATCCTGACCGAAGTACATGATGGGATTATCGGGGGTCATCTGGGTATGAATAAAATCCTAGACAAAGTTCGCCAGCGGTACTACTGGGAAATTACTTCAAACACGTCAGAGCTTGGTGCCGGAAATGTGACACCTGTCCAGCCAGTAAGAGCCCGAAGGCCCCGACCAAGGACAGAATGCAGCAGTACAATGTGTGCGTTCCCTTTGAGAGAATTGCCATCGATGTCGCCGTTTCATTTCCCGGGAGTGTGAGGGGGAACAAATACATTTTGGTCGCAATGGATTACTTCAGTAAATGGCCTGAGGCATAGACGACTCTCAATCAAGAGGCAGCCACGGTAGCGACGGTGCTGGTAGAACAGCTATTCAGCGGATTTTGCGTCCGGTTGGAACTACAGGGGCGTAACTTCGAATCGAATGTATCCTAGAAGGTCTGTTCGATGTTGGGGATCAGGAAATTGCACCCAGAGTCAGACGGAATGGTGGAAAGATTCAACAGGACATTGGAACAAGACCTGATTGGGATGAGCATATTCATCTAATCCTGTTGGCATATCGCTCGGCCGTCCATAATAGTACAGGCCTGGCTCCAGCCAGGGTCCTATTCGGAAAAGAGCTGCGATTACCCTGTGATTTGACTTTTCGCTCCCCCGAAGAACCTTCCCAAGCCATCAACGATTATGCTCCGACGTAACATGCTGGCAATACACGAATTAGCCCGAACGCAGATGTTGGCCATCAGTGACCAGAGGAAGACATAATATGAACTCAAAGGCAATTCATTCGGGTTGCAAGAGAGGGACAAAGTCTGGCTATACAACCACCAGCGGAGCAAGGGTATATCTTCAAAGCTTACACCCGCCTAGGATGGTCCATACGAGGTGGTCAAGAGGATTAATGACGTCGTCTACCGTATCCGTCGATACTAAGTTGAAGGTGGTCCATTTAGATCGACTCGCTCCTTACATGGAGAGGATGTTTCTGACCTGGACGATCAGAATTAAAAGGAGAGCAGTGTTATAAATTATCTATTCCGTCCTCGGCAAGTAACGTAAAGCATTTTATTTCAATGCATCAATCGCTAAGAGGACAAAAAAATTTATCTCGAAATAACTCGACAGCTCTAAAATTGACACTAGGTTTTGCTAGAAGAATTCGATGCGGATTTTAAAAGGAGCGACCCAGCATCGAGGAGTTAGTTATTTATTGCGAAGAGACTATTTCGTATTATTATTGTGATATTCGAATCAGCTCTTGTGAATATTTGATGTAAATAAAAGTTTCTAGAAAGTGATACTTAGTGAATATTAGTTTTTAATTAATTGAACCCTCGGAGTTTATAACAATATCTAGCCTCAAATATTTTATTCCTGAAGATTGTCAAAGAATAAACGGAAATTAGAATTTTCAGTTTAACTCTAAACATCGACCAAAGAAATTTACTACTTACTTAAACGTCAATGGAAATATCATGTATATTAATAAATAGAATTTTATACCAACCTGCACTCTTAGTGAGGACTGTACATGGTTGCCGAATATATGTCCTCACTTATTGCATAGAATAATATTTGAATAGTCGTAAAAATATACATACGGTGAAGCGCCCTCAGTCTAAAATTCGGTGAACTAAATTTTCATTTTTCGTCAAAGTGAGGTCCAGTCAAAATAATGCTAGAATTAATAATTACACATTTTGGGACTATTTGAGAGTGATATACAAAGTGAGGACCGTATACGGTCCTCTCTTTGACTTGGACCTCACTATTACCACTTCTTGCTCTGGGCAAATTTATATATATATATATATATATATATATATATATATATATATATATATATATTGCAATATACTTCGTGGGTTCAATTTAAAAATTATAACAACTAGTATTCACTGTCACTTCTCTACAACTTTATTTACATTCAAACATCTGATTCAAATACAATAACAATCCCATATAAGCTAGTCGACGCGGTATCACTGCTTGGCGATCGTGGTGTGCTTCTTTTATAATCCCCGTGGAATTCTCCAGTAGAAAATAATCATCGCTCCTTCCGCTGCCGAGTCTTTTCGAGAATCGTATTTTTTATCGTAAAGCGTTTGTTGTCGTGCTGAAAGGACACAGGGTCGGCTTTGGGAAAATTTCGTAACAATATATTTGTTTTTAAGTTTTCGCGGGCACTAAATGTATTGGGTGGTTTCCGGGAATTCACCCGCGTAGTTGATAATTGATCACTGCCGGGATCGATGGTAAAATGACGACGTTTCGGCAGAGTCACATCTGCCCTCTTCAGGTCGGTTCGCATAATTTTCGTAGCCTTCTGCTTTCGCTTCTAGTTACTCGAATACTAAGATTTTCAGGAGCGCGCGCGCTGTTATATAGTCGCGACTCGGCGCCCATCGGATGGCACCGTGAACGGCTACGTGTGATTGGCCCTTGGCGCTCAGTGGCCACGCCTCCCGCTTGCTGATTAGTTATGTCCGGTTGAGTTGTTATAGAATTTTCCAACAATTCGATAAGTTCTGGATTTCATGCGTTTAGACTGTGAGGCCTCTTCGCTATTTCAATTGCCTCTCTTACGAGTCTTGATTTCGGGTGTTCTCAAAGTCTATTCGGTGTGACGTCGCGGTGGGGTGTTCCGCAATGGATGTTGTTTTTTCCTGCTTTCTTATAGAGTTCTGGTGTTCATCACGTCTAGCTTGAATTCTTCAATTAGTTTGCCCCACATAGGTTTTATGACAGTCTGCACATGGAATCTCGTACACTCCCTGTTGTTCTAAAGGGATCCTCGTCGTCGGCTTATTTTTCTGTCTGTATTGAAAATAGTATCGACATTGTGTCTCCGTAGAATTCTTGCAATACTGTCCTTGGTACCGTTGACATACGGTAAATAAGCCTTGTTTATTGGTGTCTCATGCTCCTCGTCTGTTTGTCTAGGTTTTGCCTTTAGGGCCCTTTGAATATTGCGGTCTGTAATCCGTTTTCTCTCAGAACTGTCTTCAAACTGTCCATTTCCTGTTTGATGTTGTCCTGGTCAGATAGTCTTTGTCATCTGGTTACTAATGTCTGTACAGACAGAAAAATAAGCACGCTGGTGAGGACTCCGAAGACGAGGATCCCTTTAGAACATAGGGAGTGTACGAAATTCCATGTGCAGACTGTCATAAAACCTATCTGGGGCAAACTAACAGAAGAATTCAATCTAGACGTGATGAACACCAGAACACTATAAGAAAGCAGGAAAAAACAACATCCATTGCGGAACACACCCCAACGACGCCACACCGAATAGACTTTTGAAATTGAAATAGCGAAGAGGCCTCACAGTCTAAACGCACGCAATGAAATCCAGAACTTATCGAATTGTTGGAAAATTCTATGAAACACTGTACCGGCCCGGACCAGTCCTATAACAACTCAACCGGACATAACCAATTAGCAAGCGGGGGGCGAGGACACGAGCGCCAAGTGCCAATCACACGCAGCTGTTCACGGTGCCAAACGATAGGCGCCGAGCCGCGACTATATAACAGCGCTGCGCTCCTGAAAATCTTAGAATTCGAGTAACTAGAAGCGAAAGCAGAATGCTACGAGAATTATGCGAACCGACCTGAAGAGGGCAGATATGAGTCTGCTGAAACGTCGTCATTTTACCATCGATCTCGGCACATTTAGTGCCCGCGAAAACTTAAAAACATAAATATATATGTATATATATATATATATATATGTGTATATATATATATATATATATATATATATATATATGTGTATATATATATATATATATATATATATATATATATATATATATATATTTCAAGCAACGTGTACCGCCCAATCCTAACGAATACCAAAAGAACTTGATATATTTTTTAATTTAACCACTATATGGGACGAACAAGTTGTTCATTGAGCTTTAATTTGCTTTTTTTAAAGAATACGACCACTTCTCGCCGAGATATCGAACTTTGAATGGAAAAGGATCGTTTTGTCGTTAACCATCAATATCTCATAACCGCTGATCGCACAAGAAAATTAAGGAAGGTTTTGAAGTCTTGAATAAAGCTTTTTGAAAATAAACATTTTTTTATTCTTTTCATTAATTTGAAAAATCTAGAAAAAAAGGACTTTGGATGGCTTTTGGGACCATCAGGCGCCAAATTGGAAATATCGAGGAAACCTGTAATGTTAAGTGTGCCTTTTACAGTTCAATATGTCCACAAAAACCCCACAAAGTTTCCGTTTAAATCCATCGAGCCGTTTTTTTGTTTCCTTCGATCGAATTTAAAAAAAAGGGTCATGATTTTGAGTTTAAATGATCATATAAACTTTAACAAATTGCAAAAAAATCTAATTTTTTTCCCCATAATTTTTAAACACTTTTTTATCAATGAAATTGCATAAAAAACTGGAAAAACATTTTTTTGTATTTCGTTTAAAGTTATGATCATTTAAAGTCAAAATCGTGATCCTTTGTTTTTTTTTTTTCAAAAATTCGATTGGAGAAAACAAAAAAAACGGCTCGAAAGATTGAAACGAAACTTTGTGAGGTGTTTGTGGGCATATTGAACTGTAAAAGGCACAATTAACATTACTGGTTTTCTCGATATTTCCAATTTACGCCTGATGATCCCAAAAGCTACCAAAAGTCCTTTTTTTCTTGATTTTTCAAATTAATGAAAAGAATAAAAAATATATTTATTTTCAAAAAACCGTAGCTGATTTTTGTGAGGGTTTATTCAAGATTTCAAAACCTGCCTTAATTTTCTTGTGCGATCAGCGGTTGCTGAGATATTGATGGTTAAAAACAAAAAGATCCTTTTCAATTCAAAGTTCGATATCTCAGGGAGGAAAGGTCGAACGTTTCAAAAAAGCAAATAAAAGCTCAATGAACAACTTATCCTATCCATACAGTGGTTGAGTTAAAAAAATTATAAAGTTCGTAGACCAAAACAAAAACCGAAAAAATTTGGAAAAACATTTCTTTTGGTATTCGTTAAGATTGAGCGGTACACGTTACTTATTTTTCATCATAAGATCTCAAAACTAGAAACTTCAAGCTTTAAAATGATTTTTTTAAAACTCCGTATGACCATTTTCAAGAGAAATACAGCCACTTAAAAAACGTCAAAAAAATTGTTTTGTTTATCCTTTATTTTCCCACTAGTTTTATATATATATATATATATATATATATATATATATATATATATATATATATATATATATATATATATTTCCCGGGCACTAAATCACATCTGCCCTCTTCAGGTCGGTTCGCATAATTCCCGTAGCCTTCTGCTTACGCTTCTAGTGTTTGTTTAAGTACTTTTTGGGAAATAACACCACAAGTCACGAAAATTACTGTATATTCCAAACGTTTCGGGCTCTAGTTCATACCCTGTTGTCAATGGTTAAGAAACTATGAATAAAAAAGGCACAATTCAAAAATGTAAAATTGAAATGTTTGACAATATCTGTTATTTGACTTATTTGATAATATACAGGGTTGCACAGAAACTACTAAATATCATGTAATAATAAATTTCTTTTCAAAATGGAAGAATTTGAAAGGGTTGATTCAGTGATCCCATTAAAATCATAAGGGAAAACCTTGTGAACTATCCCGATATTGGATTGTTCACAATTTCTTCCTTAATCATCGGCAACCAGGAACGATTGAATTTTACGGAGGTAGTAGCGATACAACCGTTTTCATTTAACAAAATTAAAGCAGACTCTTTTAGTTTTCTTTTAGTTTTATGTTCTTTTTGTAATATAACTAAATTTTATGACCAAGGTCCCAAGCATGTTCACAAATTCTGGATTTTTCAAACTGTCGTTTTTTAGTAATTTTTGTGTTCATTTATTTTAACATTTAGAGGTCAAGAGGTTTCTCCAATATAGAATTTGTTGCAATCACAAGGGATTTTATAAATGAATTTTTTTGTATTTTGAGTTCTGTTTTTTGTTTTGTTTTTGATATAATTGATTTTAGTATATTTTTAAATGTTTTAATATTGTATCTGTTTCCCACTCTTTTTAGTTTTTCTGAGAGACCCTGTATGTATGGTATAGTTATTGTATTAATGTGATTATCTTGGTAGTCACTGTTGCTTGGTGAAGTTTGGCATTGGTTGTTGGGGATTGTTTGGTATGCGATTTTGTTTAACTCGTTATTAATAATTTTTTCTGGGTAATGATCGGCAGAAAGTACATTTTTTATAAACGTTTTTTCTTCATTGAATTTATTGATGTTGGAACAGTTGGTTTTTGCTCTGTCATATAGAGATTCGATGATAACCTCTTTTTACTGAATTTGGATTATTAGAGTTTAGATACCTGTTAGTATGAGTCGGTGTTGTGTAAACTTTTGTTTCAAATGTCGATTGTGTTGTGGTTATTAAAATGTCTGAGACCGGTAATTTGTTATTCTGTTCAAGTTTTAGTGTAAACTGAATAGTTTGTTCTTTGTTGTTTACATCGTTAAGTAATGCATGTAAGTCCTCAAGATTATGTTCCCAAATAACGAATATGTCATCACCATAATGCCTCCAAACCAAAGGTTTAATCTGTTTTGAGAAGATTGTTTGTTCTTCAAATTTTTCCATATAAATGTTGCTTAAAGCAAGAGACAGACCCCATTGCCATGCCAAAATCTTGTAGGTATGAGTCATCATTAAGTTAAAAATATGTTGTCTTTGTACAAAATGTTAGTAGTTCCATTATTGTATTAATGGACAATCGTGTACGTTGTGTTATTAAGAATCTTGTTCTAATAGTTCTTTAATATGGGAAGTGTTTTGGTGACAGGAACATTATTGTATATATGCACAGTGTCAAAACTTGCTAGTGTGAAGTGTTTTTGTATTGCATATGTGATAATTTTTCTAAGAAATGTGCGCTGTTTTTAAGGTGAGAGTTAGACTTAGCAGTAAGTGGTGAAATAATTTTTAAAAGGAATTTTGAGAACTTTGCATGGAGAATTTATAGAGCTGACAATTGGTCTTAATGGAATGTTGGGTTTATGAATTTTAGGTAACCCATAAAAATGTGGCGGTTTAGAATAGTGTGGAGTAAGATTTTTACGTTCTTGTTCTGTATATTCATGGTTGTGATAGTAAAGTAAGCAATATATTTTGTTTTCTATAGAAGTTGTTGGATCTGTTGTTTATTTTTGTATATTGTCCTTGGTTTATTATGTTTTGAATTTTGAAATCGTAGTCAATTTTATTTAAAATAACTGAAGCATTGCCTTTATCTGCAGGTAAAATCTCAATAGGGCTGTCATTTTTTTAAATTAATGTAATTCATTTTTCGAAAGGTTATTTTTTATATGTATAGGTTTTTCTAGTTCAATTTTTGCTCTTATTTCATACTTTTGAGCTTCACTATTGTTTAATTTGTTTCCAGTTTGTTCTATAGCACTGATGATCTCAAATGTTGGAATAGTTTTTGGGGAAATTGTAAAATTAAGGCCCTTTTGTAGAATTGAGGTTTCAGAAGCATTTAACCGTTTGTCTGAAAAATTAATGGGATCACTGAATCAACAAAGTCGCACCTAGGAGCGCCACATAAAATTCTTCCAATTTGAAAGGAACTTTATTATTACATTATCTTTAGAAGTTTCAGTGCTACCTTGTATATTATCAAATAAACTTTTCTTAGTTATGTCAGAAGTCAAATAACATTTTAATTTTACATTTTAAAATTGTGACTTTTTTATTCATAGTTTCTTAACCATTGACACGGGGTCTGACCTAGACTTGTAGTGTTATTTCCCAAAAAAATACTTAAACATTGAAAAATATGCCACAAATATGCGCCCTGTTAGGTGGTTACCGGGAATTCATCCGCGTAGTTGGTAACTGATCCCTGCCGGGATCTATGGTAAAATGACGACGTTTCGGCAGAATCACATCTGCCCTCTTCAGGTCGGTTCGCATAATTCTCGTAGCCTTCTGCTTTCGCTTCTAGTTACTCGAATACTAAGATTTTCAGGAGCGCGCGCGCTGTTATATAGACGCGATTTGGCGCTTATCGGTTGGTACCGTGAACGGCTGCATGTGATTGGCGCTTGGCGCTCAATGGCCACGCCTCCCGGTTGCTGATTGGTTATTTCCGGTTGAGTTGTTATAGGGCGAAGCCGAGAGGGCACGATTTTTAATAGAATTTTCCAAGAATTCGATGAATTCTGGATTTTATTGCGTGCGTTTACACTGTGAAGCCTCTTCGCGATTTCAATTGCCTCTCTTACGAGTCTCGATTTCGGGTGTTCTATATAGTTTCGAAGCCACCATATGTTTTTCGCAATAATCGAAGCACTTAGACATTGAAAAATATGCCACAAGTATCATTCAGAAAACAACTAGAAATCAGCCATGTGACTGCAGTAACCAATGCGTTTAGGGACTTAAAGGACTTGTATAAGAGGCTTGCACGAACCAAGAATAGCTTGACATTCTTGTGCAGATGTCGGGAGATGAGAATTATTCCCAAAGGATTAAGATTTCGTCAACCGTACGTAGGCAGAAGGATTCACAGCATATTGGAACGAGCAAGCTTCGCTGCTATTAGAGACCGCATACAATTTCATCGTTACAATAAGTTTAAATTAGAAAAAGATGTTGGGTATGTACAGAACTTTCTTGCTTATCGAATACCAGAGAATGAATTTAACAGAATTAAAAATAGTACTCTTATAAGTTACAACAGTGAATTCAGGTCTCAAAAACAAACTCATTTACGTAAATTTAATCGACTTCTTTCCGATAAAAATATGCCGAAATATTATGTGAAAAACCAACATTTTGATCTGCCAAAAACTGTCATTAATTTTTCAGACAAACAGTTAAACGCTTCTGAAACCTCAATTCTACAAAAGGGCCTTAATTTTGCAATTTCCCCAAAAACTATTCCAACATTTGATATCATCAGTGCTATAGAACAAACTGCAAACAAATTAAACAATAGTGAAGCTCAAGAGTATCGAATAAGAGCAAAAATTGAATTAGAAAAACCTATGCATACAATAAATAACCTTTCGAAAAATGAATTACATTCAATTAAAGTTTTAAAAAATGACAGCACTATTAAGATTTTACCTGTAGATAAAGGCAATGCTACGGTTATTTTAAATAAAATTGACTACGAATCCAAAATTCAAAACATAATAAACCAAGGACAATATACAAAATTAAACAAAGATCCAACAACTTCTATAGAAAACAAAATATACCGCTTACTTTACAATCACAAACATGAATTTACAGAACAACAACGTAAACATCTTACTCCACACTATTCTAAACCACCCCATTTATACGGGTTACCTAAAATTCGTAAACCCAACATTCCCTTAAGACCAATTGTCAGCTCCATAAATTCTCCATGCAGTGAGCTCTCAAAATTCCTTTTAACAATTATTTCACCACTTACTGGTAAGTCTAATTCTCATCTTAAAAACAGCGCACATTTCTTAGAAAAATTATCACATATACAATACAAAAATACTTTCACACTAGCAAGTTGTGACATTGTGAATCTATATAATAATGTTCCTGTCACCAAAACACTTCCCATAGTAAAAGAACGATTAGAACAAGATTCTTTACTAAATCAACGTACTCAATTGTCCATTAATACAATAATGGAACTACTAACATTTTGTACAAAGACAACATATTTTCAACTTAATAATGACTTCTACCAACTAGATTTTGCATTGGCAATGGGTTCCTGTTTGTTTCCCGCTTTAAGCAACATTTTTATGGAAAAAATTGAAGAACAAACAATTTTCTCAAAACAGATTAAACCTTTGGTTTGGTGGCGTTATGTTGATGACATATTCGTTATTTGTCAACATAATCTTGAGGATTTACATGCATTACTTAACGATATAAACAACACAGACCCAACTATTCAGTTTACACTAGAGCTTGAACAGAATCACAAATTACCATTCTTAGACATTTTAATAACCAAAACACAATCGACATTTGAAACAGAAGTTTACAGAAAACCAACTCGTTCTAACAGGTATCTCAACTTTAACTCTAATCATCCAAGTTCAGTAAAAAGAGGTATCATTAAATCTCTATATGGCAGAGCAAAAACCAACTGTTCTAATATCAATAAATTCAATGAAGAAAAAACGTTTATAAAAAATGTACTTTCTGCCAATCTTTACCCAAATAAATTTATTAATAACGTTAAACAAAATGGAATACCAAACAATCCCTAACAACCAACATCAAACTTCACCAAGCAACACTGACTCCCAAGATAATCACATTAATACAATAACTATACCATACAGACAGGGTCTATCAGAAAGACTAAAAAGAGTGGGAAACAGATATACTATCAAAACATCATTTAAAACAAGAAATACACTAAAATCAATTATATCAAAAACCAAACCAAATAACACAACTCAAAATACAAAAAATTGCATTTATAAAATCCCGTGTGAATGCAATAAATTCTATATTGGAGAAACCTCTAGACCTCTGAATGTTCGAATAAACGAACACAAAAAATACATAAAAAAACACAATTTGAAAAATCCAAAAACAATTGTGAACATGCTTGGGACCTTGGTCATAAAATAGTTTCAAAATTCAGTTATATTACACAAAGAAGAACACAACACCAAAAGAAAACTAAAAGAGTCTGCTTTAATTTTGTTAAATGAAAACGATTTTATCGCTACTACCTCCGTAGAATTCAGTCGTTCCTGGTTGCCGATGATTAAGGAAGAAATTGCTAATGGTCATGTCGTTGTGAACAACATAATATCGGGATAGTTCATAAGGTTTTTCCTAGGTTTTCCCTTATAATTTTAATGGGATCACTGAATCAACAAAGTTCTTTGGTCGCATTTTTAGCGAATGCACTATCTGAAGATCACCCTTTCAAATTCTTCCAATTTGAAAGGAACTTTATGATTATATGATCTTTAGAAATTTCTGTGCTACCCTGTATATTAAAAATAAAATTTTCTTAGTTACGTCAAAAATCAAATAATACAATTGTCAAATATTTTAATTTACATCTTAGAATTGTGCCTTTTTAATGCGTAGTTTCTTAACCATTGACAACGGGGTCTGATCTAGACCCCGATAGGTTTGGAATATACAGCAATTTTCTTTAAACTGTGGTGTTATTTCCCAAGAAGCACTTAGACATTGAAAAATATGCCACAAGTATCATTCAGAAAACAATCGAATCATAGTTAAAAGACTTATTAAAATGCACCCTGTGTATGATCGTATTGAAATACCACTTTCTTTTTATTTTTAGTCTATGTGCTGTAATTGCGTTTTCTATTATTTGAAAATTATAGTTTAAACACTTTTGTGCATTGTACATAACTTGCAAAATTTAAATTTTTATGACAATTAAATGTAGTATTATATTAAAATAAACACACTGATGTAATTTTCACTTAAATTTATTCACTATTGACAATTGTTTCACCAGGTTACTGGCTTCTTCAGAATACAACGTAAGACTAACAGTTAAATGCCTTAAACTATTACAAAGAACTATGGTGAAACAATTGTCAATAGTGAATAAATTTAAGTGAAAATTACATCAGTGTGTTTATTTTAATATAATATTAAAATGAATTTTCATCAAGTAAAGACTGAAACTATCATCAATTAAATGTAGGTTAAAATCGACTTCATTTATTTGTTTATATTCATAGTTAGTAACATGAAACTATTTTGCAATATGTAAAAAGGGGGAAAGGTGTAAAAACATTAATCTAGTGGCGTAAGACACTTCAAATTATCACTCCGGAAAGGTGATAAAGTCTATTAGGCATACAGAGAAAAAAAAATTGAAGTTAGTGGTGCAAATCTGTAAATCATTTTGAAGTATAAAGCAATGATTTAATACGTTCAGTTAGACTTCACAACTTCCTGCATTTGTTTTTTTTAATGTGTTGAATATGCATCATATATTATTATTATTTAATAATAATAAATAAAATACCATTCTACTACATATTTTTGTTTTAAACAAGTATTCCAAGTACATAAATCGTTCTAGTTAAAAATTAAAAAATCTAAGGCTGGTCCATCCTTTGTTGATTTATTGATCTAACTTTGTTCCGGGAGAGCAAGGGTTTTGTTCTGGATGATAAGTATCAAACTAACATTTGGTGAATGGCTTCGTTTGAAGGAAATGTCCATTTTTTTATTCGCTAAAGTTGTAGAAAACGTTACCAAACACTCTGCAAGCCGTGAAACATGCAGACTTAGCGAGTTACTAAAGTTTACGAGCGTCAGGTTGTTTACAACTCTTGTTCTCCCGGACGATTAATTGTGTATTTTGAAAACATGCTTGCAACAATGTCTTTAATCATAAGCTATTTGGCGGGTTTTGGAAATGACTTTAGATTTATTATCCCTAATTCGAATTACCTATAACGTTAATTGTAAAATTTCAGCAAATTGCAAACGCTCCAGCAAGCGTTCGACTTCTCACATACTATCAATCAAATGGACTGGGTTTACCAAGGTATCAGTATTTAAAAACTCCCGCTGGTCTCCAAGCACAAATAACGTTAGCTGATGGACACTTGGTCATTGGAAAAGCTGCAGCAACAAGAGAAGAAGCCAGCGAGAACGTAGCAAAAGACGTTTTGGATTTCTTCGTGAAAAACAAGGTAAGATAAAAAAGTTCTAGAATGTTCACATGAATACTGTCTTACTGTTCAACATTTATTGTTGTCAATATAATAATTAAACAGAATGTTAATTAGTGTTGGCCCCTTTCAGACACCCAATCATTCAAACAGTTCCAGTAACCAATCGGGAAGCAAAATCAAATCAGATACCAGTGCAGTATTAAAGAATTCATTTGTTCCACTACAAGCCATCAAGAGTCACATAAATAAAACCAGTAAACAGTCGAATCAGAGGATGAAAGAAAATATACAGAATTCCGGAAGCATTTCTGAACAGAGACCAGCTAACCAAAAGGTAGTGCGCTATATAACAATACCGTTTTCTTAAAAATCATTTGTTTTTAATTTGACCCCATGTTTTCTGTAAATTTTCTATTACTAACGTTGGTTGACCCCTGCTGTTACAATGTTTCACATCTCCTCACTAACTTTTATAAATACCTCATTTTTAACCACCGACGTTAAAAGTTTAAGGTGTGTATATGTGGATCTGTTTGTCTGTCTGTGGTTAGCTCCTAAACGAATTACTCTAGGGAAGTTAGTATTTTCAATTGCAAAAAAATTCCACAGATATTTGATTGGCTTTTCTTGAAGAATGTATATAGCATAACACATAAAAACTGTTGTTAACAAATATTTATTCCTTAATTAATTATACGGAGTCTTCAAAGTTGCAAAATTCGCAATTTTAGCAGTTTTTGTAACTTTTCAGCAATTGAATGAAAAGTTCTAGGGCCGAAACTAAGTTTGTTTTATACGTAATTTCAATAGCAACTAAATGACAGGTTCATATAACCGATTGGAGAATTAGTTATTGAGTTATTTGAGAAAAACTGTAAAACATAAGCAATTTTCAATCGTCCATAGTTATTGTATAAGATGCGTTGAAATTTTCATTTCTACAAGGTAAATAACTGGTAAGAATCTCAAATTTACACCTCGGACGGTTTTATTGCAAATCTGAATTTTTTTCCAGTGCTTTTGATTTTACGTGAAGTTTACAATGCTCCCATTTTGAGCTAAATTAATATTTTAACCATCTGAAAGGAACATATTAATTATTAGTTCTTTGAGTAGCATCCCTCATAAATTAATTTTCTTTGAGTTTTATTTTATTGTATGTAAATTCAGTTTGAAAGCCTGCATTTTGGTATTCGGAATTAAATAAAATGTACTGGTGGGAGAAGCATCTTCCCTTCATTTTACTAATGCGTTCGAACTGACATTCATTTGAAATCGCTTTTATTCTTTCCCTAATACAAATGCCATGCCAACTGTCAAACTGTTTTCTGATAGTCCAGGGACGAGAAACGGATTGCATATCATAATTTGTCCATTGAAATGTTACATTTCTAATCATTTTACAAAAAATGACATTATACCATTTTTATACATGAAGTTTTAAGCAATGATTTTCATTATAAACTTTTTAAATTTATTCATTAGTTAACTAACTTCATAGTTCATAACTATACATTAATATTAATGATTTGCCATAACTATATTATTGACTTTGATTTTCTATTTTCTGATTCATTATTTCCTTTCTAAAAATTTTTTCCATTTAAAATTGTCGAATAAATTAATTGTGATACTGCGATCGAGTTTGATTGAAAACTCTGAGATTTAAAGTAAGCAAAACAATTACGAGGTTAAATCATATATTAACGGAGTTTTTTTCATACATTTATTGAATAAACTTATACAGAAATGATTGATTTAACATTTTTTAATATACCCTTCTTCATGATCTACACACTTTTTCCACCGACAGTTGGGAGTTTCAGTATTCTCTGTTCATAGAATGTTTGAGGGAGAGTTGCAAGCCAACTACGCATGTGCTCCTCAACTTCTCCATATATTCCAAATCGTTTTCCTCCCGGTGATTCTTTCAGAGGCAAGTCAGGGCTATACGGAGGGTGGGTAGCTTTTCAGCCCATTTATTGCAGTATTCCTTGTTTTTTGTTTCAAATACGCGGCTTTTGCCAACCGTAACAACTGGCAGTAGTAATCCACATTCACTGTATGTTGGGCACGTAGAAAATCAATCATTATTTTTCCTTATAGTCAAACAAAAATCGTGGCAAGGACTTTTTCAGATGAGAGGCGAGTTTTGAATTTTATTCTTTTTTCGCCACATTAGACGATGTGCTTCAAAAAGTCCCTCCCTTCTCCCTGAAATCTATTTAGAAGTCTTTCAACGATGTTTAGTTTACAGTCAAAAACCTCGGAACCCATCGAACACAAATTTTTCTGAAACCAAGTTGATCAATGATAATTGATTGAACACTTCCATAGCTGATACCCAATTCTGAGGAATTTCCTCCACGGTTAATTGGCGCTCACGTTTAATAAGCTGTCGAACACTATTGGCATTGTCAGCTGTAAGGCTTGTCCTTGTGCGTCGATCATGTTTATCATTCTCGTACACCCTTAAATTTTCTCACCCACATATGCACACGATTCTGAGACAGTGTACTATACCCAAACTGTGCCTTCAAATGAGTTAAAATTTCTGAGGCTTTAACGCTTTTACTGGTTTAAAACTTTATGATAATCTGTTGCATAACAGACGAATGTAACTCTTGCTTAGTCATGGCTGTATTCTGTACTGACCACACATTATACAATAGGTATTAAGTACAAAGCCAAGTATTTTCGCGTACCCGACTGGTTCCCCAGTGTCCATAAACCAACATCTACTCCAAACAACATAATCTAGCTCTAAACTGCATTCTAAGCAGAATAGCAAAATTACCGTTTATATTTGATTTACCCTCGTATATAACGTAATTTGCTTGGAAAAAGCATTTTAAACGTCATGTCAATTCGATGACATGCTATTTTTATTCTACCGTGAGGGGAAATTAGGATCCCCCTCTACTAATGTGTATGCGTTGGCGAATACCAAAATGCAGAATTTCAAATTAAATTTACAGACAATAGCACAAATCCAAAAGAATATTAATATATGATGAGTTGTACCGACAGATTTGATAATTAACATGTTCCATTCAGATTTATCAAAAAATAATTTGATGCAGAATGGGAGCGTTGTAAACATCACCAAAAATAAAGAGCTGTCGATAAAAAATTACATTTGTGAAAAAACCTTCAAAGCCATGAAATTAAAATTTGGAACAGTTATGTTAGATAGACAAATGAAACTTTTTGCCAAGTTTTATCGTTCTAAACTTTTTTAGATAAGAGTTACGAGTGATTGAAAATTGCGCCTTCTTTCACATTTTTCGCGAATAACTCATTTATTAATTAACCAATCCTATCGATCAACATTTCATTTAGTAGGTTCTAAAAATGCACATACAACACACTTACCTTTGATTCTTTAAATTTTTACTCTGTTGCCGAGAAGTCACAAAAATTGTCAAAATTAGGGTTTTTGCTATTTTAAACACGTAGTATAATTAACTAAGAAGTAAAAATTTGTTAACAAAACTTTGTTTGTGTTACGCGGCGTACCATTCAAACACCTGTGGAATTTTTGTTGCAAATATGGTATTAAAATAATGTTTCCCTACACTAAATGAATATTGATGCGGTTTTCTGTGTTAGAAAGCTGACGTGATCGAGATAGTTCTTAGCTATAATTTATGAAGATTTATTCAGCCGTTTGAAGCTCATTTCCTACTTGACAAAAGGTTCTAACTAAGAATTTTTTTTAACTGTTTCTAAACGACTGGACCGTTTTTGAGGTATTATTTTGTGTGTTTGAGTGAGTATCTGGGTTTAGTTTCACAGTTCGGATGGTAGGTAGCGCAGCAATCGGGTTCTATAAAAACTTTTGAATTTCTAAATGGCTGGATAGATTTTAATTAATATTTTTTATTGTGTATGTGAATGGGTCTGTGGATGGTTTAAGATTCACAGTTGGGTGCTGTTGATGGCGCTACGATCGGATTCTAGAAGTATATTATATTCTTTTACATACAAACAGCTGGACAGATTTTAATTAATTTTTTTGTGTATGTCTGAGTTGGCCCCTGGTAGCCACCTATATACTGGACCAGCTCAAATAGAGCAGGTACACAAATGTGAGCACCACTCTCAGGTATAAAATTCCAAACTTAGGTCCGTAATACCAGTATTTGTCACTTTTTAGAGGTTATTTGTGTGGGAGATTATTTAAATTTTTAATTTTATCTTGTTTTATAATTTGTCAACGTCAGAGCAATTACATTAACCCTTTCCTGCTTAATTGTTTTAAAGGAAAGTATAGGTTGAAAAATAACAACAAAAATATTAGAAAACTGTAATTGTGTAATAATGTGTAATTAAGGACTTATTTTTATGAAAATATTTATTCATATTTTATGATGCTAGCATATTATTGTCTTCAATATATCAGGAAGAATGATCTATGCTTATATCGTTTATTTTCGTCATTATTTGTTAATTATTATTTATTAACACTTTACCAAAACTTTCAACTACAGCAAAGCTGTGATTCTATTACCAAGTCGTTTATAGAAAGTTTAGGCATTTAAATGGACAGCAAATGTCTACCAACATTGTTCACTGTGGAAATTTTGCACTGACATGGTTAAACGGTTACTAACAAATTCGTAGAAGTCAATTATTTAAATGATAAAGACCCGCATACATACGAATTTCTTTTGTTTGTTGTTTATATTATAGAAAATTATGAAAAAAATTGTAATGCAGTTAATGGAAAAGTTATAAAGAATCAGAAATCCTTCTTAATGAACGTTTATAAGCTTAGAGCTTATACTTCTGGAGGTAGCCTACAATGCCCAAATATCCTGTCCAGACTAAAAAGTAGGTACAATAGGGAGAGCAAGAGGCTATTTCACTCGGTTGGGAACTGCATATAGTTCAGTAGCTACTCCCACCCACCAAGTGAAATAGCTTGTTACCCTTTCTATTGCCCTTTCCTTCCAGTCTTGGCACGATATTTATGCATTGCAGGCTATCTCTAGAAGTGGATGATCTAAGTTTATAAGTCTTAATTGCAGCATTTTTACCTATATGAAAAACTGGTAAACTGTACTTTTAAAAAAAATCTCAATATTGTTACGAATACTGTCGGTTTTAATTATTACACTTGCCATCCAATTAATGAAAACTTTATTCAACCATAATAACAACCAAGGGCGTACCCAGGTTTTGGTTTAGGAAGGGGCAAAATTAGCAAAAAAAATGTCCTAGAAGGGGGCAAATCGGAAAAAAATTGTCCTAGAGAGAGGGACAAATCAGACATTTTTTGGTCCTGGGCGGGGCAAGTCAGCAATTTTATGCTAAGCTTTAATGGCTCATGGCAGGTTTTCCACGTCCCCCCTCCCCCGGTACGCCCATGATAACAACTTTTAAATTCAAAATACAATTACAATTTGACGTTTAATGTTAAACCAAAATTACGCTCAATCCGATATTCAACTGAACTAACTCTTCTCTCTGGGAACACTTTATATATAATTTGCCTTTCTTGAGTTTTCCAGAGTGTACCATGACATCTAGAAATCAGGAGATTTCTCCCGAACTGTTATTGCTGTCAGCATAACAATGACAACTAGTTTGTATATACAGGTTCTTTCTTCGGATGCAAGTTATTACTATCCATGAAAATATGATAGTTTATGATGTTAAGTTAATATGGGCAGGAGATGGATACTATGGAATAAGCAGTTTTTCAAGAATTGAAATTTAAGTAATTTAGAACGACATTCTGTAACACGCACCATATAATCCAGGCCAGGCCAAGCCGATGGGGATGTACTAACAAGCATCATTAATACTGCAATAGATTCTGTGGGTCCAAATCAGAATTACACAAATTTTCACTTTCACTTCCAACGTCTTTATTTACCAAATAAATTCACTGTTTACAATCAGTTCACATCGCAATATTCAACTTGTCCTTTAAATAGCGAGCCCAGAACATACCCGAATGCCATGATTATTCCTTTGTTGTAGGAGCGTTTTCAGGAATCTTCTCGAGGCCGCCTTTTATCTACACCCATCGAAATTTCGGAATAGCCATTGTTACTTTTTTATTATTTCAGTCGGTTTTATGTTTACGTTGTTTTTTATCAAAACGATTAATTTAGAAGGTTTCTTAATTTTTTTCTCTTTGACGGCGTAAATGAATTTAATAACAATACATTTTGCGGCTCTGTAACGAAAAACTGAGATATACAAACTACACATAAGTTTGTATGTGCTTCTAAAATATATTTTGTATATCTGGATCAAACCGTCATGGTTAATACGGTACGTTCTACAAAACATCTAAAATATTTAAATTGCAATTCTGCAAAAACTACTTGTGGGGAAATATCGATTTTGAGACCATTTAATCTCAACCTCATAAGTTATTATTAGGAACAAGTTTAATGATCCAGCTTTTATTAGAACAAAGTTATAAATTATTGAAAAAAATCTGTTTTTACTAGTTTCTCCGGCTTAAAAATGTTCCGATCAAGATTTATAAAAACTCATTTGGAAATTTTCTGATAATCTTTAACTTTTCCATTGACGGCCATTTTTGAGGATTGTTAATATTGTTATATACTCCGTGGGTTCAATTTAAAATTATAAAACTAATATTCACATTCACTTTTCTAGAACTTCGTTTACATCAAATTATACAGAACATCTGATTCACAATAACATTACGATATACGCTCGTCCTCGCTGCTAACTAACTTGCGATCGTGGCCTGTTTCCTTTTTAAAACCAGCATCCAAAATTCCCGCAAAAATCAGTCATCAATCCTACAGCTGCCGAGCCATTTCGAAAACATTTTTTATTTCAAAGCGATCGTTGTCGTACTGAAATGAAACAGGCTTTGGTAAATTTCGTAACACTGCCCCCCCTTTAATTCTGATCATTCCGATCAGAAACATCCCCTCCATGATAGGGAGCGAGTCGAGCTAAATGGACCACCTTAAACTTAGCCTTGGGGTTTCGACGGATCCGGTAGACGACGTCATTAAGCCTCTTGACCACCTCGTATGGACCATCCCAGGCGGGTGTAAGCTTTGGGGATTTACCCTTGCTCCGTTGGGGGTTGTACAACCAGACTTTGTCCCTCTCCTGGAACCCGACTGAATTGGCCTTGAGGTCGTATCGCGTCTTCATCCGGTCACTGGTGGCCAACATCTGTGTTCGGGCTAATTCGTGTATTGCCAGCATGTTATGTCGGAGCTGGTCGGCATAATCGTCGATGTCTCGGGAAGGTTCTTCGGGGGAACCAAATGCCAAATCGCAGGGTAATCGCAGCTCCTTTCCGAATAGGACCCTGGCTGGAGTCAGGCCTGTACTATTATGTACGGCAGAGCGATATGCCAACAGAAATAGGGGAATATACTCATCCCAATCACGCTGTTTATTGCTGACGACCTTGGATAGGTGTTGTTCCAGGGTCTTGTTGAATCTTTCCACCATTCCGTCTGACTGTGGGTGCAATGGTGTTGTTCTCGTTTTCCTGATCCCCAACATCGTGCAAACCTTCTGGAATACATTCGATTCGAAATTACACCTCCGGTCTGAATGTAGTTCCATCGGGACGCCAAACCTGCTAAATAGTTGTTCTACTAGCACCGTCGCTACCGTGGTTGCCTCTTGGTTGGGTATCGCATATGCCTCAGGCCATTTGCTGAAGTAATCCATTGCGACCAGAATGTATTTGTTCCCCCTCTCAGACTCTGGAAACGGACCGGCGACATCGATGGCGATTCTCTCAAATGGGACGCCCACATTGTACTGCTGCATTCGGGCCCTTACTGGCTGCACATGTGGCACATTTGCGGCACCAAGCCCTGACGTCTTCGAAGTAATTCACCCAGTAGTATCGCTGGCGAACTTTGTCTAGGTTTTTATTCATGCCCAGGTGGCCTCCGGTAATCCCATCATGTACTTCGGTCAGGATGGCTGGTACCTTTTTCTTCGGAACTACCAGTTGGGACTTGGTTTCTCGTCCATCAGCGCTTTCCCAAACTCGCTTGAGCATTCTATTGTCTACTCTTAGAGAGTCCCATTGAGCCCATAACGATTTCAGCACGCCGGAGTATCTAGCTACCTCGTCCCATCGTGGCCTGGGTGCCCCTCTCGTTTTGAGTGACAAGATTGGTTCGATGTCTGGATCAGCCATTTGGTCCTGGATGCACTGTTCCGTTGTCCAGTCTTCATTGGCCTGTACTCGGATCTGCCTGATGGAGATACCCTCTCGCTGTTCCGTGTTCAGACAATGTCCGCATTCTGCTCTACAGGGTGTTCTGGATAGGGCATCGGCATTATTATGCAAACGACCCACACGATGTTCAACCTTAAAATCGTATTGCTGTAGTTTCTCCATCCACCTGGCCAGTTGTCCTTCCGGTGTCTTCATGTCCAGCAGCCATTTGAGGGCGGCATGATCTGTCCGAATTAAGAAATGACGACCATAAAGGTATTTGTGGAAATGGTCTACAGCCCTTATTATTGCCGAAGTTCTTTTCTGGTGACGCAATAATTTCTTTCCGGTTTCGAGAATCCACGGCTGTAGTACTCGATCACCCTCTATTCACCATCTTGCACCTGGGATAGGACGGCCTCCAAACTTGTGTTGCTGGCGTCGGTGTCTAAGATAAACTTGCCGAACTGTGTAGGAAAGGCTAGGATTGGGCTAGAACATAGTGCTGCCTTCAGTCGCCTGAATGATGTTTCGCAATCCTGATTCCAACCGAAGGTCTCTTTCTCAGTGGTCTGCCGATGTAGAAGCGATGGTGGCAAATCCCTCATCAAAAAAGACCTGTAGTAGGAACAGAGGCCCAAGAAGCTTCACAGTTCATGCTTGTCTCTCGGCACTGGCCAATCACGGATCGCTTCTATCTTGTCCTCGTTGGTGCGGATTCCTGACTCGGACACTACGTGACCCAAAAACTCTACTTCTTTTTGGAACAAGGAACAATTCTTCGAATTGAGTCTCAGGTTGGCATTATTAATTCTGAAGAATACTTAGTCCAGGTTCTTCAGATGGTCGTCGAATGTCTGACCCATGACTAGAATGTCGTCGAGGTAGACTAAGCACGTCCTCGATATTAACCCGCTCAGAACATACTCCATTAGCCTCTCAAATGTAGCGGGTGCATTACATAACCCAAAGAGCATAACCGTGAACTGAAACAGCCCTTTACTGGTGGAGAACGCAGTCTTCTCTCTGTCGTTTGCGGGTAGACCAACTTGCCAATATCCACTTTTTAAGTCTAGTGTGGAGAACGAACGGGAGCCTGCCAATGTGGTCAGAGTGTCATCGATTCGGCGTAGTGGATAGCTGTCTTTCTACGTGACATCATTCAACATTCTGTAATCCACCCAAAATCGGGTGGTAACATCCTCCTTTTTAACTAGCACGACGGGAGCGGGCTATGGGCTGATGAATGGCTCAATAACTCCATTTTGTAACATGGACTCGATGTTTTCCTGGACTACCTGTTGTTGCCCCAATGGAAGTCGCCTAGGTGGTATTCTGATGGGTTGAGCTTTCCCAGTATCTATTCGGTGCTGGATGTTGTTGGTGGGACCGGTGGTTCCATCTTCACTGTTGAAAATTTGCCAGTGCTTTGTGATAAATTGCTTGGCTTTCTTTTGTTCCTCTGGTGTCAGGTGTGTCAAACGGTTAGCAAACTGTTGTAGGAACTCTTTACTGGGCCCTGTCTCCTTCACCGACGTCTGGTACTTTTCTTCGCAATTGATGATGGTCTCTACTGGCTCGAAACAAGCTATCTCTTGACAATTGGTAATTCTGATGTCGTGGTTGGACAAATTCATGACTCTAATTGGTATATCTCGTCCGGTTTTAACTGTAGCCCGTCCAACTAAGTAGTCATGAGCTGAGTGTACGGGCTCCACCATTCCAACGCAGGATTGCTGTCTAGCTGCCCATGAATAATCTGTTCCGTTCGACTGGGAATTCTAGCTGAAGACTTTGCCACAATTTTTATGGAGGTGACTGAACTGTTGACGGGCCGTGTCAATAAAAATTCCTCATTTAGGAACCGAAGAACATCATATCTCGGGTCGAACATAAATCCATGCTGGCTAATTAGGTCCATCCCCAGTATAAAATCGTCCTCAATATTCGCTACCAGGACCCTATGCCGGATCATGTTGTCCCCTATCTGTAGCACGACATCTGCCTCACCCTGTATTGACATGGACTCGCCGGTGACTGTTATGAGCTGGATGTTATTGGTAACTGGCCGAATTTCTGATGCTCTCAAAACCCTGGACTTGGCAATGGACACAGCGGCGCCAGTATCGATGGTGATAGTAACTGCTCGCCCATTGATGGTGCCTCCGATGACTAGGCTGCCGCTATCTCTGAAAAATCCCCGGATGGATAACGTTTTGGGGGCTGGTGGAGGGTTAGTCAGCATTCGCCCCCTTATGCTGACTGGCTGACGGTCCCTGGACATGTGGCTGTTATGTTGGTTACCCCTGGTCGGTGATCGTTCAGTTGGCGTCACTCGACAATCACGTTGGAAGTGTCCTGTCCACCCGCAGCGGTAACATGCCCCTTCTTTGTGACCTTTCTAATATTTTGTTCACACCAGCTAACAGCGATTGAAATGGTGACTCTGACTCTTCCTGGTTGAAGGAAACTGTAGGGCTTCATTACTCTTCTTGACGCCACTCAGTCGTAAATTTCTTTGTACTTCCACATCTCTGATGCCGTTTATGAAACTCTGTGTGGCCAACTGGTCTTTTGTTTCCTCTGGCAGGTCTGGGTAGGACAATTGTACTAACCGTCTAATCTCTGCTTCGAATTTTTTAGGCTTTCACCGGATTTTTGCGTTTTTCCACTCAGTTGGACTTGGTATACCTTACTCAAGGATTGATTGTCGTATCGCTTATCCAGGGTGGCGATAATCTTGTCGAAATTGCCTTGTTCCTCGACTGGAATGCTTTGGAGGAGTTCTAGGGCCGGACCTCTTAACGAAATTACCAGAGAAGTAGATTTTTCTTGTTTATCCCATCCATTAGCTGTAGCCACGGCCTCAAATTGCCGTTTATACATGGGCCAAGATGAACTGCCGTCGAATGTGGGTGGTTTACTAAAGGAACCTTTGGTACTCACGGTGTGCTGGTATTTTCCTCGCTGTATGTCCTGTTGCATTTTTTTGATTTCTGTTTTTACCTTGTTTTGGATGGCACTGATTTTATCTTGTACTTCACTTTGTACCGTGTTTTTAATGGAACTGATTTCAAATTTCACCTGGCTCTGGATGGAATCGATGTCATCTACTTTGATTTCAAGAGTCTCCACATTACTTTTTAGGATCTTTATCTCGTCGTTTGTTTCTTTTATGTCTGATTCAACTATTTGCATTCTTTTATTAACTGTTTCATTAACTTGCGATAATATTTGCATTAATTGTTCAAATTGCAATTGTCTTTTTTCTTCCGTTTTGCCTTGTTTTTCTTCAAATATCTTAAATTCATTTTGTCTGTGTTCATCTAATAATTTAAATTCATTTTGTCGTTTTAATTCATGTTGTTCTTGTTTTTGTTCAAATTTCGAGAACAATCCTTCAATTAAATTTGTTGTTCATTTTTCATAGTGGACACAAGATTTTGTTGTTCGCTTTTCATCGTAGTGACAAGATTTTCTAATTCTATTTTACGCTTTTCATCAAAAGATTTTACTAACCTTTGTTGAATTTCTTCTTGAGGTTGTTTCTCCTTTCTGTCACGTTTTTCTAGAATCTGGGCTATTTTTTCGTGTAGTCCCTCCGTAACCTGCTTGACTATTTTTTTGGTAGTTTCGTCCATTTTTTCCTTGCTACGGGTTTCCATAAATCAAATCCCCAAAATTTTGTTATATAGTCCGTGGGTTCAATTTAAAATTATAAAACTGATATTCACTTTCACTTTTCTAGAACTTTATTTACATCAAATTATACAGAACAGCTGATTCACAATAACATTACGATATACGCTCGTCCTCGCTGCTAACTAATTTGCGATCGTGGCCTGTTTTTTTATTTCGGAGCGATCGTTGTACTGAAAAGAAACAGGGTCGGCTTTGGTAAATTTCGTAACAATATTCAAATAATTACTGCTACGAGTATGCTGTTAAACAAGTGTGGTGATGTAGCTAGACCAGTACATCTTCCTTGTTTCTATAGATCTCAGCCAGATAGTAAAATGCTCGCTTCATCTGTAAGACGATTTATTCGGAACGTTTCTGTTGTCTTCTGAGTTCATCGCTAAAAGAGATTTAGAACAAAATTAATGTACAAAAACATTTATTTCACTTTTTTGTAATAATTTTTTTATCGATAAATGCCCTTTCAGGGCATGACTTGCTGATCTGTCGAGTGTGATTCTTCATGTGATGTAGCTGAAATTAATCTTGAAGTTTAGTAGAAGAGGCCTTATTCTATTTGATATATGTTGTCCTTTTCTGTTTTCTGGCTATTTGTGGAATGTAAATAAGTTTAGATTCTAATCGGCTCAGCAACATTGAATCGACTATTATAGATAATATCAATTTGTTGTACATTAGTTTGCTTTTATATTTTCTTATTTACTAGACTTTTCGGACATTTGTATACACTGAGAGACTTCTGCTTATTGTCATATAAGTGTGAGTCTCTGTTAAAAGGATGTCGCTTGATAAGAAAATCAACAAAGGAATACAAGTTGAAATAAAACAAACAGAATAAAATAGATGAAGAAAGTTTATTTATAAACGTTTATGACACATTGCTGCTTAATAATAATAATAATAACTTCTTTCATTAATTAATCTGATTTAAACTTTCTTATTTATAGTATAAGGTAGGTCAGATTCAAATTTTAATTAACAAAGTATATTTGTAATTTCGAGAAAAAATTTGAAACCTTAACTTTCATCTGGAACTGCATCAACAATACACGGGACACCTCTAATAAATTTAATTTGTTTGTTAGTAATTCCTTGTCGCTTCATCTTGTTTAAGATTGCTTTAGCTTGTTTATAAAGAGTTCGCTGCACCTGTGTTCTGTCTGGAACAATTTGAATTCCTGATTTACGGTGTTCACTGTTCTCGAGTATCGCTTCTATATCTCGTTCTCGTTTAAAACAAACTCTGAGTGGTCTCGGACCATTCAAAATTGTAGAGCTGAGTCTCTGTACGGTGATGTTAGCAGGATCAACAATATAAAATGAAGAAAATTCTCCGGCAATTTTAAATCTGTCAAATTCCTTTTGGCTTACTTCATTGCCCATTTCTGTTTCTGGAAAGTTGAACACTATCACATTCATAGCTCTCTTCAATCTATCTGTAGCTTCGTAGATGAAAGCTTCACTAAAGATTGATGATGACATAAGATGTATTTCGGATTGAAGTACAGCAACTTCGTGTTCCAAAGATCGAATTCTCACCAATTGATCGCAGTCGCTACATATGCCGTTAATCTGACAGCGAGGCATCAATGATTGCATCCGATTTAATTGCAAACCGAGACAGGCGTTGTGGAAACTTCGATTGCACATATTGCAAATGTTTAGAGAGTAAAATCTAGAGAAGCCTCCCGAACATTTAACACAGTATTCGAACATGTTATTTATTTTCAAACACAAGTTTCACAAACAAGCGTTGATTAAAAACTGAGGTGAATCACCAATTGAATAATTTCTGACGCCTGACGATCGATTATAGACGTCGCTTAGTCACTTGTGCTATACGAGAATTTGTTTACGAAAATTTATCTTAATGCATTTGCTTCAGTTGATAACGGACGGAAAATTCTAAATGGGAAACAATGTGTAGGTAAATCAATTTGTTCTCAGAATAAAAGTATTAGTCATGCTATAAATATGTAAAACTGTGTCAGCTGCCTTTTGTATATTTTAAGTTAAAAAATATTTTTTGTGTTTATTTGCCTGCATTTATTTGTATCGAACATTTAAGTTAACTAGACTCCATGATTAATCGCCTGAAGTGAAGGCGAAGATTCTCAATTCGTCTGTATATATTGTTACGGGAAGTTATGGATGCTCTCGAGGGATGACCCCATATATATAAACTAGTTGCCACTGTCATGTTACCAGTTCAGGTAAATTCTGAAAATATATAGTTTAGTGACCTGGAACAAACTTGAAAGTACTTGAACCCTCTAAAAGCACAAAAACATTTATAAAGCCGCTGTTCCGTTGTCAATTTAAAAATATATATCTGATAAAACATTTTTGTCAAAGATATTTGATAATGTAATACCTAATCTTTTATAAAATAGTTCTTTGAAAAACATTTACACCCGTCGTCCTATCTTGTATAAAAGATGTTTGACGTTAATATTAATTATTAGAATATTAATAGTGAAATATTTTATGTAATTATTTATTAAAAGAATAGTTAGTAGTCTTACATAATTTACTACATTTACTCTATACCTACCACAAATAACGCCTGTACGTAAGCGCAATAAATTAAAAATATCCAGTAATTAGTAAGTAAAAAGTATTGATGATCGAACACATCAATAAAATTAGTAAAAAAACAACGATAAAAGATAAAAATAAAGGTACCTGTTAAGGGGGCTAGCTTAAGGATGAATATTTGTTGAAATATTTAGGGACAAACTAAAGACGAACAAATATTTTTTAAGATTAAACAATAAACACAAACGACGAACAAATAATAAAAAAAAAAATCATTTTTTGATTTTTTTATTATTTGTAATTTTGAGGAGAGACAAGTTTTAAATGCCACTTTTCAAGCTAAGAATGGGTTGGGATTTGTTTATTCTACATTTAAATAAAGCGTTCGATGTTTACCACAAATTTTTCCGTACCAATTTCATCATTTAACACTAGGGATCCATGTAACTCCGACCTGTGGGGTTTTCACTACCCAGATGGATTGATTAAAAACCAAACCATCCTGTGCGGGTTGTTGGAAAGGCAGGATAAGTTGTAGGTCAGTCGCTTCTTACAACTGATAGTGGATACCTTCTTACTATTATTTTGCTAATATCATATTTAAATCAGTTAAGAACAGATCTTACATAAGGCTTGGGGAACCATGTGCATTGTATAAACTACGTAAGAAATCTGAAGGGAACATGATTTATGATATTTACGGGATAGCTAAATTATTACATAATAAAAACCGCACAACACTGTGGAGACCAAATCCCAATAAAGTTAAGTTAAATTTTTATAAAATATAAACTTAAGATAGTTGGATCTCTGAAATGATCCCACTGAGTTTTGGGTTCAAACCAATCCAGTTGGTCGTTTGGCCAAAATACTATAGTTTCCAATATTTTTTGGGATTTACATACCTTTCCCAAAGTTTTGACATTGGCGTTTTTTTTTTTAATTTCTGCTGTCATAAATACCCTTTTTCATAATAAGTTAACCTGGTCTTGATTTAATTTTAAGAGTTATCGTCGATGTCAACGCAACAATCCTTTCTCGTTCATTTACAATTTTCCCCCTGCAGTTTTGTTCTAGAAGAGCTTATTTTTTTCTGTGAACTTTATTATAAAATTTTCATCAGAATTGAAATTTACTACTGCAACATTTCTAAACTTACTTAACTATTGTATATAGAGGTATTTTAGTTTTAAATAGCACTAACTTCTGTTAATGGTTACACTGGAAAATAACACTATACTAGAGAAAAAAAGGCTGTATAGCGTATATTAAAAAAATCTAAACATTCTATATTCTTAATGTCGATTCGATACGCATTATACGGAACGTCACCGACCAGCCCCTTCACGTCAAAATAATATTGTAATATGTTTTAAATTGAAATGTTCTGATATGCAGTCGCCGACACGCAACGTGACCATCCCGGACTGCCAAGTTTCCTTTAGAATAATTTGGCCAAGTGCGAGTTGGACTCGCATACTTAGGGTTCCGTACCACCTTCAAGATTCTAATATTCCAGTTTCAGACAAGCAAGGAATGAGTGCATTTTCTTATATTTACCCTTATATCTTTTAAAGGAAGCGTTTTGAATTTATAAAAAATATACACTTTGTATGTAGTGTTCTTCTTCTGAATTTCCTTCTTAATTTCAGATAATAGAAGTGATTTTAAGACATTGAAAAGAAATCTCATCATCTTCCAATTTCTTAAATAATGTGTGGTATTCCCTTGCTTATTTTCTATTAAGGAAATATATTTCGTCCTCATTCTTTTATTTCTGTTGATCTGCTCCTCTTCGTCCTAAATTAATGCAATCATTGCTAATTTTGCTTTACTAAACAGGCTAAACTTGCTATGTTCATTTTCGGAATATTAATTTTACTAATCAGAACAAAATATAGGCACTAATATAGCACTGCATGTAGGACTGTTGCAATTCTAGTTTGGTTGGAGAATTGACGTGACTAAACCACTCTGTGAAAGCTGAGTGACCATAAAGTAAACGCGATTTGCGCAGTGCGGGGGTGCGTTGCGTCAAAGTGACAGCCGTAAACTATCAAAAACATAAAAAGAATTCATTTTGTCCTTACTGGGAAATAAATTTGTGCGATTGTAGCGATTTTGTGTTGTCGCATTCTTCAATTGGTTTGTTTTAGCTTTTAGTTGAAGTTTATAATGGTCTCATTGACGGATAGCCCCGCCCGCTCCGCCCAAATCGCGCTTACTTGGGAAACAGCTTTAGTGTGAACAAGCCACAGTTTTGAGGCCAGGTTGCCGGTCGGTGACGTGAGGTTGACGTTCGTTAAAATGCGAATCAAATTTTATCCTAACTCGTTGTCGATCGCAATAAAATTTGAATAAAATATAAATTTGAGACTCAATTTTACATGACATAACTAAAGAAATTTGTTTTTTAGATATACAGTAGTGATGTGCGAAATCGATATCAATAATCGATTAATCCATTATTAAAATAATCGACCACAATCCATTACAACTTTAATAATCGATTATGATGGATTATTAAAATATTCTACCATACTACCAATTTTTTTTATTGATCGTGGTTTATCTTGGCAACCCTGTAATTGCAAAAAGTGTGAATTCCTTGATATTATCTATGAACAGTATGAACCTCTCCATTAAGTTCGTTGTTGAACGCCAGTAGCCAATTCAAAGAAAGAACCGATTACTCCCATAACACTTATTTATGTTCTAAAATATTTCTTAATTGAAATGTACACCAATTTATAGAGTAAACTTGAACTCATTTTCGGACATAAAACTCAACAGCATTTCTTTTATACCATCACGTCAATAACAGTTTATAGAGAATAATTGCTAAGATTTTAACAGCAAACTTGTAAAATTAAACTATTTAAATTAAAAAAAAACAGCAAAAATACGAATTTCTTTTGTTTTCTGCTTATATATAAAAAAGTAATGAAGGAATCGTAATGCCGCCCGCAGAAAAGTTGTAGAGAATCAGTAATCATTCTCAATGAGCGTTTATACATCCTGATTGGATCATTCTTCATTGAGAAAATTAAAAATCTGATCAAAAGTGGATTTTCAAAAATTGATAACTTTCTGGTAAAAATGGAATGGTTTATGATGTTAAGTGGGCTCATGATGGATACTATTGAATAAGTAGTTTAGGTAAATATTTTGCACATAACATCGTATTAACGAAACTAGTCCGATCGGAATATACTAAAGTTATTTTGAAAATTCATAAATTCTACTTCAACTTATCAGTCTTGGTTTTTGGGTATAATGCCGGGGAAATTGGTTTAAAATACTAGTAAATATTGCATTAAATGTATGAATATGCGACAGCCAGCTAGCGGTGCACTGACAATAGCTATCAAGACTCGTGGAAGGATCTAGGATTCTCTTTAGGTGGGGGCACTAATGGTTGTAATAAATCTCAATTTCATGAGTTATTTATTTTTATGAAGAAGTTTTTAAAACTTCAATAGTTTTATTGAATGAGAATTACGATTTACGAAGTCTTTTTAGGTAGTTTCCTAAAAATATCTTGTCATTTTGTACCAAAATGAGAAGAAACAATCTTCATAAATCATAGTAGATTTTAATCGAGTAATAATCGATTATAGATCGATTACTGTTATATGCATAATTGATTAATCGATGACTGAAATAATCGAATCGGCACATCACTAATAGACAGGGTAACAAAAAAATTCCACAAATCAGATATAACAGTCAGGCCGCTTTCAGGTTGGAAGAACTTCAATCTTATCTGGTTTCCGATAATTAAGAATGAAATTAATAATGGTCATCTCCTTTTGAACAACCCTATATCGGGATAGTTTTGCCTTATGACCTCAATGGGACTAAAACAACAGAATTATTTGGTTGCATTTTTGACGAATGCACATTTTAAAACTATCTAGCTCTCAATTTCAAATTTATATTTTGTTCGGATTTTACTCCCATTGACAACGAAGTCAGAATACGATTTTGAAAAAATTAGGATGTGTTTTTTTCCCAAATAAACCATTAAATAAACTAGATGCCACAAATAAGCTTCAGAAGAAAACTATCATCTCAAATTGTTACGGCTGAATAACCGAAACTCAATGTCATACATTCATACTTTTTTCTAGGTTACGAATACTATCAGTACATCGCAAACCAAGCCCAAGAAGGAGAGAAAAACGAGGATTGCTGCAAATTTATTTAATAAGAATTAATAATTGAAACTTTATAATACGTAATTCAATTCCATTTTTTTGTCTTTTAACGTATTTTCTTCAAGTCTCAATATATAAATATTGTAAAATGTATTTTTTACCAGTGAGCTGAAATAAATATTGATTGATTAACAGGTAATAATGTAAATTAAATCTCCCCAATCTCCTCTTTCCTAGAAATGCATGTAACACAAATTACTTTTATTTCCATCATTAAATATAATTCTGCCAAGAAATTTCACCCCTTTTTTATTAATGGGCTTGTTCACAGTAACTTATTGCCAACGACTCCCACGGTTTGAGAGATTCTACGCCAATCGAGTGTTGGCACAGCGAACTGCCGAGTTCGCTGATTGGCGTAGAATTTTACAAACCGTTGGAATTATCAGCATCTGGTCTCTATGAACAAACAATATATACTCACTCACAAAGAAATCGCAAAACCCAGAAGGAGATGTTTTGTTAAAACATAGATGCTATAGTGAGGAGCAAATGATTAAAATTTGGTGAATGGTTTGATGGGATCCAAAATCGATGTTTAGTAATTTAAAAATGCCTATAGTACCTGTACGCCAAATGTATCGCTAGTGAATTTCAAAGAGGTGGAATTATTGGTTTACCGCATGAACAGAAGTCCAACTACTCTTGTGAGATGTTGATAATACCCAAAATCGGAGAAGCTATTGCACATGGAAGTTGATCACCTTAATCTTTGTTCGAGACAACATGACTGCTTAAGGTTATCTTTAGGAAGTAGCAGAACCATATGTCCTCCGTTATTAAATCTCTTTATTCAGTAATAAAATACCAGTTTACAAGACATTTCCGCCAAGTTATTTCCCCGGCTGTTAGGGTTACATATTATTAGAGCACCCAGTATAACTGGGGCATAGGGTCACCTAACTAAGTAATTACCTTAAAATTAAATCTATAGTCATAGTATATAAAATAGTTAAAAGAGATCTAGTTAAAGATACGAACAGAAATAATCGATTAAAAACCCTAAAAAAAAAAACAAAAATATTAGCCAAAATTAGGTATATACATTTAGACAATTAAACAAAACTTATAAAAAGATTATAACCATACTGAGTAAAAGAACAATATAACTTGAATGGTTAAAGCACAAACAAATATATAAGACTAGCAAATACCATGATCCTATTTACATTCCTTGTCAACTAACTTTAGACCAACGCGCGAGATGATCGATTATCGGCGCCGATTGAGCGAGATTCGTTGAGAATACGATTGCCTTATGGGCTATTGGGGACTAAGAAGTTATTCCGATGTAGTCTTATAATATGGAAAAATATTGATGGGGGGGGGGATTATTTAATTGTAGCACCGAAGTAGAGTATGAATATGGGAAAACAATAGTGGCGAGATAATAAAGGACGAGAAAAAAAAGGTGGAAGTTTAGAAACAAGGTTTAAAAAACAATTATCGCCACACCGCTCGATTAAAGAAGGAATGTGAATATAGAGAACCGACAATGGCGCTGTTGACTAATTGCCTTTTGATATAGAGGTGATTGATGTTCAGTGCTTCTAGTAGATGATCATTGTTCCCGCACCAAACGCCTCTAGCGCCGATGATAAGAGGCAAAACTGATATATCAGTAGAGTTGCGTGTTAATTGAACTGTTTTGAGTAAATCCGGGTCTTGATAGTATTCCCTTTTGGTATTATAGCCTGTCGCAAGGGCTCTTTGACCTTCCCAATGCACTCCAACATCGCTAATAATTGTTTTGAGTCCTTTGGTCAAGACAAGCTCTGGAATTTTCAGAGTGCCGCTACTAGTCCTTATTCTAGGTTCAACCTCAACCACCCATCCTTGCTTGATGGCTTCGTTTTTAATGATGTTAACCAGGTTATTATGTCTGGCAATCCGCGGCGCATGAGTTATATAGCAGTTTTGAAGGATGTGACAATTGGATTCCCTCTTGTCACATCCTCCTCTGCAACGTCTCTGTTGAACATCATTAAAGGGCAAGTCTCGGGAGGGAAGTAGGTTTCCACGAAGTTGGACAGCCCTAATAAAGGTATTCGAAGTCCATGTAGTCGGAGGGTTAAGCAGCCAATTATTAGAGGCGGAGGAGGCAGCACATTGTCGTAGTCCGTTTCCGGACCATGAAGTGTCAAGTCCCGATATTAGGAAATTGTCGGCCTCATTAGATGTTCTGAAGTTGTTAAAAGCGGCAATTTTAGCGATGGTACTTTCGATATATTTTTGGGGTATCATTGGAAGGAATTGATGGATGTTGTTGAGCCTTTTCACAAGAATAGTAGGTATTTTTGTCATAAAGGAAAAGATTCCAAGGCCTCCGCCCCGTTTGGGAGCATGAATTAGGAAATTGCAAGTGGAGGATGGAAGGTGCAGGATAGTTTTCGTACAGCGACGGATTAGGCGGTCCGCCTCTTTAAGAAGTGCTCTGGTTATTGAAACGTTCTGAAGAGCACTAATCCATCGAGGGACTAGGAAATTGGAAAGGATATTGAATTTCTGATAGGGCTTAAGAGGTGCACGAAGGATATTATTTAGTTGGGATCGAAGGACTGTAAGGCAAGGTAACTCAGCTCCCAGGCGGTTATATCGAAGACCGAGATAACACATGGAATCCATACCTACTTGCGGCAGAGGACGGCCATTTATAAAGAATAAGCTCTTGGTGGTTGAGTACATTTTTTTCTTCCGTGGAACTACACGAAGTGACAGAGCAAGCGATTTTTCCGTGTTTAGCGAGATGCCTGAATTGCTAAAAAATTCACAGGTAGTTTTTAGCAAGGCATTAGATTCTTCAGTGGATCCCGATATTAAAATTAAATCATCCGCGTAGGCAAGGCTATTTCGCTCAATGTAGTTAGCACGTGGTGGGTGTTTTTGAGCCAGGAGGTCTAACAATTCATCAAAAAATAAATTAAATAGCACTGGGGATAATGGATCTCCTTGTTTAACCCCGTTGTTTAGTTTAACCAGTATAGGAGGGTTCTCACCGTTTTGAATAAAGGTTTCAGCTCCAATTAAGGAGTTCATAATATAGTTGGTAATATTCGGGTGAATATTGAATTTATTTAGGGCTTCCTGTATTCTAATTCTTGGTATGGAGTCAAACGCTGTTTGCAAGTCTAATGAAATTATATCCAGCGGTTTTATATGTGCTCGAGCATATTTAATTGTACCATTAAGGATACAATTATTTATAAGGGTGCCATCTCTTGATATGAAGCCCTGCTGGTTAGAATTGAGGGGTAAATTTTTAAACCTCCAGCTTAGTATTTTATTTAACAGACGAATAAAAATAGAGCCGATGGTAAGTGGACGCCAGTTCTTGATATTTCTTAGATCCTTGTTTGCCTTAGGGATCAAAATTGTCCTAGATGGTCTCATTTTCAAAGGTATATATTGCGTAACCATTATAGAATTAAGTAGAAGCCACACTCTTTCAACAGGAATATGTTTAAAGTCTTTGACGTTATAGCCGTCTAAACCTTTAGCAATAGACTTGGTCTCGTTAATAGCTCTAAGTATCTCCTCGTTAGTTATTACACTGTATATGTTATAACCTAATTGATTGTCTATGTGTTGGAGGGGGCACGGATTGACTATCTTGGTAATGTCAAATAGATTCCCAAAGTGTTCCTTTATTAACGCTGACTCCGGAAGTTTGTCTTGGTGGATTAGTGGTATATTGTCGATTACTTTCTTTGCAAGATCTTTTCTGTTTGATTTATATAGGTTCTGGCATATTTTATAATTCAGGGCACGTTCATAAGTTCTCAAGTTCGGCCCATGTATCTTTGATGGAATATTTGATGTTCTTTTTGGTTTATGGTTTGTACGTTTCTTTAATAGCTTGTGAATCCATGTTTCGAAGAGCTCAATTTCTTCATCAAGAGTGGCATTAGAGTCACTCATTCGGTTGGCCAGATGTCGGTCGCAGCTTAATTGGAAAGAGTGTGAGGAGGTGGCTAAGGCTTCTTTGACTGGATCATTTAGAGCATTTATATTTGTAGGAGCTAGGGGGTTTGGAGGATGTGTAGTATTGATGACTGGTGGATATGGAGGTGGGGTGTCTCCCAGATGTCTAATAGGAACACTAGAATTTAATGTAGGGACAGGAGGATCAAGGTTTGAGGGGTGTAAACTTGGAATAGATTCTGAAGGGGCACGGGGGTGCGAGGAGATAGTAGGTTCAGGCAATGTATGTCGTATAGTTTTAGGATTATTGCCAGGGGAAAAGACAGAGGGAGAAATTGTTAGAATACTAGTATACTCAATGGAGTGGAAGGAAGTTTGCTCGTTGTTTTGGGGTGGTGTTTGAGGCGGTTGAGGGGAGGGCAGAGGGGTATTGGACGGTGATCCGCCAGCCTCTTCTATATCAGCTTTAATGAGGGCAAGCAGGTCCTGATACGATTTCCTCAGTCGCTTACTCTTGATCGATTCTAAGCTGTGTGACGGGAAAATATCTGAAAGATGTTTATTAGCCGTCCTTCCCTCGTATCTCAGTTCAGCTCGAGCCATATCTAAGGTTTCCTGAGCAGACCATGTAGAGATTCGTGTAGCTTCATTCTCCATTTCTAAATTGTACTCTACAGGATGTGAGCGAGCAATGTGTTGCCTCATGCCTAATCGGCTAATGGATCCTATATTTCAACAAGATAATGCTCGGCCTCATGTTGCTGGCATTAGTTCGACTTTTTTAAATCTATTACTAAGACCGTCCAAATCCCCCGATCTCTCGCCCATAGAACATGTTTGGGATATGATGGGTAGAAGGCTCGGAAATTTACCCCAGTTGATACTAACACAGATATCTGAATGATAAAATTACATGACTGGAATAGAAATGCAGAATTAGTATTAAATCATCATAACATTAGGTATAACTAACCATATTTATTTATAATAAGTGGGTTAGGAGTATGTTCGTAACAATGACTACTAATATAAATGGACCTATCTGTTTACAATAAAAAATGGGAAAACAGTAAACAAAGGCTAACGGATGCTTTAGCTGTGCCCAACTTCTTTCAATTGTAACAAATAACTCTTAAATCTAGGCATTCTACTCTGACGCTTTACGGAATTGTTACAATTCATGTGGGGAGCAGGCAACAGCGCACTTTACCGACAGTTTCCTTTGTTTATGTTTGGATTTGAGGTTAATTTCAATTTTTGTATTATTTAGCGTGTTTTGGTGTTGAAATCAGTAATTATCTTGTGTATGTGTGAAAAAAAAACAAAAAGGCAATGGTATTTCAGGGCTATATATGCAGGAAAATGGCATATTCTTTTGACGAATTATCTTCTCACCGGTAAGTGTCAGATCATAAACGTGTTAACTAAGTTTTACAAAAGGTCATTTAAGTAGTAAATAAAACACATTTTAGATGAATAAATAAATATTTTGATAATTACTGTTACATATTAGTAATTAAGCCACTAATTGTTTTTGTTATTGTGCACATCTTTTAATGGATTTTAATATATTTATATTTGTTGAATAGGTACGTAGTTGTATTACGCTACTGTTGGAGCCGTGTCTATTTCTATTTTTGTCTCATGTTTCAACCCATTTTTCGTTTAGCCGTATCTGAAAATGCCAGGTCCATTTATATTAGTAGTCATTGGTTCGTAATAGTCAAATATTTGGGTAGGTAGGGATAGAAACAAAAACGGAAATCGCGTCTTTGGGTACACCCACTACGAGCGTCATGAAACTCTGTAACGACCTTAAAATATATCGAGCAAAATTATTTTCGGATGTCGGTGACAACATTTGATTAATTGTTTTCATTACTGGAAGAAAGCAAACAATGCCTGGAAATGAGAAAATGCATATCAACGGTAGATTTTATTATAAATTTCAACATGAGTACTAATACATACATTAGAGATAAGAGTGGAAAATTTTGATGCAGCACTTGGGACCCGTTGTGAAAATTCTTTTTTTTTGTAAAATAATATACATACATATATAGCAACGTATTGCTCCCTTGTGTCATATTCATAAAACGGTAGGGAAGTATCGAATTTATCACCATTTTTTTAGGCATAAGGGGTGCTAATGTGACAATTAGAAAAAATCACTGTGTTTTACATTTTCACGTCTTGTTTTCAACCGTCAAATCCATTGCAACACTTGTGCATTCCAATAGGAGACCTGTTGACGAATTTTGTCCCTGTATCCGGTGGACTTGTGTGGCTGCAAGCACTAGTTTCCCTATTTCGACCATTGCCGAAAGTGGTCGGCAGTTATCTCTCCCATGTGGCCTGTTTGTGTTGTTACATTTGTTTTTCATTGGTTGTACCTCGACACGTGTGGAATGCCATTGAAAGATGTTGACCATCTGACCCCGGACTAAATGTACTAATTTTATTAAAAACTATCGTCAAGATAGAAAGACTGCAACTATGCTATATCTTTCCTAAACATGAAACAGGGCAATAGCATCCTAAATCATGATTAATTGTTAAATCTAGTTATAATAAATAATATTAACTGCTTTATAACATGTAAAGTTATACGATATATAACAAAATGGATAATTTTATTGCAAATAATAATTATAAAACATGCAGATTTACGAAAACTAACAAATTTTTAGCTGATTTTTTCGATAGATACACGGTTATTAATGTCGCTGTAGATAATTTCCGTAGTAGTTTTTAGAACATTCTTGATGAGCATGTCCCAATATACAAAAAATTAACCTTAAGGTTTATGTATGGTATACAAGCAGGGAGATTATAAAATTGATTAAACAAAAAGCAATGTTAAAAAACAAATAACTTAGTATATTATTAGATTTAGGTTGATGAGGTTAAATTGAACTAAAAAAGAATATAATTATTCTTGTCATCTTCCCATGCTTTATCCGTTTCGAATTTTATTATCTGAACATGTATCTTCTATGTATCTATACTATTATAAAATTGTCAGTTTGTCTGTTTCTTTGTTTGTTTGGACATCACGTAAGAACTGCTGGACTGATTTTGCTGAATCTTTTTTTGTTGCAAAGCCTATAGTTTGACTTAAAATCCGGTAGATATTTTATCTCCCTAAATTGGCAGAAACGGTAGATATAGCGAAAAAACTTCTACCATGTTGGATAACACAATTACTCTATTGGTTCCACCGCAAGCACCAAATATTAGATACTTGAATCAGTTTAGCTTTTATTCGAAATTTGTAATATGCCAATGTAACACGTTTCGATTTCAAATGAAATCATTGATTTATCAACCGTAATTTTACAGGGTCCTATACATAGGAGACTTAGTCCGGAGTAGAATAACATGGATTTAAAAAATCTTAAAAAAGTTAGTTATATTAAGTATACCATAAGTATATGTGGTTGAAATTAGGGGGAAACTGATATATCAACCGTAATTTTACAGGGTGTTCTATATATAGGAACCTTAGTGCGGAGTAGAATGACATGGATTTAAAAAATCTAAAAAAGGTTATATTAGGTGTACCATAAGCAGCTGCATACAATGTGGTTGAAATAAAGAGGAGTGGAATTAGTTATCACCACGTAAAAAGTCATATTGAGTGGGCCATAAATAGTTGCATATACCAGGTGGTTCATAAACGGGCGGACTAGAAATATATTTACATAGGGTGATATATTGTTTGGCTCTTAAATAGTTGTATATACAATATGGTTGAAATAAGGGTACAATATATTTATACAGGGTGCATAAAATATTTTTTACAAAAAAATGTGTTACGTAAGCAATTATGATCTTTGAATTATGCGCTTGAGTTATTATAGTTGTGAAACTGGTTGAAAAAATTTTAGAAGATGTTAATGGAAAAGCTGTAGAACCTTTAGTGTGTCACAAATGTAAAAACACAGTTTTGCACCCTAACACCAAACCTTTATTTTAAACACTCAACGCCGTTTCAACAACTCTAAGTTGTCATCTTCAAGGAGTAAACCAAACTAAATTGAAATTACAATTTTCTCTAATTTATACCTACCACTAAACTATTACTTAAGTAATTAGTAATCCTAAGTACCTGAATTCTAAATAACAGATTTCAAAGATAAGGTAGATTTTATTTAATGCAATTATGTAAATTAGAATAATCCTTAATTACCTAACTACTTTTACGCTACATTATTAAGTAATGACATTTTAATACTTATTTTAGCTTCTTAAAAAGTAAACTATACAATGAACTGTATGGATTATGACCCTTATCTGAATTCATTAGTTGATTATTTTTATAAATCATTATGCTTTCGTAAGAGTCCAGTTCCCTATAATTATTTACTTGTTTAACTAATTTTAAAGAAGATAAATCTGCAGAATGGTTGTGTTCTAAAACATGATGTGCAACACTAGATTTATCCACTCTTCCGTATTTCAAATGGGCAATATGCTCTTTGAAACGGGTACTGATAGATCTGCGTGTCTGTCCATAATACTTTAAATCACAATCATTACATTTGATTTCATAAATTCCGGACTTCTCGAAATCAGCAAGTTTATCTTTAGGATTGCCCAACAATTTCTGTAGTGTTGTAGTTGTTCTATACACCGCCTTTAAAAGTTCTTTAAAAACTTTCTTAAAGCCCCTAGTATAACGACTGTACGGAACCGAGACAAACTTTTGTTCTTGTGACTCATTTCGAAAAGTTGACACTTCTTTCATTCGTAACCGAAGCCGTTTCTTCCTAATTAATTTATCTATAATATCTGTTGGATAACCATTACATGCAGCTATTTCTCTAATAGTTTTCTTTTCATTTTCAAACCTCTCTTTATTGAGAGGGAATGTCAACAACCGATGCACAAAGAAATTAATCCCCGCCATTTTATGTTGTTGACAGTGAAAAGACGTATTAGGTAAATATCTATATGTGCTAGTATCCTTCCTATTTATATCAAACTCTGACTTATCACTATCATTTCTAATAAATACTAATACATCTAAAAATGGTAGAGTACCCTTTTGTTCCTGTTCATATGTAAATTTAATAGAAGCAGACCTATTGTTAAGATACATAACAAAATCTTTAACATTGAACTCATTAGTATTAAATATAGCAAATATGTCATCCACGTACCGTATCCATACCCTAGGAAAATAGTAGGAGTCATTTTTTGCTTCAACTTCGAACCTGCCCATGAACAAGTTGGCAAGGAACGGGGACAAGGGGTTTCCCATTGCAGTTCCTTCCTTCTCATAAAATCAACCTCCAAACTGAAAACAATTTTGGCTCATACATAATTTTGTGAGGGAAATTAACTCATTAATTTCTGCCTCATAAAAAGAGTTTTCACGCAGTAAGTCCTCCAGGTACTTCAGTGTTTGTGGAATGGGTACACTAGGAAATAAAGAAGTAACATCAAACGATACCAAAATTTCTCCAGGTTGCAGCAAAACGTTTTGTATAGATTGAATAAACTCTAAAGAATTCTTTATGCTAAAGTTTTGCTGCGGACAAGGTAAATTTTCGAATCGTTTTGTTAACCACTTGGCTAACTTTTAAGATGGGGCGTCAATCGCTGAAACAATCGGACGTACGGTTTTTCCCGGTTTGTGAATTTTTGGAAGGCCATATAATTTCGGGATCGTTGGATTAGAAACATGTAGTCTTCGCTTCAGCTCAGGACTTACAATAGATTTGCATGCTTTAAGGACATTGTTTACTTCTGATGTCATCTTTGATAAAGGATTTCTAATTAATTTTGAATACGGACGTAATCAGGTTATTAATTCTATCAAAATAATCAGATTTGTCAAGGATTATTACTTTGTTGCCTTTATCGGCTTTCAAGTAAAAAACATCCCTGTTTCTCAATCGTTTAGTAACTTTCTTTTGTGTTTGAAGACGCGAGATGTAAGACCGACATCTAGGATTTTCAAGAGAATCAGTACACAGAGGTTCCGAATCTGGAGCCGTTCCGTGTAATTGCTGTTAAGGGAGAACCTCTGTGTACTGATTCTCTTGAAAATCCTAGATGTCGGTCTTACATCTCGCGTCTTCAAATTTAACGAAATGCATCAAATGCATAAAGAAGTGTTCGAGAGGACATTCCAAAGCCAATTAATCAGTTGGAATTCGTTAGCAAATACTTTTTGAGATTTTCAAGGTAATTCGCGCGTGAACACTGTTATATTTATAAAGATAATAAAGATGTGCAGCAAAGCGTAAAACACAGTGGTGTTACAACTGTGTAGTATCTTTTAAGGTGAGATCCACCCCGTGTGGATTAAACCTGTGACAAATAACGGAGAACATGGCAGCACCCTGCAGCCAAGAGGATTTCATTCAGCATATCCTCACACAAGATAGGACTTTCCTAGAAAAGCTCTTGTATGCGTTAGGTGAGAAACTCAACCAAATCACAGTATTGCCAGCCACTAGTGAAGAAGAACAGATCAGTCAGCCGGCAAGAAAACGGAGAGTAAAATTAAAACCAGAAAATGTACAGCAAAACATGGAAACCATAGAAACCAATAATAGATTTGACACCCTTGACGTGGATGATGATATGCAAGATTATAATAGTCTAAACAGCGATTTTCCGCCGCTGAAGAAACCTCAGATTCCAGGCCAGCTGAAATTTCGTTACAAAGTAAAAGACAACAGCGAAAAGTTTTTATCAGATAAACCATCAAAAGGCAAGGATAGAGATTTACTGCAATCCTCTCAAGATGACCGCCAACAAGAAATATCAAAACCGTACACCATTTCACAAAAGGTTCCGCCAGTGACAGTTATGAATAAGGTGCTATGGAATGAATATAGAGAGAGATTCAATAAGGAAGGAATAAAATTCAGGCAAGCAGTAGTTAAGAACATATATTTCCGTTAACAGTAAATGATCACCGGAATATGACAGCTCTGCTACATTCCACTGGTCAAGAGTATTACACGTTTGACTTACCTACTGAGAAGACTTTAAGAGTCGTCATAAGAGGAGTGCCTACAACAACAACTGAGGAAGAAATAAAGACGGAACTCACATCTCTTGGTTACACTATAGTTAATGTCTACAGAATGTTCAAAAAAGACAAAGACGGCAAGTATCCACTGCCCATGGCACTGGTTCAACTAAAAAGGGAAGAAAAAAGTCGTGACATTTACAAATTAACTCACCTCAACTTTATGCGAGTGCGAGTAGAAAGCCAAAGAGTCTCTACAGGACAAGCGCAGTGCCACAGTAATGACATTTTAATACTTAGATAGATGTCAAGGCTTTGGACACACCCAGAAAAATTGCAATCTGTTACCCAGGTGCGTTAAATGTGCCCAATATCATTTCACAAACGAGTGTAAGAAGCAAAGGGACACGCCAGCTACATGCGCTAACTGCGGATTGGACCATCCAGCTAATTATAAAGGGTGCATAGGTTATCCAAAAAAGAAACCAGGTCGATCGTTTGAACAAGGGCAGGGGCGAACTGTAGAGGCGAAATCATTCGCACAAGCAACAACAAACACCAACGACACAACCCCGCAACTAAAAACACCTACCAGTCAAGTCAACCCCCAACAGGCACTTCAAAAAATGCAAGAAATGATGAAAAACATGATGTATTTAATGTCACAAATGTACCATTTTAATGAATAATACGCGCAATTTAAGGATTATAGCTTGGAATGCTAGAGGACTATAATCCAGTTGATTTTTAAATTCAAACGGCCAAGAACAATTCTGCTAAAGGAAGAGTAGCCAGGGAACAGCTCCCACACTTCAAGCAAACAAAGCCATTGAATAATAAAATAAAAAACACTTACAAAGGAAGTAAAGATTGTGAATTTTAATATTTTTGAAATATGTAATTCTATAATGTACTTCATAAGAAAATAAATATGTTCATGAGAGAGGACATTCAATTGTGGGAAGCGCAACTGATGAAGGTTCCCGACCAGAAACAATATATATTATATTTTTATATATAATATATATTGTCTTGCGTACAAAGGAATGACACCTCGAAGAGAGTATTCAATATCTCTGACAGGTGAAGTAACCTGAAAATTTTATCGTGACATTCTGTCCTAGGAGTTAAGGGAGAACAGCAATTACACGGAACGGCTCCAGATTCGGAACCTCTGTGTACTGATTCTCTTGAAAATCCTAGATGTCGGTCTTACATCTCGCGTCTTCAAATTTAACGAAATGCATCAAATGCATAAAGAAGTGTTCGAGAGGACATTCAATTGTGGGAAGCGCAACTGATGAAGGTTCCCGACCAGAAACAATATATATTATATTTTTATATATAATATATATTGTCTTGTGTACAAAGGAATGACACCTCGAAGAGAGTTTTCTTTTGTGTGTTCTTTTTCATGTTTATCACTAGATGATAATTTTTTTGTTAAATGATTTCGAACAACTTAGAGTTGTTGAAACGGCGTTGAGTGTTTAAAATAAAGGTTTGGTGTTAGGGTGCAAAACTGTGTTTTTACATTTAGAAGAAGTTGTTTATACAGGGTGGTTGAAGTATGAGATCGAGTGGAATTATAATTTATAGAGTGGTTAAAAAAATATTTTATATCCACAAGTAATTGCATATTTAGGATGGTTGAAATATGTAGAAATGTTATGATCTGAGTTATCAGTATTCGAGTAACTAGAAGCGAAAGCAGAAGGCTACGAGAATTATGCGAACCGACCTGAAGAGGGCAGATGTGACTCTGCCGAAACGTCGTCATTGTACCATCGATCCCGGCAGGGATCAGTTATCAACTACGCGGATGAATTCCCGGAAACCATCTAATATATATATATATATATATATATATATATATATATATATATATAGATATATGAACTAAGCTAGGTTCCGGGTGAGAACCGCGTCTGAATTTATTGAATACTCGACGTTTCGACTCCTGCTTCGGAGCCATTATCAAGAGACAAAAGTGAAAAAGAGTTTCAGAGTCTAGATCGAACTCGGGGCCTCAATCTGCCTACTCCCCAAGAGTCACTAGGTAACTGAACTGAATTTGTGTCTGCTCTGCTTCTTTTATTTATAGTTACCGCTGGGTTAGAAGGGGATGTCACGTGATGAGGCTGTGTTGTGATTGGTTGGGTGTTGGTGGGCGTGTCTGCTTTGTTTAATCTGGCAATTACGGAGGTCCAAGCTGTGGGAAGGCGAGTGCTGTCATCGCGTCTATTTAGACAGAGAGGTCTTTTTTCTATTTCGATGGCTTCGCGAATAGTGGATGCCCTAAGAGAATTGAGAGATATAATAGTCCTACTGTCCTCGAAGTTGATAGAGTGCCCTGTTTGGATATGGTGATGCGCGAGAGCTGAAGTCGGATCTTTTTTACGAACTGACAGAGAGTGTTCATATACTCTATGGTTAACGCGCCTGTTGGTACGACCGATGTAGCTTTGTGGGCAATCGCGACATGAGATTTCGTAAACTCCTCGATCCTCGTTAGGTACTTTGTCTTTGGGGTTACCGGTTAAGTTGCCTATAGTTTGAGTGGTGTTGAAGACAGTCTTTATTTGATGTCGTTGTAAAATCCGTGCTATTTTGTCAGTGACTCCTCGAATGTATGGAAGTACGGCTTTTTGATGTTGTTGTTCTGTTTCTGAAGGGGTTTGTGTGATTGGGGGTTGTTGAGATTGATGAGTTATACGCGCAATGTGGTCCGGATGATAACCGTTTTGTCGAAGGATTTGTTGAAGATTATTAAGTTCGTTTTGTCTATTGTCAATATCTGTTAAACGAATAGATCTAAGAGTCAAAGATTTCATTACAGAACTCAATTGGGCAGGGTGGTGGTGTGATTGGGCATTTAAGTATCTATTGGTATGGGTTGGTTTCCTATAGACGGTATGTGAGAATCTGTCATTGTTGGTTTTTGTTATGAGGACATCAAGAAACGGGAGAGAAGAATCGGACTCGATTTCCATTGTAAATTGTATATTAGAATGTATACCATTGAGGTGTTGTAGAAAGAAGTCTAATGAATCTCTGCCATGAGGCCAAATGACAAAAGTATCATCTACATATCTAAGCCAACAGGAAGGTTTTAAATTAGACGAGTTTAGGGCCTGGGTTTCGATTTGTTCCATGAAAATGTTAGCAAGCACTGGAGAAAGAGGTGAACCCATGGGGGCCCCACGGACTTGTTTGAACAGAGTGTCTTGAAATGAAAAATAAGTGTTAGAAGAACAGTGTTGTACAAGTTTGATGATGTCAGAAGAGATATTGTGTTTTGTTTTTAGAATGTCTAACGTTTCTGAAATGGGGACATTGGTGAAAAGAGATACAACATCGAAGCTAACCAGGATGTCATTTTCTGAAATTCTGTAAGCACTTAGGATATCTAGGAAGGAAGAAGAATTCTTTACGTACGAGGATGCTTGCTCGGCTAGAGGTTGAAGGGTTTTGGCTAAGTAACGGGCTAATTCTTGGGTCGGGGATTGTACCGAACTGACAATGGGCCTAAGAGGAATGTCCGGCTTATGAATTTTGGGTAGTCCGTAAATTTTCGGAATTTTAGAAGACTTTTCACGAGGAATGATGATCTTTTTGACGTCAAGAGAAAGTTGTGTCCTGTTGATGATTTCCTTAGTCTTTTTCTCTAAGTAAGTGGTAGGATTATTGTTAATTGTTTCGTAGTCTGCAGTGTGGAGTAGGGAATTCATCTTGTGAACATAGTCCTTAGTATTGAGAAGAACAGTCGCATTACCTTTGTCGGCAGGAAGAATAGTTATGTCATCGTTGTTACGTAGTTGTTTTAGTGCATGTCTTTCGTTAGAAGTTAGGTTTGATTTTGGTGGCTTTGATGTGCGGAGTACTCTAGCAATGTCTTGACGAGTATCTTCAGCTTCAATATCTGTTAGTTTATCCAAAGCTACCTCAACTTGAGAAATGATTCTTTCAGTTGGGATAGTTTTCGGCGTCACTGCGAAATTGAAACCTTTGGATAGGACGTGTAAACTGGTGGAGTCTAAGGGGAAGTCAGAAAAGTTATGGACGGTCGTCTGAGGGGGTGAGGTGACAGCGGGTTGTTGTTTTGTAATAAGTCGTGTTAGCTTAAGTTTTTGAGTTACTGTTTTCTTTTGGGCCAGGTGTTCGGCTTTATCGCTTGAAATGCGATTAAAATTGTCCCACAGAATTGGATGAGGATTGAAAGTATGTAATGATGAATAACAGTGATACAAATTTCGGTTGGTTTGGTCAAGTTGATATCTGATTGAATGGATGGAATTTCGTAACAGGGCCAAACTTGCTTTGTTAAGAATACTGGAAACTGAACGTGAAGAGGTGTGATGTTTTAGTTTGAACGTATTTGGAATGACGTTATAAGTTCTACAAGATTTGAGGAAAACAAGATCACAAAGAAGCAGAGATTTTCGAATAAGAAGTTTGCTGTATGCTTTTGTGAGTTGGAAGAAATCCTCCCCGTAGAGGCGAATGAAATGTTCTGAGAGGCTTCCGCGGTCATTATTATGAACTAAGCTAGGTTCCGGGTGAGAACCGCGTCTGAATTTATTGAATACTCGACGTTTCGACTCCTGCTTCGGAGCCATTATCAAGAGACAAAAGTGAAAAAGAGTTTCAGAGTCTAGATCGAACTCGGGGCCTCAATCTGCCTACTCCCCAAGAGTCACTAGGTAACTGAACTGAATATTATATCTCTCAATTCTCTTAGGGCATCCACTATTCACGAAGCCATCGAAATAGAAAAAAGACCTCTCTGTCTAAATAGACGCGATGACAGCACTCGCCTTCCCACAGCTTGGACCTCCGTAATTGCCAGATTAAACAAAGCAGACACGCCCACCAACACCCAACCAATCACAACACAGCCTCATCACGTGACATCCCCTTCTAACCCAGCGGTAACTATAAATAAAAGAAGCAGAGCAGACACAAATTCAGTTCAGTTACCTAGTGACTCTTGGGGAGTAGGCAGATTGAGGCCCCGAGTTCGATCTAGACTCTGAAACTCTTTTTCACTTTTGTCTCTTGATAATGGCTCCGAAGCAGGAGTCGAAACGTCGAGTATTCAATAAATTCAGACGCGGTTCTCACCCGGAACCTAGCTTAGTTCATAATAATGACCGCGGAAGCCTCTCAGAACATATATATATATATATATATATATATATATATATATATATATATATATATATATATATATATATACAGGGTGTAAATAGTTTGACTGCATATATTTTAGGTGCAGATAGTACCCACCAAACAAAACAAAAAACTCTTATAACACTATGGTCTAAAGGCCTTAATAAGCAAGAAAATTTGAAATACATGTTAAGTAAATTATTGTCAATGTGGCAACGTCGCGCTAAAACTCAGATTTGCTTGTGCCGTGAATAATAAAGGAATGAGTCACCACAACGAAATGAACACCTGTTATTTTTTTGGTATTAAATAATTTCATAGTTTCGAGTGCCGGTAGATTTATTTAGGTACACAAAATTTTATGAAATATTATTTTCAAAAATGTACCCTTTTAATATCTATGTATTGAAATGAATATTTATATTTGGCGATTTATTTTATGCATCAAGTTGAAGAAGGGAGGATACAAAGTTGTTTACATTATGATTAAAAAATAATGCGATACAAAGTATATTAAACAAAACATTTCTTATATGTAGTTCTTTTATGTGTTAAATTCTTCGAGAAATAATTGTTACTAAGAAATTAATATTACTTACCTTAGACAAATAAAAACCTTTGACCTGCAGGATGTCATTATGATAGAGCAAACGGATTATTTATAGTAAATATTCAAAATTCTTGTTATTACATTTGCTTTCCCCACAAATTAATAGTATGTCAGGTCTTTACCTAATTGTATAATTGTCACTGTTTGTCACAAAATAATACACTTGAACTCACAATTCACAACAGATTTTATTTATTTTTCCAATTTATATTTTAAAATGAAAATCAAATAACTTACGCTATGTCGAATGTCACGCAAAAATCACTTTCGCTTTCTTAAAAGAACCGGGCAGCAAAAAAGCATTCAAACGTAGGGCAAATTATAACAGAATATTTAGAGTTTAAATAATAATTTTCTTTGTTAATACAGTTATTAAAGGTGTATACGCTATTGAGTATTTACATATTTAGCTTTAGAATCATTTTGAAGCCGGAAATAATCTATTATACACTGTAATAAAGGCTACAGAACTTCTAACTTTTTCATTTTTTTTTGGCAAAACTATAGTTTATTTCTGAAAATGTTATAAAGCTTTTTGATTTGTTTTGACCTGAAGTATTGATCCTCAAAATCTTTGCACTCAAACCGTTTACACCCTGTATATAAGATACTGAGTGGAGCAGAGTTATAGTTAGGTGTTTAAAAAATGTTATATTTGGTAGCCTCTAAGCAGATATATATATTGTAGAATAAAATTATGGTTATACAGGATGGTTTTAATATAGATTGAAGTAGAATTAGTTATACAAGGCGTTTCAAAATAATTGACTAAAAATTGTTATATAGGTTGGCCAAAAGCAGTTGCAGTTTGGGTGATTGTTTAAATAAAGGTTTGGTGCCAAACTGGGTTTTTACATTTGTGACACCAAGGGTTCCACAGACATTTCCATTAGGGTGGATTGAAAAGTTTAGAAAAATTATTATATAGGGCATCAACAGTTGCATCCTACTATATGGATTGCCTGAAACATGGGACGAAGCAAGATTATAATTTTATAGTGTGATTAACACAATGTTAGAAAAAGTTTTATATAAAGGGTGATTAAAATATAGTGTGGAGAGAAATTTTACTTTACAAGGTGGCTCAAAAATAACGAAAAAATTGTTATATAGCGTAGACCATAAGCAGTTGCATAGCTGAAATATAGGGTGGAGTAGAGTTATAAGCAGGTGTTAAAAAAAGTTATATTGGGTGACAAATAAATAGCAGCATATACAGGATCGTTGCACTGTAGGGTAAAGTAGAGTTAATCATACAAGATGATTCAAAAAAAATGTGGAATAAAATTGTTGCCCATAAGCACTTGCAGTTTGTTATATAGGATAACCCATATGTTTCATAAGTTCCGAACGCGGGTGATATACTAATATAAAATTGTAGTTGTTTGTTTGTTACCTCATCACGTAATAACTACTCAACTGTTTTTCCTGAATCTTTTTTTGTTGCAAGCAAAAAGATTCAACTTAGTAGAGTTTCATGGATTTAAAAATTTTGAAAAAGGGCATATTAGGGCGTGCGTAAGTAGCTGCATATATACAATGTGGCTGAAATAAGGGGGGAATTATACGGGGTCATTCGAAAAAGATATATTGAGTGGACCATAGACAGTTTTATATACCAGTTGAAAAACGGGTGGAGTTTAATTATATTTATACAGTGTGGATAACAAATTGTTATATTGTTAGGGCCATAAGTAGTTGTAGTACAATGTGGGTGAAATAAGGTCAAAATATAATTATATTTATGCAGGGTGGATAAAAAAATATGTAAGCAGTTAGGATATTTGAATTTTCTTGAGCTATTATTATAGTTCTGAAATGGGTTGAAAAAAATGTTAAAAGCAGTTGTCGTGTATACAGGGTGGTTGAAGTATAAGATAAAGTGGGATTATAGTTTATAGGGTGGTTGAAATATGTAACAGAATATAATTACAGCTATACAGGTGGGTTTAAATAATATTATAAAGGAATTTTATGATCTACAAGCTGTTTCACATACAGGATAGATGAAATATAGGGTGGACTAGAATTATAGTTAAACAGTGTGGATAAAAAATTGTATGAAAATTTTTCTAGAATAGAACATGAGCTGTGGCATATATGCAATATCTGAAACATGGGGCGAAGTAAAAGATTATAGTTATACATTGTTATTAAAATTAGTTAGAAAAAGTTGCATATAAGGGGTGGTTGACATATAAGATGGAGACAAATTACATTTTCAAGGATGGTTAAAAAATATCTCAAAAATGGTTATTAAGCGTAGTCCATAAGCAGTTGCATAGATAAGAAATTTGAAATATAGAGTGGATCAGACTTATAGTTAAGTGTTTAAAAAATGTTATATTTGGTGGCTCCTAAGCAGATGCATATACAGCGTAGTTGAAATATTTTGTAGAATAAAATTACGGTTATAAAATATGGTTCAAACACTGATAGACAAATAAGTTATAATGGGTGACTAATTCGCAGCAGTATATACAAGATAGTTTAAATATAGATGGTAGTAGAGTTATAACTATAGAAGGCAGTTCTTAAAAATAATGAATAAAATTGTTATATAGGGTGGCCATCAGCAGTTGGGGTTTAGGTGAAATATGTTGGGGATTGGTGAATTTAGTTATACAGAGTGGTACAAAAAATATTACATTGGTAGCCCATACGTAGTTGTATAGATATAGTGTTTGAGATCGGGGACTTAGTAGGATTATAGTTTTACAGAGTGGATTAAAAAATGTTAAAACAATTGTTATATAAGGTAGACCATCCTGCTATATGGAATACCTGAAATATGGGGCGGAGCAAAATTATATTAATATATTGAATCTAACACAATGCTAGAAAAAGTTGCACATAATGGCCGGCTCAAAAATTATCAGAAATAATTGTTATATAGGGTATAGGGTGAAGTAGAATTAAAAAATGTTATATTGGGTGACAAATAAACAGCAGCATATATAGGATGGTTGCACTATAGGGTGAAGCAGAGTTACAGTTTTACAAGGTGGTTCCACAAAATGTTGAATAAAATTGTTACATAATGTGGCCCCTAAGCACTTACAGTTTGGCTGAAATGTATTCTGGATTGGTAGATTTATAGTTATGTTAGGTGGTTCAAGAAAGTTAGAAAAAATTGTTATATTGGATAGCCCATATGTTTCATAAGCTATTTCTTTTTGCAAAGAATTCTACATTCCATACGCGGGTGAAACCGCGGGTAACGCCTAGTAAATAACAAAAGAGCGGCAGTCATTCTAGACTGAACGACGGAAGCGAACGCTTCTTACGAAATATATTTCCCGTTTCTCTCGTTTCTTGTATCTTCCTATCTCTGTTTCTCTTTCTTTGTGTCTTTCTTAGTAATGCACGTAAATTTCAGAAAAATCAAAACTATTGTCATTTTGTTAGGATTCGAATATTAATCCTAATGTGAAATTTAGTTGTTTTTATATTATTTCATAGATACATACCGTTGGATGAAAACAGACAAAACCGGTGGCTCAATATTAATATTATTTTATATTTAGCAATTCACATCATATCCTTTTTCTCCAATAGCGCCATTCTGATCACTTCTTGAACTTATTATTTAATGCTTTAAGCTGGATATATTTTAAATTTGATCTCCATATAAGTTTGCCAACCTGTAAATATATTTGCAAAGAAACATGACGTGCAGGTTTTTAGAATATTTCATAGATACATATCCTTGGTTGAAAAACAGACAAAATCGGTGGCTTAATATTAGAGTCCGACTGAAGGTAAGATTATTTTGAATGTTTATCTGGGATTTTCTCTCCTCGCAATGGTTTCTGAAAAATACAGATAAGTTAAGTATTTGAATATCAAGGTGTAGTATCTAAGGGCAGTTTGTGGAAACTGCCCGGAACACTAGTTGCCCTCTTATAGAAAAAAACTCTCCCGCAGGATTAACTGTGAGAAAGTAGGTCTACAGATTTGTCAACTAGTAATTCCAGTATTGTGTATTTTCTGCTTTCTCTAAAAATATTATTGGAATTAAAAAACTTTAAAAATATAGTACAGGGCTGCCAAAAACTTAGTCAATCTAAAATTGCCTGAAAACTATCCATAAGACTATTTTTAAAGCAAAATGTCATCATAAGAGAATTATCTACGGTCAGTACAATTTTAGCATGTTCAATTTTACTCCGTTTTTTTTAGTACTTAGCGAAAGAGCAAAACATTACATTTTCGGCTACTACACAAGTACTTCCAAATTTATTTATGATATTTAGGATTTACACCTTGGAATACTCAGAATAATTGTCTTATGGCATTTGGATCTAAAACTAGGATATTTTTGTCTTCAGGAAATTTTAGTTTTAACTGAGTTTTTGGCAACCCTGTACAATATTTTTTAAGTTTTATAACCTTTATTTTAGGCTGCAGTCAGAGTAGCTCCGGCATCGGCAGAATTTTTACTCTGGCGTATACGGCCGAACACGCTCGTTCGAGTGTTGTGGTCAGACTCATTGCGTTTTCTACTAAAATCGGATAAACCATGTCGTTAGAAAAAATGGATTTTGATTAATTGGCAATTATTTTCATAAATTTAATTTTGATTTGTAGGTAATTGGTCTGTAAAAAATATTCTGATTTTAAAAATGATGTGTCAAAAGACTGGCAAGAAAGAAATCTTTAAAAAGAGGTATCACATGATACTCCTTTGTATTTAAACGTGTAGAAGTGACATTCACCCCCGCTTAGGGGTTGAAACTGAAGGGTGACCGATACGTGCAATACGTAAATATAAATTAACGGGTATTTTTGTCTTTTTTTAAGATATTTTAAAAGTTATTTTGGGTTGCTAGTTATGAAATGAAAGCTCTGTATTAAATGATAAAGACTATAGAAAGTGCATATCACCTAAAGAAATTGAAAGAAATTCCAACTATCCGATGTTAGACTGGAGTACTCGGCCTAAAAAAACAAATTTATTTGTTTTCGTCCGATCGTCGCAGATACGGCAGTGCATAACGGTGTTACTGTGACCTAGGGGTGTCCATCGAGAAAAAACATCGATGTTTTCATTCGATGTAAAACATCGGAACCCTGCATCGATGTTTTTCGATACATCGCTAAAAAACATCGATGTTTTTTCAACATCGAATACTTTGTATAATAGTTCGCCATTTCCAATTACTTAAATGCGTTAAGTTCCGCTTTTGTGAGGTGAACATAGAGTCAGGGTATCAGAAGTGTAATGCTAATAGCTGCAATAATGTATTTAGTTTTTTAAGTATTGGTTAGAAGTTCAATTAAATAAGCGCCATATATTATATAGCTTCATAAGTGAACTAAATAATACAAATTTTTATTTTACTAAAACAACAATTACAAAAAACATTACTATTAAAGTTTAATTTACTGGTTAATTTTCATTAAATTATGTCAATTTTCATACGACTTTCGTCATCTTTGGAATAATAGAGCCGTCGAATGGTAACAAGAATCGGGGCTCAATAGGGTACTAAAAACATAGGTATTCTTCTCGGGCATTTTTGGTTAGTCTATCACCTTTGCCTTGTACCTATTTACAATGAATGCATTTTGGCTCCCCTTTAAGTATGAATTAATAACTTGTATATAAACATTGAAACCTGAAAAATATTAAGTAAGCTTCTAAAGAGGCTTGGATTTGAGTATTGAGAACGCAGGAAGGGCTTGTGTTAGGCCATTGATTATTAACACATTTGACACGAGCAGAACTGTTTCTCGGCCTCTGAAATGTTATTTTACAAAGTTTTCTCTTTAAAACTAAATTTTAAAATAAAAAATTTAAGGTTTTTTCTTTAAAGTATTATTTTCCTAATTTAATTCCCCGGTATAGAATTTTGGAATTGTACATACAGAAAATAATGTACAATTTAATAAGCAAAACAAACGAGAAAAAATATATGTAGTTGTTGAATTTTTGGGAGATGATAACAAAGTATTTCTCACAAACGGGATTCGGTAGGCAATTTCCTTCCCGTCCCATATGTTGAACCCATTTCATACTTTTAAGGTTATCAGTGGGATATAGATATATTTTTCAATCCGTTTAATTTTTTACACATAATAAGTGTTTTTTTTTCCAATTCCTCTGTAGAAAAACATACCGTGATTTATAACATGTAAAATTCATTATCAAAACACTAATTTATTTTAAAAAAATGTAGTTTTAATATAATTTTTTATGAGAACCTTAACATACGTTTACCTACTGCTTCATTCACTGCATATTTTCATTAGAAACTGAGGCCTAATAAATTGTGAACATAGAGAAGCAGTGGCAGCTGGACCCATAATGGCTGACGAGAATGATTATTCTCGTACCTTAGGTCCAATAGCTGTTAACAGATGTCACCCAGTGTTAATTAAAATTATTTAAAAATTAATAATTTGATCTTGAATAAATGAACTAATATTATAATATATTTTTAATGTTCTATTTCATTATTAGTCAGACAGTTAGTTTTTTTCATTGATTCGATGTTTTTTATAAAAAACATCGATGCATCGAATGGAAAAGAGCTTTGTCAAAACATCGAATCAATCCGATGTATCGTATGGTAAACATCGAATGGATTCGATGCATCGATGTTTTATGAATATCCCTACTGTGACCACCTCTATCCAGTAACACTGTTTTGATTTTTGACCTACTTCGGCAGTGTACGGCAGAGTTAAAAATACCGTTGCTACTCTGACCGTACCCTTAAACAGTTTAATGTTTATTCGGACCAAGGTTGTTTTCATCACTCGCTATATATTCACTTCCTGGCGATTTAAAAAGTTTCTCTATTCTATTTGATGGCATTTTTGCGCCCAAAATGCCTTACTATGAAGTTAGCAAACCTTCCTGACAGTCAGTAAATTACATAGGAAACGTCTAAACATGCATGTCACCAATGCTAACCGATTACCGTTTGATTTAAAGCCAACAAATCCACACCATCGCAAAAAAGGTATCTCCTGGATTTACCTGATTTTTCCTGTCAATACTTGGCCAGTCAAGTGAAAATAAACCCAATTTTACACGTAGAGCGGTGTAATTACCTACCTGATTTTAACACACACCAACTTCCAATCATCTGAAGACACAGAATTTGCATAAAAATAAAATTTAATAACATTATGACCTACCTGGTTTTAGCACCGAAGTCTTCTTTTTGTCGTAAAATCGAAAAGTAAAAATCTGGTAAAATGAAATGCTTTCGAAAAAAAAAGTTCTAGAAAACCAGCAAAGCCACGAAGTTGAATTGTAAAACTGGAATTTTCTTTGGTGTTTCAAATCTCAAAGATTTGTTCCACAACAAAGATGGATTGAAAAATTATAAATCAAATTTAATCAGATTGTCTTCATTCTATAGCCGAAAATCACAACAAAGGTAAAATTTAAAAATATGGAACTTTAAATACTGCTTAATTAAGAAATATTTGTTAACACTTTTTCGGTGTTATACGATATTCCTACCTGACAATAAACTAGTCAATCAATATCGTCATTCTGGTCACTTCTAGAACTTGTTACTTAATGCCTTAACCCCATATAGGTTTGTCAACTTTGTTTTTACCATCCATAAACTTGAGTTTTTTGTGTTGTTCTGATTCTGACTTATGTCAAGTCTCTAAATTATCGCAAACAGAAAATTGGAATCTTTATTAGAACTCAAAGCAAATTTTGTGCTGGTATTGTATATTAATTGGATGATATATTTGATTAATTATTATAATTTATTGATTTTGTATAAACGAAGAGGCTTTTAATATATTACCTGTTTTTTGCACAGAAGACAAAATTGTATGGGTATTTCATTATCAAGGTAGTATGATGTCTATCCGAACGAAATAGAATTTCAGTTTTTGCATTTCATTATCCTACTCATCTGCTTTCATATATGTAAGTGTGGGCCTGTGTTAAGAGGCTTTCATTTCAAAAGTTTCTTTTTAAAGAAATAAAACATCACATGATTTTGTCTGTTCATTTATTGCATCTAAGATAATGGAATAAATAAATATTCTATATACAAACATATCCAAACCCATGTACAGCATATTTTTCAAATATCATTTTTACAAAGTATTGGCTTACCTTATAACAAAGGTATATTTTCTAAGCAGTTCGTTCTGATCTTGCAAAGAATACTTAGCAGAGACTAGTGACGCAAGAATATATTTTTCAATAATCTAAGATAAGGCATTCAGATTGAACAAGAAAAACGTTCGTTTTTTTTTCTCATAAAATTAACAAAAGTATTTGGAATAAATAGCAAATATCTAAAAAATATAAACAAAACAGCTATGTAATAATAACTGGAAAATGGGGGATTTGTGGAACTATTAAGTACAAAATTTGAAATCTATTGATCATAATAATGATAACTTACTAAATACATGTTGATAAATGTAAAATGTTATTCTAAAGCATTATATGAGTTCAATTGATGTTTCGAGTTTTTTATTCTAATGTTTTGAAATTTTTACAAACTTGGTGCATCACAAAATATATAAATGATTAGAAAGAATTGATCCAAAGCTCACAATCACTCAACTGACTAGTTTCGGAGTCAAAAATTAAACTCATGTTCAAAATACAAATCCATATTGCTAAAGATGAAATTATTCAAGAAGTCAGTCATATGGAACTTACATCCAAACAGGAAATTTTAAAAAAATTAATTAAAGTCAAATCCAAATTGAACAATCTTTGTGTCAATGAAAAATGGAAGTTTCATAGTTCGGCGGGCAATGGTGGTTCCAGAAGCGGCCGGTAGAGTTCGCGCGGTAATAGCCCGCCATTAGTTTCCCTCTCAATTGTGAGTGAGATAGCTACCGTGGGCGTGGAGCACCAGGTTTTCTGCGTACCTTGAGTTCATGTGACTACTTATTGGGTTATGTTAAGGAAACTGTTTAGGTCCCACCTCTATCAAACACTCGGACTACGGAACCTTAATATGGCTGCCGTGCACTGAGTAACAGTAGATACACTTGTTCGTATGTGGGTCGAGTTCAGCTATCGCATAAATGTTTGCCGTGCAACAGACGGTGGACACATTGAACATTTATAATGTATTGCAAAAAAACTTTTGAAACTTCCACTTTCCATTGGTATAAAATTGTTCATTTTGGTTTTGAACTTTAATAAATACTCATCACCCTGTATATCAAAATATATATTTTCAAAGTTGTAAATTTTAGTGTGCAACTACTTTAGTTTAGGTGATACTATAGGTTTACAAAAGTACCACCGGAGTGTGCCGCTGAATATCGAACAGTAATTCCATTAGACCATCGCATAAAAGCCCGGAAAACCAGTTTCCTACTAAGAGAATTCTAGTGCAAGTTATGTCGGATTTACAACGGCCAAGTAGAATGACAAAGATGTAGGATATTTTTCTAGCATCTTGTAATCAGTTTTGATGAAGTATGAAGGGGCAATTGTACAAAACCCCTGTCTGCTTTTTGTGCAGGTTTCGAACAATGAAGAGGACTAAGAACTGGATAAACCTATCTAACACATGACCGAATTCGCTTTGATTACGTGATATAATATTTAGTGTTAAGACATCTTATTGTTAAGTGCCCGCTTTACGAAGAAGTGATTTTGGGGTGAAAAGACCGATTCAAATAGTAACGTATAAGATAAACAGGTCATGCAAGTCTTCTTGAATGATACATGTATGTTGTAAGCTACAAATATTCTATGTATTGTATTCAATTAACAATCAAGCTAATAACCCCTTGTGGTTGAAGCTAATTTCAAATCACAAAACCAGAAACTACCCAGTTTGTTGAACTCTATTTGTACAAAAAGGGCTTGTGGGAAAAAGCAACATCAATTACTATTCTACAAATATTTAGAAGGCAAGTTAAAGCAAAAAACGATAATGAAAACAACATACATCAATGAAAAATTGAAGATTGAAAATAGAAAGTCACATAATTAGGAGGATGTGGATTTTCCATGCATTTGGTTAATGAATAAAGTAATTGACAACAAAACGCTGATCATTATCATTTCGATACCATTTCATCTTCTGGGGATTTCTCAATTCTTCCAACAGCAGATTTTTCATAACCAAGTTTATTCCTTTGTTGTTGACACAATGTTCTTACTTATCTATTCCACTTAGTGATAAAAAGGGAAGAAAAATAATTTTGTGTTTGATCGTCTTTTTAAAATGAATTCGTTTGTTACGTTTGTAACCTTTTTTCAGTTCTTGTCTTTGTCAATCAAATAATTACATTTTTTTTAATGATTCTTTATCTAAACAAAAACTACTGTAATATTACAACAGAGTTTTCATTAAAAAAAATTAATTACAATAAGAATAAATTTAAAAAAAGATCTAATTGAATCATCAGGTCATAAATCAAAAAAACTGTGTACTTTCAGATTTCCCAACAAAATGATTTTGTTTATTTCCCAGTTCAAATTGATGATACCTATCTGAATTTCTTTTTGGAAATGTCAAATTTATAATCCTGAAAATACAAACCCAAAAAGAGATTTCCGTTTTTTTTTTCATATTTTAGAAAAGGTAATAATTAATTTGCCAAAATAAAAATGAGAAACCACTTTACAACCAAATAGGTTCGTCCCTAGGGTTTTACATAAAAAAATATATCTACTGAATATCATCTATCAGTTATTGAAATGTGAAAAATATCCATTATGTGATATTTTCATCAGAAACAATAAGTCAAAGGACTAAAATATTGATGTCAATCAGTTAAATATCATATGATATATGCAATAAAATTTTATTATATTCATTAAATATTATATGCATTAAAATTTTCTTTATCATCCACCAAATCAAGTAAATATCATTAATGCTGCAGAGTAAAAATTTCAAAACAGATGTGACTGTAAAAAAAATAAAGAAAAACAATTTATCAGCTCAGCAATTTAAAAAATACAAATATAATTGACATGTTTAAAATAACATTTCTTCACTAACCTATTATTAGGCAAATTGTTATTGTCTGCTTAGTTGTGTTGTATATAATATTCAACAAATATCCATATCAAAAACTAAGGCCTTTCAAATTTTAATCAAATAAATTAGAAATATTTTAAGGATTGATCAATGAATACTACATACAATAAAATGGAAACAAAAAAATCATAATGTTAACGTTCATTCAATTATTTTGGTCAATCAATAAGAAATATACATGGTAACGAAAGATGACAATTTAAATATAAAAAAGAACAAAATATGGCACCATTATGTTTAATTCATTTCACGATATAAAATTCGAAATATGGCGAATTTTTTTTCATATATACCTACATATAAAACAAGATAATTATAATTCAAGATAAAATCAAGGTAAAAGTTTGAATATAGATCAATTCAAACACTTTTTTTTCGCTTCATTAATTTTCTATCACATTGCTACAGCAAAAATCAAAAATTGAAAAAATATATTTTCGAAAAATGTATCACCAGTTGCATTCGCTGTAAAAAATTTGATAGATAGGTATTTTCATTAGAAATTTTATCACATTTAGATATTACAGGTCTGCATTTTTGTCGCAGTAATTAAACACATATATGATTATGTAGTTCGCAATTGATAACGAATATTTTAGTCAAATATTTAACAGTTTAGTACCCAAAAAATGTTAAAAAATAGGAAAGTTTCTTTACAAAGTTCGAACCATAGAATAACCACAATGAAAGCGTCGAACAACAGCACCGTTTTGGTAAAATGTCACTCTGTAACAAATCTTTGCTTGTTTATATTTAAATTTATCAAAAACGATGGATGTAATAGAAAAGATGGATTTGGCCAAAATAAAATTAAAATTGCAAACTAATCTGGCATAACTGAACCTTTCATTAAGAACGATGGGATCCTCATACCCATAGATCGTCTCAAACATCAAACATATCTTTACTGGTATATTTGAAGGTGACCATAATTAGACACAAAGCAGTTACAATTATTATGGTAAATTATCCAAGTTATATTTTGAGTTGTTACGCTAATAAACCACATACCTGGCATATTGAAATGAAATTGCAAATAAATTATGAAATTTAAACCGGCCCGAAACATTATGACTGATCTATTGCTGACATAAAAAGTTTCTCTATAATGTGTCATCTACGGTCATTAGTCGTATCGGGTGCAGCATTTGCTAATGGCGAGGTAATAATGTTTCAGAAAAATCCTACTGTGTACTCTGGTTTAACTTTTACTTTAAAATGCCACTAATTTAAAAGTCGACATTCAGGTGAAAAAATTATTTGCTTCAGCAATGTTGATCAAATATGCAATGAAGTTAGATGATGTGAATAGCAGTGTATGTCAATTATAAATGCCAGATAACTATGTTAGATTCTAATGGAGAAATATAAAATTGCCCAAAAGGAATTGCAAAAAATACAAATGAAGCAAGTCAAACAAAAAAGTTGTGCGGGAATGTAATACGCGATGATAAGCTTACATAATTACTACACAAATGCTTTTAAATTTAAAAAAATACAATTTCGAATATTGTTGTTCTTATATTTGGGGGTCTTTCTACAAGCCGGTACGAATAATTTAAATAAAAGGTTCAATGTCCTCGTATGCAACGCATGTAAACTGATTTCTCCTGAAGAACGCCTGCATCTCAATTAATTAGTGTCAATTCTTCAACCTCTTGACGAGTTTATAATATGAGTGACAGTAATACAAATATGAATTCGGTATTCCAATAATACATATTCTAAAAAACTCCTTCCTTTTAACAATCTCTTCGCATTACCTACATGTTTATATGATGAGTTTGCTTCATTGAATCAACAACTCTGTAATTAGATCAGAGAGTAAAGGTTTGCACCAAATATATTGATAACTAGTGTGGATGAAAATGCTAGGACTACAATTGACAGTCATTATGTTGATAAATTTGTTGTATGGAAGAGCTTACTTAATACATACAACAAAGAGAAATGTATTCATTTCGGTATGATCCCTTATTATCGTAAAGAGTAAATATATGAAGTATCAAACATTGTATTCGATTACTCGCCAATATTTATCGTGTCCATCATGTAACAACTGAGCACTTTTCAATGACGGTGGCCCAATATATGATCCCCTCAAAAAAAAGACTGCACCGAGATAAGTACAATAGCTTAGTTTTAGAGTCGCTCAAATTTATTTACAAATATATTTTTAATTAATCATATTTGTCCATTTCATGTTAATTTGGAGTTGTGTATTATTGGTGCTGTTACCAACACGACAAATAACCGACTCACAACCCGGTGACACATTATCATTCACACTAACGGGTTGTGTCCGGTTATTTAAAGTGAATATGACAAATGCGGTCTGAAGATCAACATCAACAAAAAAATAGAATATATGCACATCGGAGTGGCTGCACAACACTTATAAATAGTTGGCCAGGATCATGTTGTTAAATACATGAGAACAACACTGGCTGGCACCTGCGAGAAAGAGATCTCAAGAAAAAATGGCGATAAAAACTCTACATGGTTTGGTATGGACTGAGAATCTGAGCCAGAATATAAAGAAATATTTGTTCCATAGCATTGTGGAAAATATAGCACTCTATTGTGCAGAGGTGTTTCTAATAACAACAGCAGTGTGAGATATCTGACAGAGAATATGAATAGATCAACCCATAACAATGACACTGAAAAATCAGGCATCAGTTAAACGGAAGCCAGAAAACAGATGGTCAAAAAATATATTAGAATGGGCACCAAAGGGAACAAAAAGAAAAGAGGCAAACCTATTTTGACTTGGGGAAAACATAATGGTTGAAAAGGCACTAGAAAGGAATAATAGAGCCCTGCGCAAATAGAAAACGGTAAACTCAAGAAGTTAAAAAAAAACAACGAAAGAGAAAAGGCACCAACCTATTATTTATATTTTACTAAGAGTCTGATCATTGAATTATATGTATATTATTTCACTATGCTTGCCCTTAACAGTTCATCCGATAAATCATGTTTCTCTACTCTGTCGAAAAAAAAAAAAAACACATTAAGTGGGCAAAACAGGACCCTCTTGCATGAGTATTCAAGGCAGCAAGTTTGATACGATGCCCGGTACTAACAACTTTAAAAACAACTAGTCAAATGTTGAGAACCTTTTCGATAATATGCTATTGAGAAACACAAAGGACAATTATACCTACGAAAGAAATACCAATGAAACCGATGTAAATGAAATACAGGCTCTTATTGTATTGATTTACTTGGCGAGAGTAATCAAATCTAGCCGAAGAGAATTTTGAGGAAAACTTTTTTAATTAAATTGTGTTTGAATATGATTGTGTCTCAAACATGTCAAGAGGGTTGATGATTAGTTTTTATCGCTGGAGTGAATCTCCTGGTGCTGTTTTGCAAAATCCTGCTGCTATGACTAGAGTATTTTTGTATAAAGTTTAATCTCAGTTAACTGATATTTGTTATTGGGCATACAGAGACGTTTTGCGATTGAAGATTCTACACCTATCTCCAAACTGGAAAATTCGCGAAGTTGTTGCAGTTATTCTGATGATAAAAAATTCTATACTTTTTTATGGGGCTCTTTTATAGTATGTTTAATAATATAAATAAAGTTGTTTAAAATACAATAAAATCTATACGGACATACAATCCGCCACCACTTTACACAGTCTAGTAAGGTTTAAAAAGCATATAAATCATGTCACTATATTAAAAGATGTTATTTTATAAACTATATATTATGGTTCAAAAGCCAGATGTGGTTTTGAAGTTTATCTTTAGTACTTCAATGCTTCCACTCACTATTTTTTGAATAATTAAATAAGTTAATTTGGGTGTACCAGCACTCTATGTACATACTATTAAATATTTGACCACACTAAACACTATAACTATAAGGTTAGCATTTATTCAGGCACGTTGTATTATTTAAACGATGAAACTAATTTGTGAGGAAGGGATCTAAAATTTCTACAATGCAAAATGTTCATTAAAAAAATCTATCTGCATAAACATAATACTTCTGTAATAAAATAAAACAAAACAAAAAAACATTCTTAATTCATCACCTTGGAAAAATAAAACAATTATAAAAACCTATCTACAATATGTACATGATCAGTAGATTCCAGGATAACATCGGTATGTGTCAGCAGGAAATTATTTCCAGTCTATTTCAGTCCATTATCGAAATCTGCGCGTAACCTATGAGCGCTTTATCATCAGGAACTTCTTCGTTATGCAAAGGCGAGTTCTGTGGGGTAAACGGTTATTTGTTAATTTCCTGCCATATTCTAAATCATAACAATTGCATGCAATATTACAAGGATCATTCAGATATTTGTATAAGTGAATATGTCCATCTTCAACATAAAAATAGTAAACATTCCTAATACTCTAGGGAAGTTAGTATTTTCAATTGCAAAAAATATCCACAGGTGTTTGATTGGCTTTTCTTGAAGAATGTATACAGCATAACACATAAAAACTGTTGTTAACAAATGTTTATTCCTTAATTAATTATACGGAGTGTTTAAAGTTGCAAAATTCGCAGTTTTAGCACTTTTTGTAACTTTTCAGCAACTGAATGAGAAGCGAATAGCGATTAAACGATAGGTTCATATAGTTGATTGGATAATTAGTTATTGAGTTATTTGGAAAAAACTGTAAAAATACGCAATTTTCAATCGTTCATGGTTATTGTATCAGATATGTTGAAATTTTAAAACTTGACAGAATCTCTCATGTCTACGAGGTAAATAATTGGTAAGAATCTCAAATTTACAGCTCTGAGGTTTTCTTGCAAATCTGATTTTTTTCCAGGGCTTTTGATTTTACGTGAAGTTTACAATGCTCCCATTTTGAACTAAGTTAATATTTTAACCATCTGAAAGGCACATATTAATTATTAGATCTTTCAGTACAATCCCTCATAAATTAATTTTCTTTAGGTTTTATTCTAATGTATTTAAAATCAGTTTGAAATCCTTTTTGGTATTCGGAATTAAAAAAATGTAATGGTGGGAGAAGCACCTTCCCCTCATTTTACTACTGCGTTCGAACTGACATTCATTTCAATTCGTTTTGATTATTTCCCTAATAGAAATGCAATGCCAACTGTCAAACTGTCTGCTGATAGCCCAGGGACGAGAAACGGTGGCATATCATAATTAGTCCATTGAAATGTTATATTTTCTTGGGCTTAGCGTGCATTTGTCAGAGGACGCAATTTTATTTTTTAGATATCAAGGAGGTTTAGTGTTAAGTTAAATTCAAGTTTGTGGGGTTGCAACCCCACGGCCGCCATCTTGGAAAAGTCGTCCAAATGATTTTTATGGTTAATCTGACAAAGTATAGATCTCACAAAAAAAATAATTAATTTTTTTTGTTGCAAATAAAATTGTCTACAACGTTTGGTTTGTTTCAAAACTCTGACAATTAAAGTCTACCAAACAATTACGAGGGTAAATATAGCCTCCTCTGTGATCTACACACTTTTTCCACCGAGAGTTGGGAGTTCTAGTATTCTCTGTTTATAGAATGTTTGAAGGCGAGTTGAGAGCCAACTGCGCATGTGTTCCTCATTTATTCCAAATCGTTTTCCTCCCGGTGATTCTTTCAGAGGCAAGTCACCGCTGTAAGGAGGGTGGTCGAGTCCATTTCTTGCAGTGTATTCCTTGTTTTTTGTTTCAAATTCGCCGCTTTTGCCTAACTGTAACAACTGGCAGTAGTAATCCATATTCACTGTACGTTGGGCATGTAGAAAATCGATCAGTAAATTTCCTTAGAGTCAAAAAGTCACCTTAGACAATGCGCTTCAAAAAGGCCTTCCCCTCTCGTTGAAATCTATTTAGAAGTCTTACAACGATTTTTGGTTTACAGTCAACCTACCTCGGTATCCATCGAGCACTAATTTATCTGATACCAAGTTGATCAATGATAATTGATTGAACACTTCCATAGCTGACACCCAATTCTGAGGAAATTCCACGGTTAATAAGCTGTCGAACACTATCGGCATTGTCAGCTGTAAGGCTTGTCCTTGTGCATCGATCATGGTTATCATTCTTGTACACCCTTAAATTTTCTCACCCACATGCACACATGATTCTGAGACAGTGTACTATCCCCAAACTGTGCCTTCAAATGAGTTAGAATTTCTGAGGCTTGAACGCTTTTACTGGCTAAAAACTTTATGATAATCTGTTGCACAATAGACGAATGTACCTCTAGCTTAGTCATGGTTGTGCTCTGTAAAGACCACACCTCATACAATAGGTATTGACGACAAAACCAAGCATACAGGCGTACCCGGTTGGTTCCCCAGTGCTCATAAACTCATAACAACATAATCTAGCTCGAAACTGCATTCTAAGCAGAATAGCAAAATTACCGTTTACATTTGATTTACCCTCATATATAACGTATGTTACTTGGAAAAAGCATTTTAAAAGTCATGTCAATTCGATGGCATACTATTTTTATGCTACCGTAAGGGGAAATCAGGATCCCCTCTAACTAACGTTTATGCGTTGCCGAATACCAAAATCACAGAATTCAAATTAAATTTACAGACAATAAAACAAACCCAAAAGAATATTATTATATGTTGAGTTGTACCGAAGGATTTGATAATTACCATGTTCCATTCAGATTTATAAAAAAGTAAAAGAGCATTGTAAATATCACTAAAAATAAAGAGCTCTCGATAAAAAATTACATTTGTGAGAAAACCTTCAAAGCCATGAAGTTGAAGCAGTTATTTCGATAGGCAAATAAAACTTTTTGCCAAGTTTAATCGTTTCTTTTTAAATAAGAGTTAAGAGTGTTTGAAAAATCTGCCTTTTTTACATTTTTCGGGAATAACTCATTTATTAATTAACCAATGCTATCGATCAACATCTCATTAGTAGGTTCTAAAAATGCGCATACAACACACTTATCTTTGATAGTTAAAATTTTTATTCTGTTGCTGAGAAGTCACAAAAACTGCCAAAATTAGGGTTTTTCTTTTTTTAAACACCTAGTATAATTAACTAAGAAGTAAAAATGTGTTCACAAAACTTTTTTTGTGTTATGCGGTGTACCTTCTTCATTAACGAGACGCCTTCTCAAACACAAATGTCTGAGTGTTATATACAATTTACAGTTCTAACCTTCCAAATGTTGCGGTCGTGTCAGCGTCAGGAACAAACGATTTTTAGACGGAATCATAGTTATTTTGCCTGTTAATTAGGGATTTCTCTTCTCACATATTTCCGGCAACAACTATTTGAAATTGTAAATAGAAAACAAAGTGTAGTAATACAATTTTGAAAAATTGCCTGGATTACTGGTGTCTGTACAGAAATTTCTAAGAGAGATGTCTACAATATAATCAACCAGTATACCGTTGTATAAATAGTGTCTAGTGTATTGTGTGATACTTATCGTTGTTTTGAGACGTTTCAACTCCCACTTTGGAGTCAATATCAATCGCTCTGTGTTAGCTCGAGTTTTAAAATTTACACAGATAAGTATCATGCAATATATATAACAAACACTATGTATTTAACACCAGGCTATATATAGAGCAAAACTGATGCCATTTTGGAACATAGAATTCAACAGCAATACACTTATACAATCACATCAATAACAGTTTATACAGAATAACTGATAACATTTGATCAGCAAATTCGTAGGAGTAAATTAAATAATAAAATTCTTCAAAAACAAGATTTTTTTTCTGTTTATTTTATCACATTATGAAAAGTGGTGAACGGATTATAATGTAGTCAATAGATAAGATGTAAAGAAAGAGAAATCCTTCTTAAGGAGTTTATTAGTCCTAATTGAATTATTTTTCAACCTAGAAAGTTCAGAAAAACTGTAAAAATGTGGATTTTTTCAAAAATTCATTACTTTCTTCTAACTAAAACTGGAATTTTAATCTTCGTCAAAATTATAGTTTATAGTATTAAGTTTATACGGGTTCAAGATGGATACTGTCAAATAAGTACTTTTGGAAAAATTGTAATTTAAATAATTTAAACAGAAATTTTGAAATGCGTATGATCTAGGCTAGAGGTCAGTAAAGTTAGCAGCGCCATTTTGTAGAAACTCAAATTAAAACATATAGGAATTACGTGCTATTTTAATTTTAAATTTAAACATACTAAAATTACCTACAAATTACGAGCTTTTTACTGGTGTAATGCAGATGACCACTTAATTATATTCAAGGGGTGAAAACCACCCCCAAATTATGCAGTTTTTTCGAATTTAATAATTTATAAATTTTGAAAAGTACCAGTATAATCTACGATTTACGAACTTTTTAACGCCAAACAGTTTGGTTTACTTCTTGATGATGACAACTTAGGATTGTCGAAACGGCGTTGAGTGTTTAAAATAAAGGGTTTGTGTTTGCACCGCTTTCAGTAATTTCAATGTAGTCGTGTAATACACCGTTAAAAAGCTCGTAAATCGTAGATTATGCTGGTACTTTTAAAAAATTATGTTATTAAATTTGAAAAAAAAAACAGCATAATCTGGGGGTGGTTTTCACCCCTTGAATATAATTAAGTGGTCAACTGCATTACACCAGTAAAGAGCTCGTAATTTGTAGGTAATTTTAGCAGGTTTTAAATTTAAAATTTAAATTCAATATTTTTTTTCAGAGGTGGTTTTTACCCATTAGACAAATTTTGAGGTTGACTTTCAATACATCAATTAAAAGCTCGTAAATAGCTCCTATTTGAGGCGCTTCACAAAATTTTTTTGTTTGATTTTCTGAGATGGTTCTACTTAAAGTTAGCACCGCCAATAGTTTTTTTGCTCTTTTTCCATAGTAAATATTGAGCTCAAAATCAGTTTAGGTAAAAATCAAGAGCTTAGGAGCTCTTGATTTTTACTCGTAATTCCCATATATTTTAATTTGAGTTCCTGCAAAATGGCGGTGCTAACTTTACTGACCTCTATCTAGGCTAGTCCTATATGCTAAAGATATGTTGAAAGCTCATATAATGAACGTCAGTTTGACTATCTTATATTTTCGTTACAATGCCGGGAACCTGTTTAAAATGGTAGTAAATATTGCATTAAAAGTGCGAATATGCGGCAAACAGCCTGCGGAGCACTGACACTAGCTGTCAAGGCACATAGGGAAGTGTGGGCCCTAGATAAAAATTAAATTGTTTTTTTTTCTAGGCAGTTTATTGTGTTTAGTAACCTATTTGCTACAGATATCTGCAAAAAAGTAAGGGTCGGTCCTTTGAGCCATTATTTACAAACATTATTAATACATTTTACGGCACTATAAAGGAAATTGATGATCTACAAACTGAAGTGCATTTTATGTGTTTTCAAAATATATTTGGTATATGCCTATCGAACCATCATGGTTAATAATATACTATAATATAAATTATTTAAATTACAATTCTGTAAGATTTACTTAATTGACGATATAGAGTTTGAGCTCACTTAATATCAACATCATAAGCTGTCTTTGGGAGAACGAATACCGTTCCACTTTTCACTACAACAAAGATTTTTTAATAACACACTTTTTCCTAGTTCTTCCGGCTTATCTCTGTGAAAAATGCCCTATTTAAGATTTGTGAACACTCATTGTTCTGATTTTCTACAACTTTTCCATTGACGACCTTAAGAACGCGACATCACTTTTCACAATATAAGCAATAAAAACAAACAAAATCACATTTTGGGGATAGTTTATGCTCATATTTATATTTACCACTACTAGTTTGCTGTTCAAATGATGTCAGTTATTGCGTAGAAGCTATTATTTATGTGATAGTAGTTGATCATATTTTAGACATCTTTCTTTCAGAATAGCTGTGAGAAAGAATTTCTGTACAGAGAACCAGTAATCCAGGCAATTTTTCAAAATTGCTTTATTACAATTTGTTCCCCAATTACATTTTCAAATATTTATCCGTTGAAGTAAAAATCTGAGGAGAGAACCCTAATAGGCGAAGTAATTAAAGATATTAATATTAGTGTTAAACTGTTAAAAAAGAATATGAAAGTATTTTAAGACATGTAAATATCCCATGAGATCCTGCTATTTCCCTGACATAAACAACAACATAAATTATTTGTAGAGACGAAATTGGTTTCATTTGATGGTAGAAAATTAGTTTACAAACTGCCAATTTCCCTTAATATTTGTAAAAATGTCTGATTTTGTAATTTGTATATATCCTATCAAGGTGATGGTGAATCATAATATTTCATAATGACAGGATCAAAAGTACTTCCCAGTTAATTTTGGCACCACTACTTAATAACTATTGGTTTAATCATATTGTCCTATAAATTGTAAGGGTCATTTTCTAAAAACTATATCTGATACCATATTCGATATTAAATTTTATGTATAATAAATTGGTACACGTATTTTCCTTTAATTTTTCAACCTTCTACGCAAATTTCCCGGTTTTTTTCAACCTGTTCTAGTTTCAAATTTATGCTTCAAGCACAAACTGTTTTATACATTTTTCTTAGTTTTTCCATCAACTTATTATTTAATGCTGAAATTGCACTCAAAAACTTTCATTTCTCTCTTTTATAGGCTATAACGTGAAGACGGTGACGTCTCTGAAATACATCGAGACCGTAAACAAATAACTACTATTAGACAAGCTAATTTTTTGCTATGAAAAAACGCACATCATTGAACATCTTACCAGAATACAGAAAAAAGATAATATGTTAATAAATTAAAATTGCTTTGCCTGCCTGTCCTGATCGGCGCCCACCCGAGAAAGTGTTATTTCACATTTTTCGGAAGGATTCACTTTAGTCTGTCGAGGAGTTTTGACACGGAAATTTAATGTTGTTACAACGCTATTGATTACGTTCTAGAAAAGAGGTACATAATGTTCACGTGGGGCAAAATAAAAGAATATATATATACATATATATATATATATATATATATATATATATATATATATATATATATATATACATATACATACATATTTGTTTTTAAGTTTTCGCGGGAACTAAATGTTTTAGGTGGTTTCCGGGAATTCATCCGCGTAGTTGATAACTGATCCCTGCCGGGATCGAAGGTAAAATGACGACATTTCGGCAGAGTCACATCTGCCCTCTTCAGGTCGGTTCGCTTAATTCTCGTAGCCGTCTGCTTTCGCTTCTAGCTACTCGAATACTAAGATTTTCAGAAGCGATATATAGTCGCGGCTCGGCGCCAATTGGTTGGCACCGTGAACGGCTGCGTGTGATTGGCCCTGGGCGCTCAGTGGGCACACCTCCCGCCTGCTGATTTGTTATTTCCGGTTAAGTTGTTATTGGACGGGTCCGGACCGGTAGAGTGTTTAATAGAATTTTCCAACAATTCGATAAGTTCTGAATTTCATTGCGTGCGTTTAGACTGTGAGGCCTCTTCCCTATTTCAATTGCCTCTCTTACGAGTCTTGATTTCAGGTGTTCTATATTTGCCAGTACTCTGGTGTTCTCAAAGTCTATTCGGTGTGACGTCGTGGTGGCATGTTCCGCAATGGATGTTGTTTTTTCCTGCTTTCTTACAGCGTTTTGGTGTTCATCACGTCTAGCTTGAATTCTTCTATTAGTTTGCCCCACATAGGTTTTATGACAGTCTGCACATGGGATCTCGTACACTCCCTGTTGTTTTAAAGGGATCCTCGTCTTCAGAGTCCTCAACACCGTACTTATTACTGTAATATTTTTATTTTCACACTCGGGTTCTGTTCAGTTCTTGGATTTATTTAAAAACACAGTCCAACTCACTCCAATTTATTTCCACTACTTTACACAATTTATATTCACAGAATCTACTATTTACATTTTATCTTAACTGTTCAATACGACCGACGAAAACTGAATACCTCCTAACGCCAGCTATTCCTTTTATATATTAATCTCGGAATTGTCAGGTACGTCCACGAACCATCGGGAAATTCCATCATGTTCTGGAAGCTTTAAGGGAATTCCCAGTAACGGCAACGGTCCGCCGGTTGAGAGATAAACACTTCGGGTTCCACGAATTTATCGGAATAATATCCCTTCCATGAATTGGTTGATGGCCGATTGCACCAGCGGTCGGATGAATTCTGGTAACATTACTATAAGTACGGTGTTGACGACTAATAACTTCATATGCAGAAAGTACCTAAGAGAATTGGTGGAGAAATTTCGAAGAACTGAAAGTACATTGCGGAATATCGAAACAGGGAAACCAACAATTTCAGAATAAAAATAGGTGGATATTAACGTGTCTGTTAATAATCCTAAACAATCAACCGCCAGAGTTGCCCCAGATTGTGCTAGATGCAGAGTCAATTATACTTACGGGTCTGTTTTAGTGACGAACATACATTTTGTTTAAATGAAACTGCAAACAGACAGAATGTGTGGTATTGGTCTCATGCAAAACCACTGTTTTTCAGGAGAGTAAAAAGTAATGTGTGGGCTGGAATACTGGAAAATCATATTATAAGTCCAATATTTCTGAATATAGGACCTCTGCAACTTAATATGTTTTAAAATCAATCCCACCAGATGATTGAAGAAATAGCAAAAGGAAATCCTGGCGAATATCATATGCAACTTATATTTCAACAGGAAAATGTGCCAGCACATTGCATTATTTTGAGACTAGACCAGTTGACCAATTTGGGATTGGTTAACTGAAACTTATTATCGAAAGGCCAGGTTGTTCAAGACATTTGAGATTATAGCAGCTCTCGATTTTTTGTGGGGATATTTGCGATCGAAGGTGTGCGTTACGGAACCGGAAAACGTAAGTAAAAATTAACACAATAATCGAATCATCAAAAAGTAAACAGTGCCCATTTGGCACTGGGAAATGTGGCACGTCAATTATCTGTCTAAACATAGTTTGATAGACAATATTTTAGTGCATTTCGAAATAAATGTTTTGTTTCATTCAAAAGTTAGGGCGGGGACAAATTAAAAGTTCTCACGGTATAATGAGCTTGAAAACTTTTTATTTTATTGTGTTCATTTATTTAGTTTTCTAATTTGCCCCAAGAGTACGGATACATTTATGTTTCTCAATGCCCTTTCATTTGATGTCTTACATGATGGGTTTAAAATATATATATATATATATATATATATATATATATATATATATATCATTTAATTTTCAAATTTGCTCCCAAAAATTAACAAGGTTTTTCACTTTAGTTTCTCTGTAGACCTTTAGTGAAACCAGTATATTTACAAAAATTCCCTACAGAAGTATCCCCCAACATCAGAAATTATTCACTTAAACTATTCACTCATGATTAGGACACCAAACTGTATATCAGTACCAAGTTTTGATATTTTTAGTTCAGCAGATTCGGTGACAATGGGCTGCAACACACGGACAAACACAAGAGTGATTAGTCAAAATAAATTATGAGTTTGAAAAAAGTAAAACAATATTTCAGGTATTTTTTTAGACAAGCAATATGTTCCTAACAATTTTTATAGGATTTTTTTAGTTGGAAAGTCTACAAAAGTATTATGAGGTACTTTTGTCCTGTGTAAGTAATACGTTAAAACTGACGATAACAATGCATTGAACTAGAAAAATTACCCTTAACAATTATAGGACAACCTGGCCAATTAAATGTGAAATGATTTACAAAGCAATCGTGCAAAAATTAACTCGTAAGTACTGCTAATTTTGATCGCATTATCAAATGTTGGAGAGTATTTTTCAACAACTTATACGAGATGGCTCCATACTGAGAATGACGCAGCTGGTAAATAATCACAAAGAAGGGCGAGTTCGGATCTTTGCAATATATTATCCAAGTTTGGTTAAATTCAATTGTTACATGACAAAAGATAATGAATGACTCAAAGAGCCAGAGCTAAATGTGAGCACTTGGTTCAGGAGTAATTAAAAATTAGTAAAATACCAAATGAAATAATTTAGTGAAAAAACTACTTATAGACTTTACAGCGATTATTGAACAAGTGTCAAATTCATGCAATTTACTAGTTGTGTGTAATGAATCTGACAAATAGATTTGTTGCACTGACAACATTTAATCATCTCTAAAAGATAAGAACCCAAGGTTCAATTTGAAGCACTAGTTGGGGAATGATATTAGCAATAGATGAACCAAACCGATTTCTTCATAAATTTGCCAACGGAAAAACAAAAAATTTCGATGAATAGAAGTGAAAAATCAATATTTCATCTTTAAACTACACCAAATATCTAAATGATTCTAAAAAATTACATTAGTAAAATACTAGTGAAAAAAATTACATACCAATTGAAAAGTCACCACCTTCAACGTGTCTCGTTGTTCAATAAGTTTCTGTAAATTTATGGTAATTGACGAGAAATCTCTACTGTCTACCAAACCTGCTCCCACCAATTCACTGGCTATGCCATCTGCTGAATCCTTACCAACTGCAAATTCGAATCTAATGTCGTTTAATTCTCGTCTCGCGTTCCTGCAAATTGAATTACGACACCAAGATTAGTTTCTATCACATAAAAGATAAACTGTAACGGTAGCTCAATATGATATAAAATAAGGTTTTGACTATTCTAATCAGTTTACTTAACATTGATCTGCTTTGTGAGTTTCAAAGTGAACATGCATTTATTCAGTTTCTATAGCGCAAATGTACATTGTAAAAAACTCGTGACCTATACATAGAATATTATAAATACAGTAGGGAAGTCATGAGCAAGTGAAAAAGCAACGAAGACAGAAAGAGCGCTAAGTTAGCTAGTCTCTCTTCGGAATTGCAATAAAAAAAAATTTATAGGTGAAAACGCTCTCTATGAATTTGAAGAACCTCATAAGTTTGGATTATAGGAAATAACATTAAAGGGTAAATGATGTACCCGTATAACACATATGGAAAAGTTTTAGAATAAAATATCAGTCCACATATAAAAGGACAACACTATCCACACTAGTAATGGGAGACCCAATTCATAAAATAGGAATAAAAGAAAAACTGAATGAAGAATATATAGAGACCTTCAACTATGACGAAAAAAAAAATAAATAACGAAGTATGTTATTGGAATTTCTAAAAAACCTTGAAAAAACAAATAAAAATTAACATAGTGAAACTGAAATCATCAAATTTCATAATACGGAAACAATCTAAATAAACAAATGAGTAATGAGTGGAATTCAAAGATAAGATGGACAAAAAGTTGCAAAAAAATTTTTAGGAGTAAAACAATGCAGAAATAATAACGATAAATTAGAGGAAAATTACAACTATTTAAGAATGAGGAATTTGAGAAATTGCAAAGGAAACTCCAAAATTTCGACGAAATTGTAGCAAAAAAAAATAGAGTAAAACAAAGATAAAATATCTCAGATGGAATGGAAGATACATACAGATACATTAACAGCCGAAAACAGAAGAGACAACTACAAAGTAAAGTTCCGATTAAGGAAAGAAAAATAATCAACTCAGGTTCAGAGAAAATCAACGCAGGTTGGGAGAAATGCCAGAGGCAACAGAAGATATGCACACTGTGTCAAATACAGAACGGCAGCACTGAAGAAAAAAAAATAGCGATAAAAATGATAAAATAGGAAAAGTTGAAAGTTCTAACAAAAATATGCTATCTTTGCAACAAATGCCTGTGAAAGGCATGAGTTAATACTAAAGTGATATTATTACAGAAAGAGTATCACACAATCACTGAACAGTATAGGCAAACTAGCTAAAATATTCACTAAAGATACTACAAATAGAAAATTATATCAACCAATAGAATAAGCTGCCTTTGAAGGAGATTATTACACAAACCAAAAAACTTAACACTGAGGTACTAATAAAAAAGTTCCTAAAAGCTTTTGACAAAGTACAACGGAAAAAACGCCAGAAAGACCACCCCAAGACCAGGTGTTGTCAAGAAAAATGTTTCATACAAAAGTATACGACTTATCCCCTGCTATCTAATGGGGTAAATGATCATGACCTTGACCATGACTGAAGGATATTTTAAGGTTACATATTTTTTTAATAGAAAAACCTAAATGTTAAAAATAACCTTGACCAATGACACTCGCACCCAATTTCAAGAATAACATTTTTTTTTACAATGGCAACTATGTTTTTGATCCTGAAATTTTATCGTTTTTTCCTTAATTATCTTTTTCGTTGAATTTTGTCATAAACAATTCGATTTTTTTGTTACAATTTTTGGAAATTTTCAAAAGTAGGTAGTGCCATTTTCAAAATTAAATTAACCATGAAATTAGGTTTGAAGTTCATTTGGTTCATTGATATAAAACGAGGTATAAGTGCAGAAAGCACTCTCTCGCAAAAATTGTTTACGAGACGATGTCTTCAATAAATTACATCGGTAAGATAATAAAGGCATCCTAATAAATGGAAATCGCCTTAAAAGTGAATCTAACAAAGATAAAAATCACGTGTAGTAGATCCAAACTAATACACCAAGCACTGGAAGAAGTACATTTACAATTATGTTTGAATACAGTTGATTAGCAATGGCAGAGAATAAAAAAACAGAAATTTATAGAATAAGACTGACCTTGGCTACTCGTAAAACTTCGTTCTACAGTATTCGACGAATATGCTCAATCAATGTACAAACTTGGAGCAACACTACAAGTAATAGACCGTCAAATGTGAGGCGTAACATCTGATGGCCACAAAACTATTACCAAGAAAGTAACGACAAAAATAAAAAAATTGACACCAAACCACGCAGGCGATGTGTCAAGAGATACGGATGCAAAGTGGATCTACAAATTCCTGAAATGGGGGCCACATTTGCGGAAGAGATAGAACGCACCTTATACAATGGACGGCAATATAAAGAGATCTGCCGGACTGTTGTGGACCCGAGAGACCCAAGATAGACACAAGTACTAGCCGTGAGCACTGAACTAGATTGCCATTGAGATCAGAGATAAGAAATTTTCCAATCTTATACGCTCTTTATAGACAATATACTTTTTCGATTACCTTTCCTACTTTATTGCAATATCTCTATTGGCTCATGCACATTCGCAACTATATTAAAACTGGGGTGTCAATTAACAATGTCTGCACAAAGAAGCTTGGAGGTATTAGAAACACATAAAACCTTAAATAACACGAATTTAAAGTTAATGGCAAAAAGCCAAATATGGAGGACAGATTACGGTTAATTGGCGTAGTTGAATTTACTTGGAAGAACTTGTACATGTTTAGCAGTAACTAAATCTTAATACTTAGAGTAAAAAAATCCAAGCTTCTCAGAGCAACATGTCAAAAGGAACTTATATAGGTAATATGGAAAGGTATGGTGGTACAAACCTGCAGGAGGGTAAATGTCGGTAAGGATCTCTAAAAATAAAAACTTAAACAAGTAATCATGATAAAAATTTTACTCTTACCTCATCCTCAATACTAAATTTACAGGTGGTACATCACTACATTCACTGCTCTCATGATCCGAGCCGGATGATCCTGCAGAAACTAATGTGTTCATTGGTTTCGAGTCTGTGTCACTATCACCACTAGAACCGCCTTCGTCTTCACTCGACCACACCCATTCGCCAGTTTCTTTCCGATGTAGTCTACCAGATTGGCCTGGCTGGCGTCGAGAAGCCTACAAAACGACAACAAATATATGAAAAGACTAACTACTATAACTATTTTGTAAGTTCAATATTTTTATTGTTCGTCAAAAATAATGTACAAACACACCATTGTAACATTGTTTTCCTAAACTTCTTCTTAATCCAGAATGTCATTTCCAGCTCAGTCTTATTATGATGTAGATGTCCAACAGTCTTTCAATTTCTAAGTGGTATGTTTAATGGTCATCGCGTTATTGGTTTTCTGTCCCTGATCTTGTTTACTATCCTCTCATATGATTTTCTTCGAATGTGTTTGTTCCAAGCTGTTCTTATGTCTCTTAGGGTGGATATAACTATGTCAGTTAGTATTTAGCTCTATGTTGTTTAGAGTCTTTGTTTTTTATTGTCGAATCTGTTTCTCCGGCGTCTCATCATGCTGTTATTTCATTTATCATCCTTTAGGGCTCCACATATCGTATTTGCATTGTTTGCTTGATCTTTTACTTAATCTAAGTAGTTTTGATTTACGTGAATTTGTACTCCTAGATGAGCTTATTTAAGTTGTCTTTACTTAGGTCTGCTATAAGTTAGCATCTGACTGCTTCTTTCGCGATGACAATTGCTTAAGTTTTATCGCCGAAAATGTTTATGTTGACGGTTTTAACCTTTTGATGGAATGCACGGAGTAATTGTCTTCTAAATGTTATTTGTGGCATGTTCTTGATTATTTTATGTTTTCTTTGGAATAATACCACAATTGAAATAAAAGCTGTATATTGAAAGTTTGATTTATTTACATTTTCAATACATATTTTAAAGCCATTGACAAGGAAGTCAGAATCGACTTTGAAACGTTTGGTATTTTCTTTCAATATACAGCTTTTATTTGAATTGTGGTGCACTGAGTAGTTTCTGTAGGTCGTTCTCTTTTCGCTATAGACTGCGCGGTTTTCTTGCCTTGCATGTTCATTCGTACTTAATAAGAGTACCATCGATGGTCGATTCCCTATATTCGCACATTTTAGGCTTCATGTGAGATTTGACATAGATCTATTTGATATTAGGTAATATATTGTACTGTTTCTCCATTTTTGTTTGTTTTTTGTACTCAGATCCGGTTTCGTAGTTAAATTGGTTATTTAATGACCGTCGCATTCCCAGGTTTGGTGTTGGATCTATAAACAATTCTTAGGCTCATATCAGAGAGAGTGCTAGTCTCACCTGGCCGGCTCGGATAAAATATGATCTTTTTATCCGAGCTTAGAACCGGCATAATTTCTAAGCTACACGATCCATTCTGCTCTATAGATTTCTTTTACTCTGACTGAATTATTTGTAGAATTTCTAAAATACCTAATGGTAATAAATACGTGGATAGTAAAAAATATGACGCACTTGTGTATTATAATGGTGAAAAGCTGTGAACAATTGTTAGAATATGTAGTCATATTAAAAACCTACTTTCTGTACTCTGGTTTCTAAACTTGGTCCAATAGCGACTAGGGTTTGTTGAAGATACTTTTTGTCTTTAGCCTTTTTAAAAAACGGGTGCTTCAACAGCTCAGCTGCCGTGGGTCTTTTGGCCGGTTCTTTTTGTAAACAGTCAGTTATCATTTTCTAAATGTTTTTCCATATGCCTATAAAAGAAGAAACTATAATTTCTATTGTAATAATTTAGAAATTTACTTTATATTGATCTTTTTCGTCAGCACCAGTATCAAGATTTGGGGGATCGTTTTGAAGAGTCAACATTAACACCTTCATCGCGGGGTATTTGTGGTAGGGGGCAGTGCCGGTCGCCATTTCAATGGCTGTTATCCCAAATGACCAGATGTCTGCTTTAAAGTCATAACCATGATCCTGAAACAAAAATTAAGGTTAAATTCGGAACAGTTGGTGTCAACAAGTGCACAATGAATTAATGTGATAAAACGATGCAGCAAAATTGACGAATTAGTTACAACACCTCTGTTGTAATAGTCTAGCTAAAACCACAAGTAATCCACAGTAACAACTTAGTATTCCAAATATTAAAAGTTTCTGCACTTAACACTATTCAGGCATTTCAAAATAGTAAACAAGTGTGTCTGTGAAGTGTTGAAATACCAAGAAATGTTATAAAGAAAAATATCATAATAAAGTGCAGAGTTTCCTAAATAAATAAATATTGATTGGAGAAAAAAAAACTAAATAATGTAATAAATGTCTTATAATAAACATTGAATTCTTATAAAAAAACACGTTGTGGTCCAGTCGGCATGCAAATTCCGATTGTATACGGCAAGAAACTTTACGCACACAGCTACTTAGCTTTTTTGAAATCACATTTTATGATATTTTGTCGAAATATTCTCTTAAATCACTTAGGAAAAGTATAGAAAATTCGGTGGTAATAAATGATATAATACTAAGAAAATAATGAAAAACAAAGCATGTTCAAAAATGAAATTATAAAGGTAAAATTAACAATGTTGATAAGTTTACAGATTTAAAATATGCTACTGTGACATACAAAATATAATAATAATAAATTAAATGTGAGGATGTAAAAAAGGACATAAAATTGAAAATTAAGTTTACAGCAGACCAATTGCAAAATATAAGTGGCAAAATTTGAAATAAGAAATACATCTAAAAAATAAAAGCACTGAACAGTATCCATATGATTGTAAATTCAAATTCTTTTCTTTGATTTCAAAAGATCGAAATACTAGAGCTATGTTGAAAATATATTCATCAAATAAATCCGAACATCCAGAAAACCGTATATTTTTTAACAAAAATCTTGTTATATATATGTTTGTGTATACTGTTTCACGGATGGAAATATGTGGTTTGATGATTTATTCCGGTGTACATCCGTTCGTCTGTATTCGTTTGAAAAATCACTTGACGTTTCGCCAAAATCATATTTGGCTTTCTCAAAAGATACTAAGTAACTGAAGAATTTCTTGTTCTTGATCTCAATTTATACCTGCCCTGTGAGCCCTCATTAGTACTTAATCTCTCAGGTACTTTATCTTGTTTATTAGGTTGGGTTAACTGATGGTCAATTAAAGTGCAATTACGGTGTTTATGGCTTTTGTCGGTAATTTGGGTAATCCCATTATTTGGGTTTATTGCTGGTTTTGTTGTGTTGTTATTTTGATATGGGATTACTGCTTTCCAAAATGGTGATAATTTTAAAGCTTCGTCTCTCTTGTTTATGGTATCTCGGGTCTCAATTTCAATCGCTTCTCGTATTGTTCTGATTTTGTAGTTTTCGACATTTGCGATTTCTTTACAAGTATTAAACTCTATTTTATGCCCTGTTTCTTGTTCGTGTCTGAATAAAGTAGAGGTGGTCTGTTTGTTCTTTATGTATAGTTTGTGTTCGTCTCGACGGGCGGATATTCGCCTGTTTGTTTGGCCGACGTATAACTTGGAACAGTCTCCACATGAAATGCTGTAAACTCCATGGTTCTCTAAAGGCATTTTATCCTTTGGGTTCCCTAGCAATTTTCCGATTGTTGTTTGGGGTTTGTATGTAGTTCGAATTTTGTGTTTACTCAGAAACCTCCCTATTCTGTCCGTTGTACCTCTAATGTATGGTAAACTTACATGGGCTACGTAGTCTTGGTCATCATTTTGTTCTTTTTCTCATCCTGTTGTTTGTTTATTGCTTTTCTGATGGTGTGGTTATTGTAGCCATTTTTTCTGAGGATAGTTTTCATGAAAGCTAGTTCTTCTTTTCTAGTTTGCTGGTCTGTGAGACGTACCGATCGTGCTATAAGGGTGTTTGCTACTCCTTGGATCTGTGCTGGATGATGGTGTGAATTGCCGTGTAAATATCTGTTGGTGTGTGTTGCTTTTCTGAAGACGGTGTGCTGGAAACTTAGGTTGTTTCTTGTTAGGAGGACATCTAGGAAAGGAAGTTGTTGGTTGTGTTCTGTTTCTAGGGTAAATTTTATCTTGTTATGAATGGAATTCATATAGGCAAGAAAATTATTGAGTTCTAATTTCCCGTGAGGCCATATAATGAAGATGTCATCAACGTAGCGAACCCACAGTTTTGGTTTTAATGCTGCGTTAGCTATGGCCTTTTCTTCCAGATATACCATAAACAAGTTGGCAACAACTGGTGATAGAGCCGATCCCATAGGAGCACCCTGTATTTGTCTATAAAAGTGGCCGTCGAAGGAGAAATACGTATTTTTGAGGCAGTGGTCGGCTAATTCTATTATGTGGTGAGGTAGGTTTTCGTGCATAGCTATACTGTCCAGTGCTTCGTCGAGTGGTATGCTGGGGTAGAGAGATATGACGTCGAGGCTTGCTATTAAGTCGTTTTCTTCTAAGTTTATGTCTTTAATTATTTCTATGAAGTGATGTGAGTTTTTGATGTAAGATTTTGCTGTTTCCACTATTGGTTGCATGAATCGGGCCAGGTATTTCTCTAGTTTTTGCGTTGGTGAGTTTATCGCGCTTACTATGGGTCTGATGGGCACTCCTTCTTTGTGGATTTTGGTAATCCGTAAAGTTTAGGACATCTACTTGATTTTTCCCGTGGGATGATACTTTGTTGAATTCCTGGTTCTATCGCTGATGCCTTGATTTTGTTTTTCGTTGTTTTCTCGAGGTAAGTAGTGGGGTCCCGTGGGACCTGTTTGTAGTTTGCCCCTTTCAATATTTCTTCCATCTTTTTCTTGTATTCTTTTGTGTCCATCACAACGGTAGCGTTTCCTTTGTCGGCTGGTAATATTGTTAGTTCTTTGTTCTTTTTAAGGTTTGTTATTGCTATGTGTTCCGATTTCGTCAAATTGGCCTTCGGTGGTTTGGCGTTTTTTAAGATTTTTGTAACTTCAAAACGAATTTCATCCGCCTTTTGTTCGTCTACCTGGTCTAATGCAGCTTCAACATGTGAGATTATTTCTTCCGTGGGTGTTGTTTTTGGAGCAATTGCGAAGTAAACCCTTTGCTCAATGCGGCTTTTTCATGTTCAGTCAATGTCTGGGACGAGATGTTGTGAACTATTCCTTTGGCGTTAGCTTCCCTGTACTGTTTAGGTGAGCGTTGTTGGCGTGCCTCTAATTTTTTTGCCATTTTTTCTTTCTTGTACTCTCTGTCTGTTTCTGAACGCCAAAAAGCGACGATTTCCACAAGGTCCCATAATGTTGGATGTATTTTATTACCAAGGCGAATGTGGAGGTCTAACAGTTTGTTCTCAATTTCGGCTAGTTTTTTCCTTGTCTGACGTATGCTTTCTCTCAGAAGGGCTTTGCTCGCTTTGTGCAGGATGCTTGTTGTCTGTCTGGTTATTGTATGGTATGACAATTTCGTGAAAGTTGGTAATGTGTCACTGTTACGGCATTGTATTAGAAAGTTGAGATCACACAACATTTGGCTCTTCTTCGATCTTAGTTTTCCATATAGTTTCGTTGTCCTGAGTGTATCCTCCCCGTAGAGGTGTAAGATGTTTGTGTATACTGTTTCACGGATGGAAATATGTGGTTGATGATTTATTCCGGTGTACATCCGTTCGTCTGTATTCGTTTGAAAAATCACTTGACGTTTCGCCAAAATCATATTTGGCTTTCTCAAAAGATACTAAGTAACTGAAGAATTTCTTGTTCTTGATCTCAATTTATACCTGCCCTGTGAGCCCTCATTAGTACTTAATCTCTCAGGTACTTTATCTTGTTTATTAGGTTGGGTTAACTGATGGTCAATTAAAGTGCAATTACGGTGTTTATGGCTTTTGTCGGTAATTTGGGTAATCCCATTATTTGGGTTTATTGCTGGTTTTGTTGTATTGTTATTTTGATATGGGATTACTGCTTTCCAAAATGGTGATAATTTTAAAGCTTCGTCTCTCTTGTTTATGGTATCTCGGGTCTCAATTTCAATCGCTTCTCGTATTGTTCTGATTTTGTAGTTTTCGACATTTGCGATTTCTTTACAAGTATTAAACTCTATTTTATGCCCTGTTTCTTGTTCGTGTCTGAATAAAGTAGAGGTGGTCTGTTTGTTCTTTATGTATAGTTTGTGTTCGTCTCGACGGGCGGATATTCGCCTGTTTGTTTGGCCGACGTATAACTTGGAACAGTCTCCACATGAAATGCTGTAAACTCCATGGTTCTCTAAAGGCATTTTATCCTTTGGGTTCCCTAGCAATTTTCCGATTGTTGTTTGGGGTTTGTATGTAGTTCGAATTTTGTGTTTACTCAGAAACCTCCCTATTCTGTCCGTTGTACCTCTAATGTATGGTAAACTTACATGGGCTACGTAGTCTTGGTCATCATTTTGTTTCTTTTTCTCATCCTGTTGTTTGTTTATTGCTTTTCTGATGGTGTGGTTATTGTAGCCATTTTTTCTGAGGATAGTTTTCATGAAAGCTAGTTCTTCTTTTCTAGTTTGCTGGTCTGTGAGACGTACCGATCGTGCTATAAGGGTGTTTGCTACTCCTTGGATCTGTGCTGGATGATGGTGTGAATTGCCGTGTAAATATCTGTTGGTGTGTGTTGCTTTTCTGAAGACGGTGTGCTGGAAACTTAGGTTGTTTCTTGTTAGGAGGACATCTAGGAAAGGAAGTTGTTGGTTGTGTTCTGTTTCTAGGGTAAATTGTATCTTGTTATGAATGGAATTCATATAGGCAAGAAAATTATTGAGTTCTAATTTCCCGTGAGGCCATATAATGAAGATGTCATCAACGTAGCGAACCCACAGTTTTGGTTTTAATGCTGCGTTAGCTATGGCCTTTTCTTCCAGATATACCATAAACAAGTTGGCAACAACTGGTGATAGAGCCGATCCCATAGGAGCACCCTGTATTTGTCTATAAAAGTGGCCGTCGAAGGAGAAATACGTATTTTTGAGGCAGTGGTCGGCTAATTCTATTATGTGGTGAGGTAGGTTTTCGTGCATAGCTATACTGTCCAGTGCTTCGTCGATTCATGCAACCAATAGTGGAAACAGCAAAATCTTACATCAAAAACTCACATCACTTCATAGAAATAATTAAAGACATAAACTTAGAAGAAAACGACTTAATAGCAAGCCTCGACGTCATATCTCTCTACCCCAGCATACCACTCGACGAAGCACTGGACAGTATAGCTATGCACGAAAACCTACCTCACCACATAATAGAATTAGCCGACCACTGCCTCAAAAATACGTATTTCTCCTTCGACGGCCACTTTTATAGACAAATACAGGGTGCTCCTATGGGATCGGCTCTATCACCAGTTGTTGCCAACTTGTTTATGGTATATCTGGAAGAAAAGGCCATAGCTAACGCAGCATTAAAACCAAAACTGTGGGTTCGCTACGTTGATGACATCTTCATTATATGGCCTCACGGGAAATTAGAACTCAATAATTTTCTTGCCTATATGAATTCCATTCATAACAAGATACAATTTACCCTAGAAACAGAACACAACCAACAACTTCCTTTCCTAGATGTCCTCCTAACAAGAAACAACCTAAGTTTCCAGCACACCGTCTTCAGAAAAGCAACACACACCAACAGATATTTACACGGCAATTCACACCATCATCCAGCACAGATCCAAGGAGTAGCAAACACCCTTATAGCACGATCGGTACGTCTCACAGACCAGCAAACTAGAAAAGAAGAACTAGCTTTCATGAAAACTATCCTCAGAAAAATGGCTACAATAACCACACCATCAGAAAAGCAATAAACAAACAACAGGATGAGAAAAAGAAACAAAATTATGACCAAGACTACGTAGCCCATGTAAGTTTACCATACATTAGAGGTACAACGGACAGAATAGGGAGGTTTCTGAGTAAACACAAAATTCGAACTACATACAAACCCCAAACAACAATCGGAAAATTGCTAGGGAACCCAAAGGATAAAATGCCTTTAGAGAACCATGGAGTTTACAGCATTTCATGTGGAGACTGTTCCAAGTTATACGTCGGCCAAACAAACAGGCGAATATCCGCCCGTCGAGACGAACACAAACTATACATAAAGAACAAACAGACCACCTCTACTTTATTCAGACACGAACAAGAAACAGGGCATAAAATAGAGTTTAATACTTGTAAAGAAATCGCAAATGTCGAAAACTACAAAATCAGAACAATACGAGAAGCGATTGAAATTGAGACCCGAGATACCATAAACAAGAGAGACGAAGCTTTAAAATTATCACCATTTTGGAAAGCAGTAATCCCATATCAAAATAACAATACAACAAAACCAGCAATAAACCCAAATAATGGGATTACCCAAATTACCGACAAAAGCCATAAACACCGTAATTGCACTTTAATTGACCATCAGTTAACCCAACCTAATAAACAAGATAAAGTACCTGAGAGATTAAGTACTAATGAGGGCTCACAGGGCAGGTATAAATTGAGATCAAGAACAAGAAATTCTTCAGTTACTTAGTATCTTTTGAGAAAGCCAAATATGATTTTGGCGAAACGTCAAGTGATTTTTCAAACGAATACAGACGAACGGATGTACACCGGAATAAATCATCAACCACATATTTCCATCCGTGAAACAGTATACACAAACATCTTACACCTCTACGGGGAGGATACACTCAGGACAACGAAACTATATGGAAAACTAAGATCGAAGAAGAGCCAAATGTTGTGTGATCTCAACTTTCTAATACAATGCCGTAACAGTGACACATTACCAACTTTCACGAAATTGTCATACCATACAATAACCAGACAGACAACAAGCATCCTGCACAAAGCGAGCAAAGCCCTTCTGAGAGAAAGCATACGTCAGACAAGGAAAAAACTAGCCGAAATTGAGAACAAACTGTTAGACCTCCACATTCGCCTTGGTAATAAAATACATCCAACATTATGGGACCTTGTGGAAATCGTCGCTTTTTGGCGTTCAGAAACAGACAGAGAGTACAAGAAAGAAAAAATGCCAAAAAAATTAGAGGCACGCCAACAACGCTCACCTAAACAGTACAGGGAAGCTAACGCCAAAGGAATAGTTCACAACATCTCGTCCCAGACATTGACTGAACATGAAAAAGCCGCATTGAGCAAAGGGTTTACTTCGCAATTGCTCCAAAAACAACACCCACGGAAGAAATAATCTCACATGTTGAAGCTGCATTAGACCAGGTAGACGAACAAAAGGCGGATGAAATTCGTTTTGAAGTTACAAAAATCTTAAAAAACGCCAAACCACCGAAGGCCAATTTGACGAAATCGGAACACATAGCAATAACAAACCTTAAAAAGAACAAAGAACTAACAATATTACCAGCCGACAAAGGAAACGCTACCGTTGTGATGGACACAAAAGAATACAAGAAAAAGATGGAAGAATATTGAAAGGGGCAAACTACAAACAGGTCTCACGGGATCCCACTACTTACCTCGAGAAAACAACGAAAAACAAAATCAAGGCATCAGCGATAGAACCAGGAATTCAACAAAGTATCATCCCACGGGAAAAATCAAGTAGATGTCCTAAACTTTACGGATTACCAAAAATCCACAAAGAAGGAGTGCCCATCAGACCCATAGTAAGCGCGATAAACTCACCAACGCAAAAACTAGAGAAATACCTGGCCCGATTCATGCAACCAATAGTGGAAACAGCAAAATCTTACATCAAAAACTCACATCACTTCATAGAAATAATTAAAGACATAAACTTAGAAGAAAACGACTTAATAGCAAGCCTCGACGTCATATCTCTCTACCCCAGCATACCACTCGACGAAGCACTGGACAGTATAGCTATGCACGAAAACCTACCTCACCACATAATAGAATTAGCCGACCACTGCCTCAAAAATACGTATTTCTCCTTCGACGGCCACTTTTATAGACAAATACAGGGTGCTCCTATGGGATCGGCTCTATCACCAGTTGTTGCCAACTTGTTTATGGTATATCTGGAAGAAAAGGCCATAGCTAACGCAGCATTAAAACCAAAACTGTGGGTTCGCTACGTTGATGACATCTTCATTATATGGCCTCACGGGAAATTAGAACTCAATAATTTTCTTGCCTATATGAATTCCATTCATAACAAGATACAATTTACCCTAGAAACAGAACACAACCAACAACTTCCTTTCCTAGATGTCCTCCTAACAAGAAACAACCTAAGTTTCCAGCACACCGTCTTCAGAAAAGCAACACACACCAACAGATATTTACACGGCAATTCACACCATCATCCAGCACAGATCCAAGGAGTAGCAAAACCCTTATAGCACGATCGGTACGTCTCACAGACCAGCAAACTAGAAAAGAAGAACTAGCTTTCATGAAAACTATCCTCAGAAAAAATGGCTACAATAACCACACCATCAGAAAAGCAATAAACAAACAACAGGATGAGAAAAAGAAACAAATTATGACCAAGACTACGTAGCCCATGTAAGTTTACCATACATTAGAGGTACAACGGACAGAATAGGGAGGTTTCTGAGTAAACACAAAATTCGAACTACATACAAACCCCAAACAACAATCGGAAAATTGCTAGGGAACCCAAAGGATAAAATGCCTTTAGAGAACCATGGAGTTTACAGCATTTCATGTGGAGACTGTTCCAAGTTATACGTCGGCCAAACAAACAGGCGAATATCCGCCCGTCGAGACGAACACAAACTATACATAAAGAACAAACAGACCACCTCTACTTTATTCAGACACGAACAAGAAACAGGGCATAAAATAGAGTTTAATACTTGTAAAGAAATCGCAAATGTCGAAAACTACAAAATCAGAACAATACGAGAAGCGATTGAAATTGAGACCCGAGATACCAAACAAGAGAGACGAAGCTTTAAAATTATCACCATTTTGGAAAGCAGTAATCCCATATCAAAATAACAATACAACAAAACCAGCAATAAACCCAAATAATGGGATTACCCAAATTACCGACAAAAGCCATAAACACCGTAATTGCACTTTAATTGACCATCAGTTAACCCAACCTAATAAACAAGATAAAGTACCTGAGAGATTAAGTACTAATGAGGGCTCACAGGGCAGGTATAAATTGAGATCAAGAACAAGAAATTCTTCAGTTACTTAGTATCTTTTGAGAAAGCCAAATATGATTTTGGCGAAACGTCAAGTGATTTTTCAAACGAATACAGACGAACGGATGTACACCGGAATAAATCATCAACCACATATTTCCATCCGTGAAACAGTATACACAAACATCTTACACCTCTACGGGGAGGATACACTCAGGACAACGAAACTATATGGAAAACTAAGATCGAAGAAGAGCCAAATGTTGTGTGATCTCAACTTTCTAATACAATGCCGTAACAGTGACACATTACCAACTTTCACGAAATTGTCATACCATACAATAACCAGACAGACAACAAGCATCCTGCACAAAGCGAGCAAAGCCCTTCTGAGAGAAAGCATACGTCAGACAAGGAAAAAAACTAGCCGAAATTGAGAACAAACTGTTAGACCTCCACATTCGCCTTGGTAATAAAATACATCCAACATTATGGGACCTTGTGGAAATCGTCGCTTTTGGCGTTCAGAAACAGACAGAGAGTACAAGAAAGAAAAAATGGCAAAAAAATTAGAGGCACGCCAACAACGCTCACCTAAACAGTACAGGGAAGCTAACGCCAAAGGAATAGTTCACAACATCTCGTCCCAGACATTGACTGAACATGAAAAAGCCGCATTGAGCAAAGGGTTTACTTCGCAATTGCTCCAAAAACAACACCCACGGAAGAAATAATCTCACATGTTGAAGCTGCATTAGACCAGGTAGACGAACAAAAGGCGGATGAAATTCGTTTTGAAGTTACAAAAATCTTAAAAAACGCCAAACCACCGAAGGCCAATTTGACGAAATCGGAACACATAGCAATAACAAACCTTAAAAAGAACAAAGAACTAACAATATTACCAGCCGACAAAGGAAACGCTACCGTTGTGATGGACACAAAAGAATACAAGAAAAAGATGGAAGAAATATTGAAAGGGGCAAACTACAAACAGGTCTCACGGGACCCCACTACTTACCTCGAGAAAACAACGAAAAACAAAATCAAGGCATCAGCGATAGAACCAGGAATTCAACAAAGTATCATCCCACGGGAAAAATCAAGTAGATGTCCTAAACTTTACGGATTACCAAAAATCCACAAAGAAGGAGTGCCCATCAGACCCATAGTAAGCGCGATAAACTCACCAACGCAAAAACTAGAGAAATACCTGGCCCGATTCATGCAACCAATAGTGGAAACAGCAAAATCTTACATCAAAAACTCACATCACTTCATAGAAATAATTAAAGACATAAACTTAGAAGAAAACGACTTAATAGCAAGCCTCGACGTCATATCTCTCTACCCAGCATACCACTCGACGAAGCACTGGACAGTATAGCTATGCACGAAAACCTACCTCACCACATAATAGAATTAGCCGACCACTGCCTCAAAAATACGTATTTCTCCTTCGACGGCCACTTTTATAGACAAATACAGGGTGCTCCTATGGGATCGGCTCTATCACCAGTTGTTGCCAACTTGTTTATGGTATATCTGGAAGAAAAGGCCATAGCTAACGCAGCATTAAAACCAAAACTGTGGGTTCGCTACGTTGATGACATCTTCATTATATGGCCTCACGGGAAATTAGAACTCAATAATTTTCTTGCCTATATGAATTCCATTCATAACAAGATACAATTTACCCTAGAAACAGAACACAACCAACAACTTCCTTTCCTAGATGTCCTCCTAACAAGAAACAACCTAAGTTTCCAGCACACCGTCTTCAGAAAAGCAACACACACCAACAGATATTTACACGGCAATTCACACCATCATCCAGCACAGATCCAAGGAGTAGCAAACACCCTTATAGCACGATCGGTACGTCTCACAGACCAGCAAACTAGAAAAGAAGAACTAGCTTTCATGAAAACTATCCTCAGAAAAAATGGCTACAATAACCACACCATCAGAAAAGCAATAAACAAACAACAGGATGAGAAAAAGAAACAAAATTATGACCAAGACTACGTAGCCCATGTAAGTTTACCATACATTAGAGGTACAACGGACAGAATAGGGAGGTTTCTGAGTAAACACAAAATTCGAACTACATACAAACCCCAAACAACAATCGGAAAATTGCTAGGGAACCCAAAGGATAAAATGCCTTTAGAGAACCATGGAGTTTACAGCATTTCATGTGGAGACTGTTCCAAGTTATACGTCGGCCAAACAAACAGGCGAATATCCGCCCGTCGAGACGAACACAAACTATACATAAAGAACAAACAGACACCTCTACTTATATATTCAGACACGAACAAGAAACAGGGCATAAAATAGAGTTTAATACTTGTAAAGAAATCGCAAATGTCGAAAACTACAAAATCAGAACAATACGAGAAGCGATTGAAATTGAGACCCGAGATACCATAAACAAGAGAGACGAAGCTTTAAAATTATCACCATTTTGGAAAGCAGTAATCCCATATCAAAATAACAATACAACAAAACCAGCAATAAACCCAAATAATGGGATTACCCAAATTACCGACAAAAGCCATAAACACCGTAATTGCACTTTAATTGACCATCAGTTAACCCAACCTAATAAACAAGATAAAGTACCTGAGAGATTAAGTACTAATGAGGGCTCACAGGGCAGGTATAAATTGAGATCAAGAACAAGAAATTCTTCACTTGTGTCAGTCGTCGTCGTCGAGTACAGTTGGTTCTCCCTTGCTGAAACGCAAGAGATAGGGAACCCTTGCTCGAGAGGGCGATTACCTGAAACGACTACCTGCCAGAGACCTTTCGAGGTACTGAGGCGGAAAAATAAAACAAGGGATTAAGTTATAATACCTAGTATTATAGCATAACAGATTCCCTTAATCCTAGGCCGTTCACGGTTTAGGATTTAAAATTGCACTAATAAAAAGTTTATTTTACAGATTAGCAAGATGATATTAATAGAAGATCTCAACGTAGAGGAACTAAAGGGATTAGTAGTGGCAATAAACGAGAGGATCATCGAACTTTCCAGCAGAAAAGAAGATAAGGCAAATAAGGAGGATCAAACGGTAGACATGGAAAGTGACTTTCAAACAGGGACCAGGAGAAAGAGGAAAACAAAATCCAGGGCAAGTGACTCCTCATCGTCTAGTGAGACGGAAAACGAACAAGTCCAGCAGAAAAAAACCAAGGGGAAGAAGAGGGAATATGCCGACGCCAGCATACCTATACAGAAGACTGACATCCAGCACACACAAGGACTGATGCCCCACAGAGACACAACCCGAGAAGGAAAAAAGACGAAGAATACCACCCATTGTCATACGCGAAAAACAGAAGTGGACTGAGGTGACCAGGCTCATGAGAGAACGGAAGATAAACGTGCCAAAAGCAACTAACACACAGGATGGCGTAAGGATGTACCTGAGCACAGAAGAGGACTTTAGGACAACTACAAGAATGTTAAACGCGAAGAAGATACCATACCACACGTACGCGCTAGAAGAGGAGAAGACGGCTAGAGTGGTGATAAAGGGCATCCCCGAATTTTCACAGAAGAAGAGATAAAGAAGGAACTCCAGGAGAAAAACATCCAACCCATCAAGGTCACCAGGATGATCAGAACAACAGGACAGAGAAGGGTGTAACAAAAAAGACGCCGATGGCCATGGTCATCGTCCAACTGGAAAAAAAACAACAGAAAATAAACAAGTTTTTCAATTACAGGATATCGGAAACTGCAAAGTCAGAGTGGAGACACAAAGACCCAGAGCATCTATCGGGCAATGCTATAATTGCCAAAAGTTCGGCCATGGACAAGGCAGATGTACAGCGCCCCCAAATGCGTAAAATGCGGAGGATCACATGAATCCAGGGAATGCAGAAGACCGAGAGAACAGCCACCAAAATGCGCCAATTGCGGAGGGCCCACCCAGCGAGCTATAGGGAATGCGAGAAGTTCCCAAAGAAGAGAAACAACGATGATGAACCAAGAACAAGGACCGGAATAAGCTACGCAGCCGCAGCTAGACCAACCGTAGAAGAATCAAGAGAAACACGAACAAATGGACAAGACGTACTCACAATGATGGAAGAAAGAAGAAAATTTTCCAGTCCTTCATGGGGCTGGCAACAAGACTAAACCTCGTGCATGGATAAGACGACCCCAACAACTTTGAAAATCATGACGTGGAACGCCAACGGGCTCAAGAATAAGAAAAACGAATTGGAATTACACCTAGAGGAGAACAACATCGACATAGCAGCAATACAGGAGACCTGGCTCAAAGAAGAGGACAATTTTAGGATCAGAAACTACACAGTACACAGGGCGGACAGGCCAGGAAGGAAACCAGGAGGAGGAGTCATAATCGCCGTGAAGAACCGACTAAAACACCAGCAGGACGACCCATACCAAACAGAGAACATCGAAAACGTAACTGTAGAAGTAGAAATGAAGGACGGAAGGAAGATACAGATAATTAGCGCGTATCGACCACCAAATAAAGAACTTACAAATAATGACTTAAATCTTATTTTTAGGGACAACGTAAAGCCGAAAATACTAGGAGGAGACCTAAACGCCAAACATCGAGACTGGAACTCGAGAGTCAGCACACCGAGCGGAAAGAAACTACAGGAACACGCAGAAAGAGGGGAGATACGACGTATAATGGGACCAACGGAACCAACCCATCATCCAACAGAGGCCAAGAAGGGGTACGTACTGGACATCTTTATCCTAGCAGAACAGGACATGATACGACATAGAAACAACGGAGGAACTAATCATACGGACCTACAACCCAGGACGATAACAGAGCTAGATGAAGTAAGCCAAAAAACCAAGGCGGAGCAAGAATAGCTGGGAGGGGATTCAAAACTACTTGGGACATC
>CM067224.1:42524518-42766654 GCA_034190945.1 Octodonta nipae | reverse complement strand
AAGTTATAATGGGTGCTAATCTCAGCAGATATTACAGATATAGTTTAAATATAGATGGTAGTAGTTATAACTATAGATGCATTTCTTAAAAATAATTGAATAAAATTGTTATATAGGGTGGCCATCAGCAGTTGGGGTTTAGGTGAAATATTTGGGATTTGTGAATTTAGTTATACAGAGTGGTACAAAAAATATTACATTGTAGCCCATACGTAGTTGTATAGATATAGTGTTTGAGATCGGGGACTTAGTAGGATTATAGTTTTACAGAGTGGATTAAAAAATGTTAAAACAATTGTTATATAAGGTAGACCATCCTGCTATATGGAATACTGAAATATGGGGCGGAGCAAAATTATATTAATATATTGAATCTAACACAATGCTAGAAAAAGTTGCACATAATGGCCGGCTCAAAATTATCAGAAATAATTGTTATATAGGGTATAGGGTGAAGTAGAATTAAAAAATGTTATATTGGGTGACAAATAACAGCAGCATATATAGGATGGTTGCACTATAGGGTGAAGCAGAGTTACAGTTTTACAAGGTGGTTCCACAAAATGTTGAATAAAATTGTTACATAATGTGGCCCCTAAGCACTTACAGTTTGGCTGAAATGTATTCTGGATTGGTAGATTTATAGTTATGTTAGGTGGTTCAAGAAAGTTAGAAAAATTGTTATATTGGATAGCCCATATGTTTTCATAAGCTATTTCTTTTTGCAAAGAATTCTACATTCCATACGCGGGTGAAACCGCGGGTAACGCCTAGTAAATAACAAAAGAGCGGCAGTCATTCTAGACTGAACGACGGAAGCGAACGCTTCTTACGAAATATATTTCCCGTTTCTCTCGTTTCTTGTATCTTCCTATCTCTGTTTCTCTTTCTTTGTGTCTTTCTTAGTAATGCACGTAAATTTCAGAAAAATCAAAACTATTGTCATTTTGTTAGGATTCGAATATTAATCCTAATGTGAAATTTAGTTGTTTTTATATTATTTCATAGATACATACCGTTGGATGAAAACAGACAAACCGGTGGCTCAATATTAATATTATTTTATATTTAGCAATTCACATCATATCCTTTTTCTCCAATAGCGCCATTCTGATCACTTCTTGAACTTATTATTTAATGCTTTAAGCTGGATATATTTTAAATTTGATCTCCATATAAGTTTGCCAACCTGTAAATATATTTGCAAAGAAACATGACGTGCAGGTTTTTAGAATATTTCATAGATACATATCCTTGGTTGAAAAACAGACAAAATCGGTGGCTTAATATTAGAGTCCGACTGAAGGTAAGATTATTTTGAATGTTTATCTGGGATTTTCTCTCCTCGCAATGGTTTCTGAAAATACAGATAAGTTAAGTATTTGAATATCAAGGTGTAGTATCTAAGGGCAGTTTGTGGAAACTGCCCGGAACACTAGTTGCCCTCTTATAGAAAAAAACTCTCCCGCAGGATTAACTGTGAGAAAGTAGGTCTACAGATTTGTCAACTAGTAATTCCAGTATTGTGTATTTTCTGCTTTCTCTAAAAATATTATTGGAATTAAAAAACTTTAAAAATATAGTACAGGGCTGCCAAAACTTAGTCAATCTAAAATTGCCTGAAAACTATCCATAAGACTATTTTTAAAGCAAAATGTCATCATAAGAGAATTATCTACGGTCAGTACAATTTTAGCATGTTCAATTTTACTCCGTTTTTTTTAGTACTTAGCGAAAGAGCAAAACATTACATTTTCGGCTACTACACAAGTACTTCCAAATTTATTTATGATATTTAGGATTTACACCTTGGAATACTCAGAATAATTGTCTTATGGCATTTGGATCTAAAACTAGGATATTTTTGTCTTCAGGAAATTTTAGTTTTAACTGAGTTTTTGGCAACCCTGTACAATATTTTTTAAGTTTTATAACCTTTATTTTAGGCTGCAGTCAGAGTAGCTCCGGCATCGGCAGAATTTTTACTCTGGCGTATACGGCCGAACACGCTCGTTCGAGTGTTGTGGTCAGACTCATTGCGTTTTCTACTAAAATCGGATAAACCATGTCGTTAGAAAAAATGGATTTTGATTAATTGGCAATTATTTTCATAAATTTAATTTTGATTTGTAGGTAATTGGTCTGTAAAAAATATTCTGATTTTAAAAATGATGTGTCAAAAGACTGGCAAGAAAGAAATCTTTAAAAAGAGGTATCACATGATACTCCTTTGTATTTAAACGTGTAGAAGTGACATTCACCCCCGCTTAGGGGTTGAAACTGAAGGGTGACCGATACGTGCAATACGTAAATATAAATTAACGGGTATTTTTGTCTTTTTTTAAGATATTTTAAAAGTTATTTTGGGTTGCTAGTTATGAAATGAAAGCTCTGTATTAAATGATAAAGACTATAGAAAGTGCATATCACCTAAAGAAATTGAAAGAAATTCCAACTATCCGATGTTAGACTGGAGTACTCGGCCTAAAAAAACAAATTTATTTGTTTTCGTCCGATCGTCGCAGATACGGCAGTGCATAACGGTGTTACTGTGACCTAGGGGTGTCCATCGAGAAAAAACATCGATGTTTTCATTCGATGTAAAACATCGGAACCCTGCATCGATGTTTTTCGATACATCGCTAAAAAACATCGATGTTTTTTCAACATCGAATACTTTGTATAATAGTTCGCCATTTCCAATTACTTAAATGCGTTAAGTTCCGCTTTTGTGAGGTGAACATAGAGTCAGGGTATCAGAAGTGTAATGCTAATAGCTGCAATAATGTATTTAGTTTTTTAAGTATTGGTTAGAAGTTCAATTAAATAAGCGCCATATATTATATAGCTTCATAAGTGAACTAAATAATACAAATTTTTATTTTACTAAAACAACAATTACAAAAAACATTACTATTAAAGTTTAATTTACTGGTTAATTTTCATTAAATTATGTCAATTTTCATACGACTTTCGTCATCTTTGGAATAATAGAGCCGTCGAATGGTAACAAGAATCGGGGCTCAATAGGGTACTAAAAACATAGGTATTCTTCTCGGGCATTTTTGGTTAGTCTATCACCTTTGCCTTGTACCTATTTACAATGAATGCATTTTGGCTCCCCTTTAAGTATGAATTAATAACTTGTATATAAACATTGAAACCTGAAAAATATTAAGTAAGCTTCTAAAGAGGCTTGGATTTGAGTATTGAGAACGCAGGAAGGGCTTGTGTTAGGCCATTGATTATTAACACATTTGACACGAGCAGAACTGTTTCTCGGCCTCTGAAATGTTATTTTACAAAGTTTTCTCTTTAAAACTAAATTTTAAAATAAAAAATTTAAGGTTTTTTCTTTAAAGTATTATTTTCCTAATTTAATTCCCCGGTATAGAATTTTGGAATTGTACATACAGAAAATAATGTACAATTTAATAAGCAAAACAAACGAGAAAAAATATATGTAGTTGTTGAATTTTGGGAGATGATAACAAAGTATTTCTCACAAACGGGATTCGGTAGGCAATTTCCTTCCCGTCCCATATGTTGAACCCATTTCATACTTTTAAGGTTATCAGTGGGATATAGATATATTTTTCAATCCGTTTAATTTTTTACACATAATAAGTGTTTTTTTTTCCAATTCCTCTGTAGAAAAACATACCGTGATTTATAACATGTAAAATTCATTATCAAAACACTAATTTATTTTAAAAAATGTAGTTTTAATATAATTTTTTATGAGAACCTTAACATACGTTTACCTACTGCTTCATTCACTGCATATTTTCATTAGAAACTGAGGCCTAATAAATTGTGAACATAGAGAAGCAGTGGCAGCTGGACCCATAATGGCTGACGAGAATGATTATTCTCGTACCTTAGGTCCAATAGCTGTTAACAGATGTCACCCAGTGTTAATTAAAATTATTTAAAAATTAATAATTTGATCTTGAATAAATGAACTAATATTATAATATATTTTAATGTTCTATTTCATTATTAGTCAGACAGTTAGTTTTTTTCATTGATTCGATGTTTTTTATAAAAAACATCGATGCATCGAATGGAAAAGAGCTTTGTCAAAACATCGAATCAATCCGATGTATCGTATGGTAAACATCGAATGGATTCGATGCATCGATGTTTTATGAATATCCCTACTGTGACCACCTCTATCCAGTAACACTGTTTTGATTTTTGACCTACTTCGGCAGTGTACGGCAGAGTTAAAAATACCGTTGCTACTCTGACCGTACCCTTAAACAGTTTAATGTTTATTCGGACCAAGGTTGTTTTCATCACTCGCTATATATTCACTTCCTGGCGATTTAAAAAGTTTCTCTATTCTATTTGATGGCATTTTTGCGCCCAAAATGCCTTACTATGAAGTTAGCAAACCTTCCTGACAGTCAGTAAATTACATAGGAAACGTCTAAACATGCATGTCACCAATGCTAACCGATTACCGTTTGATTTAAAGCCAACAAATCCACACCATCGCAAAAAAGGTATCTCCTGGATTTACCTGATTTTTCCTGTCAATACTTGGCCAGTCAAGTGAAAATAAACCCAATTTTACACGTAGAGCGGTGTAATTACCTACCTGATTTTAACACACACCAACTTCCAATCATCTGAAGACACAGAATTTGCATAAAAATAAAATTTAATAACATTATGACCTACCTGGTTTTAGCACCGAAGTCTTCTTTTTGTCGTAAAATCGAAAAGTAAAAATCTGGTAAAATGAAATGCTTTCGAAAAAAAAAGTTCTAGAAAACCAGCAAAGCCACGAAGTTGAATTGTAAAACTGGAATTTTCTTTGGTGTTTCAAATCTCAAAGATTTGTTCCACAACAAAGATGGATTGAAAAATTATAAATCAAATTTAATCAGATTGTCTTCATTCTATAGCCGAAAATCACAACAAAGGTAAAATTTAAAAATATGGAACTTTAAATACTGCTTAATTAAGAAATATTTGTTAACACTTTTTCGGTGTTATACGATATTCCTACCTGACAATAAACTAGTCAATCAATATCGTCATTCTGGTCACTTCTAGAACTTGTTACTTAATGCCTTAACCCCATATAGGTTTGTCAACTTTGTTTTTACCATCCATAAACTTGAGTTTTTTGTGTTGTTCTGATTCTGACTTATGTCAAGTCTCTAAATTATCGCAAACAGAAAATTGGAATCTTTATTAGAACTCAAAGCAAATTTTGTGCTGGTATTGTATATTAATTGGATGATATATTTGATTAATTATTATAATTTATTGATTTTGTATAAACGAAGAGGCTTTTAATATATTACCTGTTTTTTGCACAGAAGACAAAATTGTATGGGTATTTCATTATCAAGGTAGTATGATGTCTATCCGAACGAAATAGAATTTCAGTTTTTGCATTTCATTATCCTACTCATCTGCTTTCATATATGTAAGTGTGGGCCTGTGTTAAGAGGCTTTCATTTCAAAAGTTTCTTTTTAAAGAAATAAAACATCACATGATTTTGTCTGTTCATTTATTGCATCTAAGATAATGGAATAAATAAATATTCTATATACAAACATATCCAAACCCATGTACAGCATATTTTTCAAATATCATTTTTACAAAGTATTGGCTTACCTTATAACAAAGGTATATTTTCTAAGCAGTTCGTTCTGATCTTGCAAAGAATACTTAGCAGAGACTAGTGACGCAAGAATATATTTTTCAATAATCTAAGATAAGGCATTCAGATTGAACAAGAAAAACGTTCGTTTTTTTTTCTCATAAAATTAACAAAAGTATTTGGAATAAATAGCAAATATCTAAAAAATATAAACAAAACAGCTATGTAATAATAACTGGAAAATGGGGGATTTGTGGAACTATTAAGTACAAAATTTGAAATCTATTGATCATAATAATGATAACTTACTAAATACATGTTGATAAATGTAAAATGTTATTCTAAAGCATTATATGAGTTCAATTGATGTTTCGAGTTTTTTATTCTAATGTTTTGAAATTTTTACAAACTTGGTGCATCACAAAATATATAAATGATTAGAAAGAATTGATCCAAAGCTCACAATCACTCAACTGACTAGTTTCGGAGTCAAAAATTAAACTCATGTTCAAAATACAAATCCATATTGCTAAAGATGAAATTATTCAAGAAGTCAGTCATATGGAACTTACATCCAAACAGGAAATTTTAAAAAAATTAATTAAAGTCAAATCCAAATTGAACAATCTTTGTGTCAATGAAAAATGGAAGTTTCATAGTTCGGCGGGCAATGGTGGTTCCAGAAGCGGCCGGTAGAGTTCGCGCGGTAATAGCCCGCCATTAGTTTCCCTCTCAATTGTGAGTGAGATAGCTACCGTGGGCGTGGAGCACCAGGTTTTCTGCGTACCTTGAGTTCATGTGACTACTTATTGGGTTATGTTAAGGAAACTGTTTAGGTCCCACCTCTATCAAACACTCGGACTACGGAACCTTAATATGGCTGCCGTGCACTGAGTAACAGTAGATACACTTGTTCGTATGTGGGTCGAGTTCAGCTATCGCATAAATGTTTGCCGTGCAACAGACGGTGGACACATTGAACATTTATAATGTATTGCAAAAAAACTTTTGAAACTTCCACTTTCCATTGGTATAAAATTGTTCATTTTGGTTTTGAACTTTAATAAATACTCATCACCCTGTATATCAAAATATATATTTTCAAAGTTGTAAATTTTAGTGTGCAACTACTTTAGTTTAGGTGATACTATAGGTTTACAAAAGTACCACCGGAGTGTGCCGCTGAATATCGAACAGTAATTCCATTAGACCATCGCATAAAAGCCCGGAAAACCAGTTTCCTACTAAGAGAATTCTAGTGCAAGTTATGTCGGATTTACAACGGCCAAGTAGAATGACAAAGATGTAGGATATTTTTCTAGCATCTTGTAATCAGTTTTGATGAAGTATGAAGGGGCAATTGTACAAAACCCCTGTCTGCTTTTTGTGCAGGTTTCGAACAATGAAGAGGACTAAGAACTGGATAAACCTATCTAACACATGACCGAATTCGCTTTGATTACGTGATATAATATTTAGTGTTAAGACATCTTATTGTTAAGTGCCCGCTTTACGAAGAAGTGATTTTGGGGTGAAAAGACCGATTCAAATAGTAACGTATAAGATAAACAGGTCATGCAAGTCTTCTTGAATGATACATGTATGTTGTAAGCTACAAATATTCTATGTATTGTATTCAATTAACAATCAAGCTAATAACCCCTTGTGGTTGAAGCTAATTTCAAATCACAAAACCAGAAACTACCCAGTTTGTTGAACTCTATTTGTACAAAAAGGGCTTGTGGGAAAAAGCAACATCAATTACTATTCTACAAATATTTAGAAGGCAAGTTAAAGCAAAAAACGATAATGAAAACAACATACATCAATGAAAAATTGAAGATTGAAAATAGAAAGTCACATAATTAGGAGGATGTGGATTTTCCATGCATTTGGTTAATGAATAAAGTAATTGACAACAAAACGCTGATCATTATCATTTCGATACCATTTCATCTTCTGGGGATTTCTCAATTCTTCCAACAGCAGATTTTTCATAACCAAGTTTATTCCTTTGTTGTTGACACAATGTTCTTACTTATCTATTCCACTTAGTGATAAAAAGGGAAGAAAAATAATTTTGTGTTTGATCGTCTTTTTAAAATGAATTCGTTTGTTACGTTTGTAACCTTTTTTCAGTTCTTGTCTTTGTCAATCAAATAATTACATTTTTTTTAATGATTCTTTATCTAAACAAAAACTACTGTAATATTACAACAGAGTTTTCATTAAAAAAAATTAATTACAATAAGAATAAATTTAAAAAAAGATCTAATTGAATCATCAGGTCATAAATCAAAAAAACTGTGTACTTTCAGATTTCCCAACAAAATGATTTTGTTTATTTCCCAGTTCAAATTGATGATACCTATCTGAATTTCTTTTTGGAAATGTCAAATTTATAATCCTGAAAATACAAACCCAAAAAGAGATTTCCGTTTTTTTTTTCATATTTTAGAAAAGGTAATAATTAATTTGCCAAAATAAAAATGAGAAACCACTTTACAACCAAATAGGTTCGTCCCTAGGGTTTTACATAAAAAAATATATCTACTGAATATCATCTATCAGTTATTGAAATGTGAAAAATATCCATTATGTGATATTTTCATCAGAAACAATAAGTCAAAGGACTAAAATATTGATGTCAATCAGTTAAATATCATATGATATATGCAATAAAATTTTATTATATTCATTAAATATTATATGCATTAAAATTTTCTTTATCATCCACCAAATCAAGTAAATATCATTAATGCTGCAGAGTAAAAATTTCAAAACAGATGTGACTGTAAAAAAAATAAAGAAAAACAATTTATCAGCTCAGCAATTTAAAAAATACAAATATAATTGACATGTTTAAAATAACATTTCTTCACTAACCTATTATTAGGCAAATTGTTATTGTCTGCTTAGTTGTGTTGTATATAATATTCAACAAATATCCATATCAAAAACTAAGGCCTTTCAAATTTTAATCAAATAAATTAGAAATATTTTAAGGATTGATCAATGAATACTACATACAATAAAATGGAAACAAAAAAATCATAATGTTAACGTTCATTCAATTATTTTGGTCAATCAATAAGAAATATACATGGTAACGAAAGATGACAATTTAAATATAAAAAAGAACAAAATATGGCACCATTATGTTTAATTCATTTCACGATATAAAATTCGAAATATGGCGAATTTTTTTTCATATATACCTACATATAAAACAAGATAATTATAATTCAAGATAAAATCAAGGTAAAAGTTTGAATATAGATCAATTCAAACACTTTTTTTTCGCTTCATTAATTTTCTATCACATTGCTACAGCAAAAATCAAAAATTGAAAAAATATATTTTCGAAAAATGTATCACCAGTTGCATTCGCTGTAAAAAATTTGATAGATAGGTATTTTCATTAGAAATTTTATCACATTTAGATATTACAGGTCTGCATTTTTGTCGCAGTAATTAAACACATATATGATTATGTAGTTCGCAATTGATAACGAATATTTTAGTCAAATATTTAACAGTTTAGTACCCAAAAAATGTTAAAAAATAGGAAAGTTTCTTTACAAAGTTCGAACCATAGAATAACCACAATGAAAGCGTCGAACAACAGCACCGTTTTGGTAAAATGTCACTCTGTAACAAATCTTTGCTTGTTTATATTTAAATTTATCAAAAACGATGGATGTAATAGAAAAGATGGATTTGGCCAAAATAAAATTAAAATTGCAAACTAATCTGGCATAACTGAACCTTTCATTAAGAACGATGGGATCCTCATACCCATAGATCGTCTCAAACATCAAACATATCTTTACTGGTATATTTGAAGGTGACCATAATTAGACACAAAGCAGTTACAATTATTATGGTAAATTATCCAAGTTATATTTTGAGTTGTTACGCTAATAAACCACATACCTGGCATATTGAAATGAAATTGCAAATAAATTATGAAATTTAAACCGGCCCGAAACATTATGACTGATCTATTGCTGACATAAAAAGTTTCTCTATAATGTGTCATCTACGGTCATTAGTCGTATCGGGTGCAGCATTTGCTAATGGCGAGGTAATAATGTTTCAGAAAAATCCTACTGTGTACTCTGGTTTAACTTTTACTTTAAAATGCCACTAATTTAAAAGTCGACATTCAGGTGAAAAAATTATTTGCTTCAGCAATGTTGATCAAATATGCAATGAAGTTAGATGATGTGAATAGCAGTGTATGTCAATTATAAATGCCAGATAACTATGTTAGATTCTAATGGAGAAATATAAAATTGCCCAAAAGGAATTGCAAAAAATACAAATGAAGCAAGTCAAACAAAAAAGTTGTGCGGGAATGTAATACGCGATGATAAGCTTACATAATTACTACACAAATGCTTTTAAATTTAAAAAAATACAATTTCGAATATTGTTGTTCTTATATTTGGGGGTCTTTCTACAAGCCGGTACGAATAATTTAAATAAAAGGTTCAATGTCCTCGTATGCAACGCATGTAAACTGATTTCTCCTGAAGAACGCCTGCATCTCAATTAATTAGTGTCAATTCTTCAACCTCTTGACGAGTTTATAATATGAGTGACAGTAATACAAATATGAATTCGGTATTCCAATAATACATATTCTAAAAAACTCCTTCCTTTTAACAATCTCTTCGCATTACCTACATGTTTATATGATGAGTTTGCTTCATTGAATCAACAACTCTGTAATTAGATCAGAGAGTAAAGGTTTGCACCAAATATATTGATAACTAGTGTGGATGAAAATGCTAGGACTACAATTGACAGTCATTATGTTGATAAATTTGTTGTATGGAAGAGCTTACTTAATACATACAACAAAGAGAAATGTATTCATTTCGGTATGATCCCTTATTATCGTAAAGAGTAAATATATGAAGTATCAAACATTGTATTCGATTACTCGCCAATATTTATCGTGTCCATCATGTAACAACTGAGCACTTTTCAATGACGGTGGCCCAATATATGATCCCCTCAAAAAAAAGACTGCACCGAGATAAGTACAATAGCTTAGTTTTAGAGTCGCTCAAATTTATTTACAAATATATTTTTAATTAATCATATTTGTCCATTTCATGTTAATTTGGAGTTGTGTATTATTGGTGCTGTTACCAACACGACAAATAACCGACTCACAACCCGGTGACACATTATCATTCACACTAACGGGTTGTGTCCGGTTATTTAAAGTGAATATGACAAATGCGGTCTGAAGATCAACATCAACAAAAAAATAGAATATATGCACATCGGAGTGGCTGCACAACACTTATAAATAGTTGGCCAGGATCATGTTGTTAAATACATGAGAACAACACTGGCTGGCACCTGCGAGAAAGAGATCTCAAGAAAAAATGGCGATAAAAACTCTACATGGTTTGGTATGGACTGAGAATCTGAGCCAGAATATAAAGAAATATTTGTTCCATAGCATTGTGGAAAATATAGCACTCTATTGTGCAGAGGTGTTTCTAATAACAACAGCAGTGTGAGATATCTGACAGAGAATATGAATAGATCAACCCATAACAATGACACTGAAAAATCAGGCATCAGTTAAACGGAAGCCAGAAAACAGATGGTCAAAAAATATATTAGAATGGGCACCAAAGGGAACAAAAAGAAAAGAGGCAAACCTATTTTGACTTGGGGAAAACATAATGGTTGAAAAGGCACTAGAAAGGAATAATAGAGCCCTGCGCAAATAGAAAACGGTAAACTCAAGAAGTTAAAAAAAAACAACGAAAGAGAAAAGGCACCAACCTATTATTTATATTTTACTAAGAGTCTGATCATTGAATTATATGTATATTATTTCACTATGCTTGCCCTTAACAGTTCATCCGATAAATCATGTTTCTCTACTCTGTCGAAAAAAAAAAAAAACACATTAAGTGGGCAAAACAGGACCCTCTTGCATGAGTATTCAAGGCAGCAAGTTTGATACGATGCCCGGTACTAACAACTTTAAAAACAACTAGTCAAATGTTGAGAACCTTTTCGATAATATGCTATTGAGAAACACAAAGGACAATTATACCTACGAAAGAAATACCAATGAAACCGATGTAAATGAAATACAGGCTCTTATTGTATTGATTTACTTGGCGAGAGTAATCAAATCTAGCCGAAGAGAATTTTGAGGAAAACTTTTTTAATTAAATTGTGTTTGAATATGATTGTGTCTCAAACATGTCAAGAGGGTTGATGATTAGTTTTTATCGCTGGAGTGAATCTCCTGGTGCTGTTTTGCAAAATCCTGCTGCTATGACTAGAGTATTTTTGTATAAAGTTTAATCTCAGTTAACTGATATTTGTTATTGGGCATACAGAGACGTTTTGCGATTGAAGATTCTACACCTATCTCCAAACTGGAAAATTCGCGAAGTTGTTGCAGTTATTCTGATGATAAAAAATTCTATACTTTTTTATGGGGCTCTTTTATAGTATGTTTAATAATATAAATAAAGTTGTTTAAAATACAATAAAATCTATACGGACATACAATCCGCCACCACTTTACACAGTCTAGTAAGGTTTAAAAAGCATATAAATCATGTCACTATATTAAAAGATGTTATTTTATAAACTATATATTATGGTTCAAAAGCCAGATGTGGTTTTGAAGTTTATCTTTAGTACTTCAATGCTTCCACTCACTATTTTTTGAATAATTAAATAAGTTAATTTGGGTGTACCAGCACTCTATGTACATACTATTAAATATTTGACCACACTAAACACTATAACTATAAGGTTAGCATTTATTCAGGCACGTTGTATTATTTAAACGATGAAACTAATTTGTGAGGAAGGGATCTAAAATTTCTACAATGCAAAATGTTCATTAAAAAAATCTATCTGCATAAACATAATACTTCTGTAATAAAATAAAACAAAACAAAAAAACATTCTTAATTCATCACCTTGGAAAAATAAAACAATTATAAAAACCTATCTACAATATGTACATGATCAGTAGATTCCAGGATAACATCGGTATGTGTCAGCAGGAAATTATTTCCAGTCTATTTCAGTCCATTATCGAAATCTGCGCGTAACCTATGAGCGCTTTATCATCAGGAACTTCTTCGTTATGCAAAGGCGAGTTCTGTGGGGTAAACGGTTATTTGTTAATTTCCTGCCATATTCTAAATCATAACAATTGCATGCAATATTACAAGGATCATTCAGATATTTGTATAAGTGAATATGTCCATCTTCAACATAAAAATAGTAAACATTCCTAATACTCTAGGGAAGTTAGTATTTTCAATTGCAAAAAATATCCACAGGTGTTTGATTGGCTTTTCTTGAAGAATGTATACAGCATAACACATAAAAACTGTTGTTAACAAATGTTTATTCCTTAATTAATTATACGGAGTGTTTAAAGTTGCAAAATTCGCAGTTTTAGCACTTTTTGTAACTTTTCAGCAACTGAATGAGAAGCGAATAGCGATTAAACGATAGGTTCATATAGTTGATTGGATAATTAGTTATTGAGTTATTTGGAAAAAACTGTAAAAATACGCAATTTTCAATCGTTCATGGTTATTGTATCAGATATGTTGAAATTTTAAAACTTGACAGAATCTCTCATGTCTACGAGGTAAATAATTGGTAAGAATCTCAAATTTACAGCTCTGAGGTTTTCTTGCAAATCTGATTTTTTTCCAGGGCTTTTGATTTTACGTGAAGTTTACAATGCTCCCATTTTGAACTAAGTTAATATTTTAACCATCTGAAAGGCACATATTAATTATTAGATCTTTCAGTACAATCCCTCATAAATTAATTTTCTTTAGGTTTTATTCTAATGTATTTAAAATCAGTTTGAAATCCTTTTTGGTATTCGGAATTAAAAAAATGTAATGGTGGGAGAAGCACCTTCCCCTCATTTTACTACTGCGTTCGAACTGACATTCATTTCAATTCGTTTTGATTATTTCCCTAATAGAAATGCAATGCCAACTGTCAAACTGTCTGCTGATAGCCCAGGGACGAGAAACGGTGGCATATCATAATTAGTCCATTGAAATGTTATATTTTCTTGGGCTTAGCGTGCATTTGTCAGAGGACGCAATTTTATTTTTTAGATATCAAGGAGGTTTAGTGTTAAGTTAAATTCAAGTTTGTGGGGTTGCAACCCCACGGCCGCCATCTTGGAAAAGTCGTCCAAATGATTTTTATGGTTAATCTGACAAAGTATAGATCTCACAAAAAAAATAATTAATTTTTTTTGTTGCAAATAAAATTGTCTACAACGTTTGGTTTGTTTCAAAACTCTGACAATTAAAGTCTACCAAACAATTACGAGGGTAAATATAGCCTCCTCTGTGATCTACACACTTTTTCCACCGAGAGTTGGGAGTTCTAGTATTCTCTGTTTATAGAATGTTTGAAGGCGAGTTGAGAGCCAACTGCGCATGTGTTCCTCATTTATTCCAAATCGTTTTCCTCCCGGTGATTCTTTCAGAGGCAAGTCACCGCTGTAAGGAGGGTGGTCGAGTCCATTTCTTGCAGTGTATTCCTTGTTTTTTGTTTCAAATTCGCCGCTTTTGCCTAACTGTAACAACTGGCAGTAGTAATCCATATTCACTGTACGTTGGGCATGTAGAAAATCGATCAGTAAATTTCCTTAGAGTCAAAAAGTCACCTTAGACAATGCGCTTCAAAAAGGCCTTCCCCTCTCGTTGAAATCTATTTAGAAGTCTTACAACGATTTTTGGTTTACAGTCAACCTACCTCGGTATCCATCGAGCACTAATTTATCTGATACCAAGTTGATCAATGATAATTGATTGAACACTTCCATAGCTGACACCCAATTCTGAGGAAATTCCACGGTTAATAAGCTGTCGAACACTATCGGCATTGTCAGCTGTAAGGCTTGTCCTTGTGCATCGATCATGGTTATCATTCTTGTACACCCTTAAATTTTCTCACCCACATGCACACATGATTCTGAGACAGTGTACTATCCCCAAACTGTGCCTTCAAATGAGTTAGAATTTCTGAGGCTTGAACGCTTTTACTGGCTAAAAACTTTATGATAATCTGTTGCACAATAGACGAATGTACCTCTAGCTTAGTCATGGTTGTGCTCTGTAAAGACCACACCTCATACAATAGGTATTGACGACAAAACCAAGCATACAGGCGTACCCGGTTGGTTCCCCAGTGCTCATAAACTCATAACAACATAATCTAGCTCGAAACTGCATTCTAAGCAGAATAGCAAAATTACCGTTTACATTTGATTTACCCTCATATATAACGTATGTTACTTGGAAAAAGCATTTTAAAAGTCATGTCAATTCGATGGCATACTATTTTTATGCTACCGTAAGGGGAAATCAGGATCCCCTCTAACTAACGTTTATGCGTTGCCGAATACCAAAATCACAGAATTCAAATTAAATTTACAGACAATAAAACAAACCCAAAAGAATATTATTATATGTTGAGTTGTACCGAAGGATTTGATAATTACCATGTTCCATTCAGATTTATAAAAAAGTAAAAGAGCATTGTAAATATCACTAAAAATAAAGAGCTCTCGATAAAAAATTACATTTGTGAGAAAACCTTCAAAGCCATGAAGTTGAAGCAGTTATTTCGATAGGCAAATAAAACTTTTTGCCAAGTTTAATCGTTTCTTTTTAAATAAGAGTTAAGAGTGTTTGAAAAATCTGCCTTTTTTACATTTTTCGGGAATAACTCATTTATTAATTAACCAATGCTATCGATCAACATCTCATTAGTAGGTTCTAAAAATGCGCATACAACACACTTATCTTTGATAGTTAAAATTTTTATTCTGTTGCTGAGAAGTCACAAAAACTGCCAAAATTAGGGTTTTTCTTTTTTTAAACACCTAGTATAATTAACTAAGAAGTAAAAATGTGTTCACAAAACTTTTTTTGTGTTATGCGGTGTACCTTCTTCATTAACGAGACGCCTTCTCAAACACAAATGTCTGAGTGTTATATACAATTTACAGTTCTAACCTTCCAAATGTTGCGGTCGTGTCAGCGTCAGGAACAAACGATTTTTAGACGGAATCATAGTTATTTTGCCTGTTAATTAGGGATTTCTCTTCTCACATATTTCCGGCAACAACTATTTGAAATTGTAAATAGAAAACAAAGTGTAGTAATACAATTTTGAAAAATTGCCTGGATTACTGGTGTCTGTACAGAAATTTCTAAGAGAGATGTCTACAATATAATCAACCAGTATACCGTTGTATAAATAGTGTCTAGTGTATTGTGTGATACTTATCGTTGTTTTGAGACGTTTCAACTCCCACTTTGGAGTCAATATCAATCGCTCTGTGTTAGCTCGAGTTTTAAAATTTACACAGATAAGTATCATGCAATATATATAACAAACACTATGTATTTAACACCAGGCTATATATAGAGCAAAACTGATGCCATTTTGGAACATAGAATTCAACAGCAATACACTTATACAATCACATCAATAACAGTTTATACAGAATAACTGATAACATTTGATCAGCAAATTCGTAGGAGTAAATTAAATAATAAAATTCTTCAAAAACAAGATTTTTTTTCTGTTTATTTTATCACATTATGAAAAGTGGTGAACGGATTATAATGTAGTCAATAGATAAGATGTAAAGAAAGAGAAATCCTTCTTAAGGAGTTTATTAGTCCTAATTGAATTATTTTTCAACCTAGAAAGTTCAGAAAAACTGTAAAAATGTGGATTTTTTCAAAAATTCATTACTTTCTTCTAACTAAAACTGGAATTTTAATCTTCGTCAAAATTATAGTTTATAGTATTAAGTTTATACGGGTTCAAGATGGATACTGTCAAATAAGTACTTTTGGAAAAATTGTAATTTAAATAATTTAAACAGAAATTTTGAAATGCGTATGATCTAGGCTAGAGGTCAGTAAAGTTAGCAGCGCCATTTTGTAGAAACTCAAATTAAAACATATAGGAATTACGTGCTATTTTAATTTTAAATTTAAACATACTAAAATTACCTACAAATTACGAGCTTTTTACTGGTGTAATGCAGATGACCACTTAATTATATTCAAGGGGTGAAAACCACCCCCAAATTATGCAGTTTTTTCGAATTTAATAATTTATAAATTTTGAAAAGTACCAGTATAATCTACGATTTACGAACTTTTTAACGCCAAACAGTTTGGTTTACTTCTTGATGATGACAACTTAGGATTGTCGAAACGGCGTTGAGTGTTTAAAATAAAGGGTTTGTGTTTGCACCGCTTTCAGTAATTTCAATGTAGTCGTGTAATACACCGTTAAAAAGCTCGTAAATCGTAGATTATGCTGGTACTTTTAAAAAATTATGTTATTAAATTTGAAAAAAAAAACAGCATAATCTGGGGGTGGTTTTCACCCCTTGAATATAATTAAGTGGTCAACTGCATTACACCAGTAAAGAGCTCGTAATTTGTAGGTAATTTTAGCAGGTTTTAAATTTAAAATTTAAATTCAATATTTTTTTTCAGAGGTGGTTTTTACCCATTAGACAAATTTTGAGGTTGACTTTCAATACATCAATTAAAAGCTCGTAAATAGCTCCTATTTGAGGCGCTTCACAAAATTTTTTTGTTTGATTTTCTGAGATGGTTCTACTTAAAGTTAGCACCGCCAATAGTTTTTTTGCTCTTTTTCCATAGTAAATATTGAGCTCAAAATCAGTTTAGGTAAAAATCAAGAGCTTAGGAGCTCTTGATTTTTACTCGTAATTCCCATATATTTTAATTTGAGTTCCTGCAAAATGGCGGTGCTAACTTTACTGACCTCTATCTAGGCTAGTCCTATATGCTAAAGATATGTTGAAAGCTCATATAATGAACGTCAGTTTGACTATCTTATATTTTCGTTACAATGCCGGGAACCTGTTTAAAATGGTAGTAAATATTGCATTAAAAGTGCGAATATGCGGCAAACAGCCTGCGGAGCACTGACACTAGCTGTCAAGGCACATAGGGAAGTGTGGGCCCTAGATAAAAATTAAATTGTTTTTTTTTCTAGGCAGTTTATTGTGTTTAGTAACCTATTTGCTACAGATATCTGCAAAAAAGTAAGGGTCGGTCCTTTGAGCCATTATTTACAAACATTATTAATACATTTTACGGCACTATAAAGGAAATTGATGATCTACAAACTGAAGTGCATTTTATGTGTTTTCAAAATATATTTGGTATATGCCTATCGAACCATCATGGTTAATAATATACTATAATATAAATTATTTAAATTACAATTCTGTAAGATTTACTTAATTGACGATATAGAGTTTGAGCTCACTTAATATCAACATCATAAGCTGTCTTTGGGAGAACGAATACCGTTCCACTTTTCACTACAACAAAGATTTTTTAATAACACACTTTTTCCTAGTTCTTCCGGCTTATCTCTGTGAAAAATGCCCTATTTAAGATTTGTGAACACTCATTGTTCTGATTTTCTACAACTTTTCCATTGACGACCTTAAGAACGCGACATCACTTTTCACAATATAAGCAATAAAAACAAACAAAATCACATTTTGGGGATAGTTTATGCTCATATTTATATTTACCACTACTAGTTTGCTGTTCAAATGATGTCAGTTATTGCGTAGAAGCTATTATTTATGTGATAGTAGTTGATCATATTTTAGACATCTTTCTTTCAGAATAGCTGTGAGAAAGAATTTCTGTACAGAGAACCAGTAATCCAGGCAATTTTTCAAAATTGCTTTATTACAATTTGTTCCCCAATTACATTTTCAAATATTTATCCGTTGAAGTAAAAATCTGAGGAGAGAACCCTAATAGGCGAAGTAATTAAAGATATTAATATTAGTGTTAAACTGTTAAAAAAGAATATGAAAGTATTTTAAGACATGTAAATATCCCATGAGATCCTGCTATTTCCCTGACATAAACAACAACATAAATTATTTGTAGAGACGAAATTGGTTTCATTTGATGGTAGAAAATTAGTTTACAAACTGCCAATTTCCCTTAATATTTGTAAAAATGTCTGATTTTGTAATTTGTATATATCCTATCAAGGTGATGGTGAATCATAATATTTCATAATGACAGGATCAAAAGTACTTCCCAGTTAATTTTGGCACCACTACTTAATAACTATTGGTTTAATCATATTGTCCTATAAATTGTAAGGGTCATTTTCTAAAAACTATATCTGATACCATATTCGATATTAAATTTTATGTATAATAAATTGGTACACGTATTTTCCTTTAATTTTTCAACCTTCTACGCAAATTTCCCGGTTTTTTTCAACCTGTTCTAGTTTCAAATTTATGCTTCAAGCACAAACTGTTTTATACATTTTTCTTAGTTTTTCCATCAACTTATTATTTAATGCTGAAATTGCACTCAAAAACTTTCATTTCTCTCTTTTATAGGCTATAACGTGAAGACGGTGACGTCTCTGAAATACATCGAGACCGTAAACAAATAACTACTATTAGACAAGCTAATTTTTTGCTATGAAAAAACGCACATCATTGAACATCTTACCAGAATACAGAAAAAAGATAATATGTTAATAAATTAAAATTGCTTTGCCTGCCTGTCCTGATCGGCGCCCACCCGAGAAAGTGTTATTTCACATTTTTCGGAAGGATTCACTTTAGTCTGTCGAGGAGTTTTGACACGGAAATTTAATGTTGTTACAACGCTATTGATTACGTTCTAGAAAAGAGGTACATAATGTTCACGTGGGGCAAAATAAAAGAATATATATATACATATATATATATATATATATATATATATATATATATATATATATATATATACATATACATACATATTTGTTTTTAAGTTTTCGCGGGAACTAAATGTTTTAGGTGGTTTCCGGGAATTCATCCGCGTAGTTGATAACTGATCCCTGCCGGGATCGAAGGTAAAATGACGACATTTCGGCAGAGTCACATCTGCCCTCTTCAGGTCGGTTCGCTTAATTCTCGTAGCCGTCTGCTTTCGCTTCTAGCTACTCGAATACTAAGATTTTCAGAAGCGATATATAGTCGCGGCTCGGCGCCAATTGGTTGGCACCGTGAACGGCTGCGTGTGATTGGCCCTGGGCGCTCAGTGGGCACACCTCCCGCCTGCTGATTTGTTATTTCCGGTTAAGTTGTTATTGGACGGGTCCGGACCGGTAGAGTGTTTAATAGAATTTTCCAACAATTCGATAAGTTCTGAATTTCATTGCGTGCGTTTAGACTGTGAGGCCTCTTCCCTATTTCAATTGCCTCTCTTACGAGTCTTGATTTCAGGTGTTCTATATTTGCCAGTACTCTGGTGTTCTCAAAGTCTATTCGGTGTGACGTCGTGGTGGCATGTTCCGCAATGGATGTTGTTTTTTCCTGCTTTCTTACAGCGTTTTGGTGTTCATCACGTCTAGCTTGAATTCTTCTATTAGTTTGCCCCACATAGGTTTTATGACAGTCTGCACATGGGATCTCGTACACTCCCTGTTGTTTTAAAGGGATCCTCGTCTTCAGAGTCCTCAACACCGTACTTATTACTGTAATATTTTTATTTTCACACTCGGGTTCTGTTCAGTTCTTGGATTTATTTAAAAACACAGTCCAACTCACTCCAATTTATTTCCACTACTTTACACAATTTATATTCACAGAATCTACTATTTACATTTTATCTTAACTGTTCAATACGACCGACGAAAACTGAATACCTCCTAACGCCAGCTATTCCTTTTATATATTAATCTCGGAATTGTCAGGTACGTCCACGAACCATCGGGAAATTCCATCATGTTCTGGAAGCTTTAAGGGAATTCCCAGTAACGGCAACGGTCCGCCGGTTGAGAGATAAACACTTCGGGTTCCACGAATTTATCGGAATAATATCCCTTCCATGAATTGGTTGATGGCCGATTGCACCAGCGGTCGGATGAATTCTGGTAACATTACTATAAGTACGGTGTTGACGACTAATAACTTCATATGCAGAAAGTACCTAAGAGAATTGGTGGAGAAATTTCGAAGAACTGAAAGTACATTGCGGAATATCGAAACAGGGAAACCAACAATTTCAGAATAAAAATAGGTGGATATTAACGTGTCTGTTAATAATCCTAAACAATCAACCGCCAGAGTTGCCCCAGATTGTGCTAGATGCAGAGTCAATTATACTTACGGGTCTGTTTTAGTGACGAACATACATTTTGTTTAAATGAAACTGCAAACAGACAGAATGTGTGGTATTGGTCTCATGCAAAACCACTGTTTTTCAGGAGAGTAAAAAGTAATGTGTGGGCTGGAATACTGGAAAATCATATTATAAGTCCAATATTTCTGAATATAGGACCTCTGCAACTTAATATGTTTTAAAATCAATCCCACCAGATGATTGAAGAAATAGCAAAAGGAAATCCTGGCGAATATCATATGCAACTTATATTTCAACAGGAAAATGTGCCAGCACATTGCATTATTTTGAGACTAGACCAGTTGACCAATTTGGGATTGGTTAACTGAAACTTATTATCGAAAGGCCAGGTTGTTCAAGACATTTGAGATTATAGCAGCTCTCGATTTTTTGTGGGGATATTTGCGATCGAAGGTGTGCGTTACGGAACCGGAAAACGTAAGTAAAAATTAACACAATAATCGAATCATCAAAAAGTAAACAGTGCCCATTTGGCACTGGGAAATGTGGCACGTCAATTATCTGTCTAAACATAGTTTGATAGACAATATTTTAGTGCATTTCGAAATAAATGTTTTGTTTCATTCAAAAGTTAGGGCGGGGACAAATTAAAAGTTCTCACGGTATAATGAGCTTGAAAACTTTTTATTTTATTGTGTTCATTTATTTAGTTTTCTAATTTGCCCCAAGAGTACGGATACATTTATGTTTCTCAATGCCCTTTCATTTGATGTCTTACATGATGGGTTTAAATATATATATATATATATATATATATATATATATATATATATATCATTTAATTTTCAAATTTGCTCCCAAAAATTAACAAGGTTTTTCACTTTAGTTTCTCTGTAGACCTTTAGTGAAACCAGTATATTTACAAAAATTCCCTACAGAAGTATCCCCCAACATCAGAAATTATTCACTTAAACTATTCACTCATGATTAGGACACCAAACTGTATATCAGTACCAAGTTTTGATATTTTTAGTTCAGCAGATTCGGTGACAATGGGCTGCAACACACGGACAAACACAAGAGTGATTAGTCAAAATAAATTATGAGTTTGAAAAAAGTAAAACAATATTTCAGGTATTTTTTTAGACAAGCAATATGTTCCTAACAATTTTTATAGGATTTTTTTAGTTGGAAAGTCTACAAAAGTATTATGAGGTACTTTTGTCCTGTGTAAGTAATACGTTAAAACTGACGATAACAATGCATTGAACTAGAAAAATTACCCTTAACAATTATAGGACAACCTGGCCAATTAAATGTGAAATGATTTACAAAGCAATCGTGCAAAAATTAACTCGTAAGTACTGCTAATTTTGATCGCATTATCAAATGTTGGAGAGTATTTTTCAACAACTTATACGAGATGGCTCCATACTGAGAATGACGCAGCTGGTAAATAATCACAAAGAAGGGCGAGTTCGGATCTTTGCAATATATTATCCAAGTTTGGTTAAATTCAATTGTTACATGACAAAAGATAATGAATGACTCAAAGAGCCAGAGCTAAATGTGAGCACTTGGTTCAGGAGTAATTAAAAATTAGTAAAATACCAAATGAAATAATTTAGTGAAAAAACTACTTATAGACTTTACAGCGATTATTGAACAAGTGTCAAATTCATGCAATTTACTAGTTGTGTGTAATGAATCTGACAAATAGATTTGTTGCACTGACAACATTTAATCATCTCTAAAAGATAAGAACCCAAGGTTCAATTTGAAGCACTAGTTGGGGAATGATATTAGCAATAGATGAACCAAACCGATTTCTTCATAAATTTGCCAACGGAAAAACAAAAAATTTCGATGAATAGAAGTGAAAAATCAATATTTCATCTTTAAACTACACCAAATATCTAAATGATTCTAAAAAATTACATTAGTAAAATACTAGTGAAAAAAATTACATACCAATTGAAAAGTCACCACCTTCAACGTGTCTCGTTGTTCAATAAGTTTCTGTAAATTTATGGTAATTGACGAGAAATCTCTACTGTCTACCAAACCTGCTCCCACCAATTCACTGGCTATGCCATCTGCTGAATCCTTACCAACTGCAAATTCGAATCTAATGTCGTTTAATTCTCGTCTCGCGTTCCTGCAAATTGAATTACGACACCAAGATTAGTTTCTATCACATAAAAGATAAACTGTAACGGTAGCTCAATATGATATAAAATAAGGTTTTGACTATTCTAATCAGTTTACTTAACATTGATCTGCTTTGTGAGTTTCAAAGTGAACATGCATTTATTCAGTTTCTATAGCGCAAATGTACATTGTAAAAAACTCGTGACCTATACATAGAATATTATAAATACAGTAGGGAAGTCATGAGCAAGTGAAAAAGCAACGAAGACAGAAAGAGCGCTAAGTTAGCTAGTCTCTCTTCGGAATTGCAATAAAAAAAATTTATAGGTGAAAACGCTCTCTATGAATTTGAAGAACCTCATAAGTTTGGATTATAGGAAATAACATTAAAGGGTAAATGATGTACCCGTATAACACATATGGAAAAGTTTTAGAATAAAATATCAGTCCACATATAAAAGGACAACACTATCCACACTAGTAATGGGAGACCCAATTCATAAAATAGGAATAAAAGAAAAACTGAATGAAGAATATATAGAGACCTTCAACTATGACGAAAAAAAAAATAAATAACGAAGTATGTTATTGGAATTTCTAAAAAACCTTGAAAAAACAAATAAAAATTAACATAGTGAAACTGAAATCATCAAATTTCATAATACGGAAACAATCTAAATAAACAACTGAGTAATGAGTGGAATTCAAAGATAAAATGGACAAAAACTTGCAAAAATGAAAAATTTTTAGGAGTAAAACAACGCAGAAATAATAACGATAAATTAGAGGAAAATTACAACTATTTAAGAATAAATTTGAGAAATTGCAAAGGAAACTCCAAAATTTCGACGAAATTGTAGCAAAAAAAAATAGAGTAAAACAAAGATAAAATATCTCAGATGGAATGGAAGATACATACAGATACATTAACAGCCGAAAACAGAAGAGACAACTACAAAGTAAAGTTCCGATTAAGGAAAGAAAAATAATCAACTCAGGTTCAGAGAAAATCAACGCAGGTTGGGAGAAATGCCAGAGGCAACAGAAGATATGCACACTGTGTCAAATACAGAACGGCAGCACTGAAGAAAAAAAAATAGCGATAAAAATGATAAAATAGGAAAAGTTGAAAGTTCTAACAAAAATATGCTATCTTTGCAACAAATGCCTGTGAAAGGCATGAGTTAATACTAAAGTGATATTATTACAGAAAGAGTATCACACAATCACTGAACAGTATAGGCAAACTAGCTAAAATATTCACTAAAGATACTACAAATAGAAAATTATATCAACCAATAGAATAAGCTGCCTTTGAAGGAGATTATTACACAAACCAAAAAACTTAACACTGAGGTACTAATAAAAAAGTTCCTAAAAGCTTTTGACAAAGTACAACGGAAAAAACGCCAGAAAGACCACCCCAAGACCAGGTGTTGTCAAGAAAAATGTTTCATACAAAAGTATACGACTTATCCCCTGCTATCTAATGGGGTAAATGATCATGACCTTGACCATGACTGAAGGATATTTTAAGGTTACATTTTTTTAATAGAAAAACCTAAATGTTAAAAATAACCTTGACCAATGACACTCGCACCCAATTTCAAGAATAAATTTTTTTTTTACAATGGCAACTATGTTTTTGATCCCCAAATTTTATTGTTTTTTCCTTAATTATCTTTTTCGTTGAATTTTGTCATAAACAATTCGATTTTTTTGTTACAATTTTTGGAAATTTTCAAAAGTAGGTAGTGCCATTTTCAAAAATTAAATTAACCATGAAATTAGGTTTGAAGTTCATTTGGTTCATTGATATAAAACGAGGTATAAGTGCAGAAAGCACTCTCTCGCAAAAATTGTTTACGAGACGATGTCTTCAATAAATTACATCGGCAAGATAATAAAGGCATCCTAATAAATGGAAATCGCCTTAAAAGTGAATCTAACAAAGATAAAAATCACGTGTAGTAGATCCAAACTAATACACCAAGCACTGGAAGAAGTACATTTACAATTATGTTTGAATACAGTTGATTAGCAATGGCAGAGAATAAAAAAACAGAAATTTATAGAATAAGACTGACCTTGGCTACTCGTAAAACTTCGTTCTACAGTATTCGACGAATATGCTCAATCAATGTACAAACTTGGAGCAACACTACAAGTAATAGACCGTCAAATGTGAGGCGTAACATCTGATGGCCACAAAACTATTACCAAGAAAGTAACGACAAAAATAAAAAAAATTGACACCAAACCACGCAGGCGATGTGTCAAGAGATACGGATGCAAAGTGGATCTACAAATTCCTGAAATGGGGGCCACATTTGCGGAAGAGATAGAACGCACCTTATACAATGGACGGCAATATAAAGAGATCTGCCGGACTGTTGTGGACCCGAGAGACCCAAGATAGACACAAGTACTAGCCGTGAGCACTGAACTAGATTGCCATTGAGATCAGAGATAAGAAATTTTCCAATCTTATACGCTCTTTATAGACAATATACTTTTTCGATTACCTTTCCTACTTTATTGCAATATCTCTATTGGCTCATGCACATTCGCAACTATATTAAAACTGGGGTGTCAATTAACAATGTCTGCACAAAGAAGCTTGGAGGTATTAGAAACACATAAAACCTTAAATAACACGAATTTAAAGTTAATGGCAAAAAGCCAAATATGGAGGACAGATTACGGTTAATTGGCGTAGTTGAATTTACTTGGAAGAACTTGTACATGTTTAGCAGTAACTAAATCTTAATACTTAGAGTAAAAAAATCCAAGCTTCTCAGAGCAACATGTCAAAAGGAACTTATATAGGTAATATGGAAAGGTATGGTGGTACAAACCTGCAGGAGGGTAAATGTCGGTAAGGATCTCTAAAAATAAAAACTTAAACAAGTAATCATGATAAAAATTTTACTCTTACCTCATCCTCAATACTAAATTTACAGGTGGTACATCACTACATTCACTGCTCTCATGATCCGAGCCGGATGATCCTGCAGAAACTAATGTGTTCATTGGTTTCGAGTCTGTGTCACTATCACCACTAGAACCGCCTTCGTCTTCACTCGACCACACCCATTCGCCAGTTTCTTTCCGATGTAGTCTACCAGATTGGCCTGGCTGGCGTCGAGAAGCCTACAAAACGACAACAAATATATGAAAAGACTAACTACTATAACTATTTTGTAAGTTCAATATTTTTATTGTTCGTCAAAAATAATGTACAAACACACCATTGTAACATTGTTTTCCTAAACTTCTTCTTAATCCAGAATGTCATTTCCAGCTCAGTCTTATTATGATGTAGATGTCCAACAGTCTTTCAATTTCTAAGTGGTATGTTTAATGGTCATCGCGTTATTGGTTTTCTGTCCCTGATCTTGTTTACTATCCTCTCATATGATTTTCTTCGAATGTGTTTGTTCCAAGCTGTTCTTATGTCTCTTAGGGTGGATATAACTATGTCAGTTAGTATTTAGCTCTATGTTGTTTAGAGTCTTTGTTTTTTATTGTCGAATCTGTTTCTCCGGCGTCTCATCATGCTGTTATTTCATTTATCATCCTTTAGGGCTCCACATATCGTATTTGCATTGTTTGCTTGATCTTTTACTTAATCTAAGTAGTTTTGATTTACGTGAATTTGTACTCCTAGATGAGCTTATTTAAGTTGTCTTTACTTAGGTCTGCTATAAGTTAGCATCTGACTGCTTCTTTCGCGATGACAATTGCTTAAGTTTTATCGCCGAAAATGTTTATGTTGACGGTTTTAACCTTTTGATGGAATGCACGGAGTAATTGTCTTCTAAATGTTATTTGTGGCATGTTCTTGATTATTTTTATGTTTTCTTTGGAATAATACCACAATTGAAATAAAAGCTGTATATTGAAAGTTTGATTTATTTACATTTTCAATACATATTTTAAAGCCATTGACAAGGAAGTCAGAATCGACTTTGAAACGTTTGGTATTTTCTTTCAATATACAGCTTTTATTTGAATTGTGGTGCACTGAGTAGTTTCTGTAGGTCGTTCTCTTTTCGCTATAGACTGCGCGGTTTTCTTGCCTTGCATGTTCATTCGTACTTAATAAGAGTACCATCGATGGTCGATTCCCTATATTCGCACATTTTAGGCTTCATGTGAGATTTGACATAGATCTATTTGATATTAGGTAATATATTGTACTGTTTCTCCATTTTTGTTTGTTTTTTGTACTCAGATCCGGTTTCGTAGTTAAATTGGTTATTTAATGACCGTCGCATTCCCAGGTTTGGTGTTGGATCTATAAACAATTCTTAGGCTCATATCAGAGAGAGTGCTAGTCTCACCTGGCCGGCTCGGATAAAATATGATCTTTTTATCCGAGCTTAGAACCGGCATAATTTCTAAGCTACACGATCCATTCTGCTCTATAGATTTCTTTTACTCTGACTGAATTATTTGTAGAATTTCTAAAATACCTAATGGTAATAAATACGTGGATAGTAAAAAATATGACGCACTTGTGTATTATAATGGTGAAAAGCTGTGAACAATTGTTAGAATATGTAGTCATATTAAAAACCTACTTTCTGTACTCTGGTTTCTAAACTTGGTCCAATAGCGACTAGGGTTTGTTGAAGATACTTTTTGTCTTTAGCCTTTTTAAAAAACGGGTGCTTCAACAGCTCAGCTGCCGTGGGTCTTTTGGCCGGTTCTTTTTGTAAACAGTCAGTTATCATTTTTCTAAATGTTTTTCCATATGCCTATAAAAAGAAGAAACTATAATTTCTATTGTAATAATTTAGAAATTTACTTTATATTGATCTTTTTCGTCAGCACCAGTATCAAGATTTGGGGGATCGTTTTGAAGAGTCAACATTAACACCTTCATCGCGGGGTATTTGTGGTAGGGGGCAGTGCCGGTCGCCATTTCAATGGCTGTTATCCCAAATGACCAGATGTCTGCTTTAAAGTCATAACCATGATCCTGAAACAAAAATTAAGGTTAAATTCGGAACAGTTGGTGTCAACAAGTGCACAATGAATTAATGTGATAAAACGATGCAGCAAAATTGACGAATTAGTTACAACACCTCTGTTGTAATAGTCTAGCTAAAACCACAAGTAATCCACAGTAACAACTTAGTATTCCAAATATTAAAAGTTTCTGCACTTAACACTATTCAGGCATTTCAAAATAGTAAACAAGTGTGTCTGTGAAGTGTTGAAATACCAAGAAATGTTATAAAGAAAAATATCATAATAAAGTGCAGAGTTTCCTAAATAAATAAATATTGATTGGAGAAAAAAAAACTAAATAATGTAATAAATGTCTTATAATAAACATTGAATTCTTATAAAAAAACACGTTGTGGTCCAGTCGGCATGCAAATTCCGATTGTATACGGCAAGAAACTTTACGCACACAGCTACTTAGCTTTTTTGAAATCACATTTTATGATATTTTGTCGAAATATTCTCTTAAATCACTTAGGAAAAGTATAGAAAATTCGGTGGTAATAAATGATATAATACTAAGAAAATAATGAAAAACAAAGCATGTTCAAAAATGAAATTATAAAGGTAAAATTAACAATGTTGATAAGTTTACAGATTTAAAATATGCTACTGTGACATACAAAATATAATAATAATAAATTAAATGTGAGGATGTAAAAAAGGACATAAAATTGAAAATTAAGTTTACAGCAGACCAATTGCAAAATATAAGTGGCAAAATTTGAAATAAGAAATACATCTAAAAAATAAAAGCACTGAACAGTATCCATATGATTGTAAATTCAAATTCTTTTCTTTGATTTCAAAAGATCGAAATACTAGAGCTATGTTGAAAATATATTCATCAAATAAATCCGAACATCCAGAAAACCGTATATTTTTTAACAAAAATCTTGTTATATATATGTTTGTGTATACTGTTTCACGGATGGAAATATGTGGTTTGATGATTTATTCCGGTGTACATCCGTTCGTCTGTATTCGTTTGAAAAATCACTTGACGTTTCGCCAAAATCATATTTGGCTTTCTCAAAAGATACTAAGTAACTGAAGAATTTCTTGTTCTTGATCTCAATTTATACCTGCCCTGTGAGCCCTCATTAGTACTTAATCTCTCAGGTACTTTATCTTGTTTATTAGGTTGGGTTAACTGATGGTCAATTAAAGTGCAATTACGGTGTTTATGGCTTTTGTCGGTAATTTGGGTAATCCCATTATTTGGGTTTATTGCTGGTTTTGTTGTGTTGTTATTTTGATATGGGATTACTGCTTTCCAAAATGGTGATAATTTTAAAGCTTCGTCTCTCTTGTTTATGGTATCTCGGGTCTCAATTTCAATCGCTTCTCGTATTGTTCTGATTTTGTAGTTTTCGACATTTGCGATTTCTTTACAAGTATTAAACTCTATTTTATGCCCTGTTTCTTGTTCGTGTCTGAATAAAGTAGAGGTGGTCTGTTTGTTCTTTATGTATAGTTTGTGTTCGTCTCGACGGGCGGATATTCGCCTGTTTGTTTGGCCGACGTATAACTTGGAACAGTCTCCACATGAAATGCTGTAAACTCCATGGTTCTCTAAAGGCATTTTATCCTTTGGGTTCCCTAGCAATTTTCCGATTGTTGTTTGGGGTTTGTATGTAGTTCGAATTTTGTGTTTACTCAGAAACCTCCCTATTCTGTCCGTTGTACCTCTAATGTATGGTAAACTTACATGGGCTACGTAGTCTTGGTCATCATTTTGTTTCTTTTTCTCATCCTGTTGTTTGTTTATTGCTTTTCTGATGGTGTGGTTATTGTAGCCATTTTTTCTGAGGATAGTTTTCATGAAAGCTAGTTCTTCTTTTCTAGTTTGCTGGTCTGTGAGACGTACCGATCGTGCTATAAGGGTGTTTGCTACTCCTTGGATCTGTGCTGGATGATGGTGTGAATTGCCGTGTAAATATCTGTTGGTGTGTGTTGCTTTTCTGAAGACGGTGTGCTGGAAACTTAGGTTGTTTCTTGTTAGGAGGACATCTAGGAAAGGAAGTTGTTGGTTGTGTTCTGTTTCTAGGGTAAATTTTATCTTGTTATGAATGGAATTCATATAGGCAAGAAAATTATTGAGTTCTAATTTCCCGTGAGGCCATATAATGAAGATGTCATCAACGTAGCGAACCCACAGTTTTGGTTTTAATGCTGCGTTAGCTATGGCCTTTTCTTCCAGATATACCATAAACAAGTTGGCAACAACTGGTGATAGAGCCGATCCCATAGGAGCACCCTGTATTTGTCTATAAAAGTGGCCGTCGAAGGAGAAATACGTATTTTTGAGGCAGTGGTCGGCTAATTCTATTATGTGGTGAGGTAGGTTTTCGTGCATAGCTATACTGTCCAGTGCTTCGTCGAGTGGTATGCTGGGGTAGAGAGATATGACGTCGAGGCTTGCTATTAAGTCGTTTTCTTCTAAGTTTATGTCTTTAATTATTTCTATGAAGTGATGTGAGTTTTTGATGTAAGATTTTGCTGTTTCCACTATTGGTTGCATGAATCGGGCCAGGTATTTCTCTAGTTTTTGCGTTGGTGAGTTTATCGCGCTTACTATGGGTCTGATGGGCACTCCTTCTTTGTGGATTTTTGGTAATCCGTAAAGTTTAGGACATCTACTTGATTTTTCCCGTGGGATGATACTTTGTTGAATTCCTGGTTCTATCGCTGATGCCTTGATTTTGTTTTTCGTTGTTTTCTCGAGGTAAGTAGTGGGGTCCCGTGGGACCTGTTTGTAGTTTGCCCCTTTCAATATTTCTTCCATCTTTTTCTTGTATTCTTTTGTGTCCATCACAACGGTAGCGTTTCCTTTGTCGGCTGGTAATATTGTTAGTTCTTTGTTCTTTTTAAGGTTTGTTATTGCTATGTGTTCCGATTTCGTCAAATTGGCCTTCGGTGGTTTGGCGTTTTTTAAGATTTTTGTAACTTCAAAACGAATTTCATCCGCCTTTTGTTCGTCTACCTGGTCTAATGCAGCTTCAACATGTGAGATTATTTCTTCCGTGGGTGTTGTTTTTGGAGCAATTGCGAAGTAAACCCTTTGCTCAATGCGGCTTTTTCATGTTCAGTCAATGTCTGGGACGAGATGTTGTGAACTATTCCTTTGGCGTTAGCTTCCCTGTACTGTTTAGGTGAGCGTTGTTGGCGTGCCTCTAATTTTTTTGCCATTTTTTCTTTCTTGTACTCTCTGTCTGTTTCTGAACGCCAAAAAGCGACGATTTCCACAAGGTCCCATAATGTTGGATGTATTTTATTACCAAGGCGAATGTGGAGGTCTAACAGTTTGTTCTCAATTTCGGCTAGTTTTTTCCTTGTCTGACGTATGCTTTCTCTCAGAAGGGCTTTGCTCGCTTTGTGCAGGATGCTTGTTGTCTGTCTGGTTATTGTATGGTATGACAATTTCGTGAAAGTTGGTAATGTGTCACTGTTACGGCATTGTATTAGAAAGTTGAGATCACACAACATTTGGCTCTTCTTCGATCTTAGTTTTCCATATAGTTTCGTTGTCCTGAGTGTATCCTCCCCGTAGAGGTGTAAGATGTTTGTGTATACTGTTTCACGGATGGAAATATGTGGTTGATGATTTATTCCGGTGTACATCCGTTCGTCTGTATTCGTTTGAAAAATCACTTGACGTTTCGCCAAAATCATATTTGGCTTTCTCAAAAGATACTAAGTAACTGAAGAATTTCTTGTTCTTGATCTCAATTTATACCTGCCCTGTGAGCCCTCATTAGTACTTAATCTCTCAGGTACTTTATCTTGTTTATTAGGTTGGGTTAACTGATGGTCAATTAAAGTGCAATTACGGTGTTTATGGCTTTTGTCGGTAATTTGGGTAATCCCATTATTTGGGTTTATTGCTGGTTTTGTTGTATTGTTATTTTGATATGGGATTACTGCTTTCCAAAATGGTGATAATTTTAAAGCTTCGTCTCTCTTGTTTATGGTATCTCGGGTCTCAATTTCAATCGCTTCTCGTATTGTTCTGATTTTGTAGTTTTCGACATTTGCGATTTCTTTACAAGTATTAAACTCTATTTTATGCCCTGTTTCTTGTTCGTGTCTGAATAAAGTAGAGGTGGTCTGTTTGTTCTTTATGTATAGTTTGTGTTCGTCTCGACGGGCGGATATTCGCCTGTTTGTTTGGCCGACGTATAACTTGGAACAGTCTCCACATGAAATGCTGTAAACTCCATGGTTCTCTAAAGGCATTTTATCCTTTGGGTTCCCTAGCAATTTTCCGATTGTTGTTTGGGGTTTGTATGTAGTTCGAATTTTGTGTTTACTCAGAAACCTCCCTATTCTGTCCGTTGTACCTCTAATGTATGGTAAACTTACATGGGCTACGTAGTCTTGGTCATCATTTTGTTTCTTTTTCTCATCCTGTTGTTTGTTTATTGCTTTTCTGATGGTGTGGTTATTGTAGCCATTTTTTCTGAGGATAGTTTTCATGAAAGCTAGTTCTTCTTTTCTAGTTTGCTGGTCTGTGAGACGTACCGATCGTGCTATAAGGGTGTTTGCTACTCCTTGGATCTGTGCTGGATGATGGTGTGAATTGCCGTGTAAATATCTGTTGGTGTGTGTTGCTTTTCTGAAGACGGTGTGCTGGAAACTTAGGTTGTTTCTTGTTAGGAGGACATCTAGGAAAGGAAGTTGTTGGTTGTGTTCTGTTTCTAGGGTAAATTGTATCTTGTTATGAATGGAATTCATATAGGCAAGAAAATTATTGAGTTCTAATTTCCCGTGAGGCCATATAATGAAGATGTCATCAACGTAGCGAACCCACAGTTTTGGTTTTAATGCTGCGTTAGCTATGGCCTTTTCTTCCAGATATACCATAAACAAGTTGGCAACAACTGGTGATAGAGCCGATCCCATAGGAGCACCCTGTATTTGTCTATAAAAGTGGCCGTCGAAGGAGAAATACGTATTTTTGAGGCAGTGGTCGGCTAATTCTATTATGTGGTGAGGTAGGTTTTCGTGCATAGCTATACTGTCCAGTGCTTCGTCGATTCATGCAACCAATAGTGGAAACAGCAAAATCTTACATCAAAAACTCACATCACTTCATAGAAATAATTAAAGACATAAACTTAGAAGAAAACGACTTAATAGCAAGCCTCGACGTCATATCTCTCTACCCCAGCATACCACTCGACGAAGCACTGGACAGTATAGCTATGCACGAAAACCTACCTCACCACATAATAGAATTAGCCGACCACTGCCTCAAAAATACGTATTTCTCCTTCGACGGCCACTTTTATAGACAAATACAGGGTGCTCCTATGGGATCGGCTCTATCACCAGTTGTTGCCAACTTGTTTATGGTATATCTGGAAGAAAAGGCCATAGCTAACGCAGCATTAAAACCAAAACTGTGGGTTCGCTACGTTGATGACATCTTCATTATATGGCCTCACGGGAAATTAGAACTCAATAATTTTCTTGCCTATATGAATTCCATTCATAACAAGATACAATTTACCCTAGAAACAGAACACAACCAACAACTTCCTTTCCTAGATGTCCTCCTAACAAGAAACAACCTAAGTTTCCAGCACACCGTCTTCAGAAAAGCAACACACACCAACAGATATTTACACGGCAATTCACACCATCATCCAGCACAGATCCAAGGAGTAGCAAACACCCTTATAGCACGATCGGTACGTCTCACAGACCAGCAAACTAGAAAAGAAGAACTAGCTTTCATGAAAACTATCCTCAGAAAAAATGGCTACAATAACCACACCATCAGAAAAGCAATAAACAAACAACAGGATGAGAAAAAGAAACAAAATTATGACCAAGACTACGTAGCCCATGTAAGTTTACCATACATTAGAGGTACAACGGACAGAATAGGGAGGTTTCTGAGTAAACACAAAATTCGAACTACATACAAACCCCAAACAACAATCGGAAAATTGCTAGGGAACCCAAAGGATAAAATGCCTTTAGAGAACCATGGAGTTTACAGCATTTCATGTGGAGACTGTTCCAAGTTATACGTCGGCCAAACAAACAGGCGAATATCCGCCCGTCGAGACGAACACAAACTATACATAAAGAACAAACAGACCACCTCTACTTTATTCAGACACGAACAAGAAACAGGGCATAAAATAGAGTTTAATACTTGTAAAGAAATCGCAAATGTCGAAAACTACAAAATCAGAACAATACGAGAAGCGATTGAAATTGAGACCCGAGATACCATAAACAAGAGAGACGAAGCTTTAAAATTATCACCATTTTGGAAAGCAGTAATCCCATATCAAAATAACAATACAACAAAACCAGCAATAAACCCAAATAATGGGATTACCCAAATTACCGACAAAAGCCATAAACACCGTAATTGCACTTTAATTGACCATCAGTTAACCCAACCTAATAAACAAGATAAAGTACCTGAGAGATTAAGTACTAATGAGGGCTCACAGGGCAGGTATAAATTGAGATCAAGAACAAGAAATTCTTCAGTTACTTAGTATCTTTTGAGAAAGCCAAATATGATTTTGGCGAAACGTCAAGTGATTTTTCAAACGAATACAGACGAACGGATGTACACCGGAATAAATCATCAACCACATATTTCCATCCGTGAAACAGTATACACAAACATCTTACACCTCTACGGGGAGGATACACTCAGGACAACGAAACTATATGGAAAACTAAGATCGAAGAAGAGCCAAATGTTGTGTGATCTCAACTTTCTAATACAATGCCGTAACAGTGACACATTACCAACTTTCACGAAATTGTCATACCATACAATAACCAGACAGACAACAAGCATCCTGCACAAAGCGAGCAAAGCCCTTCTGAGAGAAAGCATACGTCAGACAAGGAAAAAACTAGCCGAAATTGAGAACAAACTGTTAGACCTCCACATTCGCCTTGGTAATAAAATACATCCAACATTATGGGACCTTGTGGAAATCGTCGCTTTTTGGCGTTCAGAAACAGACAGAGAGTACAAGAAAGAAAAAATGCCAAAAAAATTAGAGGCACGCCAACAACGCTCACCTAAACAGTACAGGGAAGCTAACGCCAAAGGAATAGTTCACAACATCTCGTCCCAGACATTGACTGAACATGAAAAAGCCGCATTGAGCAAAGGGTTTACTTCGCAATTGCTCCAAAAACAACACCCACGGAAGAAATAATCTCACATGTTGAAGCTGCATTAGACCAGGTAGACGAACAAAAGGCGGATGAAATTCGTTTTGAAGTTACAAAAATCTTAAAAAACGCCAAACCACCGAAGGCCAATTTGACGAAATCGGAACACATAGCAATAACAAACCTTAAAAAGAACAAAGAACTAACAATATTACCAGCCGACAAAGGAAACGCTACCGTTGTGATGGACACAAAAGAATACAAGAAAAAGATGGAAGAAATATTGAAAGGGGCAAACTACAAACAGGTCTCACGGGATCCCACTACTTACCTCGAGAAAACAACGAAAAACAAAATCAAGGCATCAGCGATAGAACCAGGAATTCAACAAAGTATCATCCCACGGGAAAAATCAAGTAGATGTCCTAAACTTTACGGATTACCAAAAATCCACAAAGAAGGAGTGCCCATCAGACCCATAGTAAGCGCGATAAACTCACCAACGCAAAAACTAGAGAAATACCTGGCCCGATTCATGCAACCAATAGTGGAAACAGCAAAATCTTACATCAAAAACTCACATCACTTCATAGAAATAATTAAAGACATAAACTTAGAAGAAAACGACTTAATAGCAAGCCTCGACGTCATATCTCTCTACCCCAGCATACCACTCGACGAAGCACTGGACAGTATAGCTATGCACGAAAACCTACCTCACCACATAATAGAATTAGCCGACCACTGCCTCAAAAATACGTATTTCTCCTTCGACGGCCACTTTTATAGACAAATACAGGGTGCTCCTATGGGATCGGCTCTATCACCAGTTGTTGCCAACTTGTTTATGGTATATCTGGAAGAAAAGGCCATAGCTAACGCAGCATTAAAACCAAAACTGTGGGTTCGCTACGTTGATGACATCTTCATTATATGGCCTCACGGGAAATTAGAACTCAATAATTTTCTTGCCTATATGAATTCCATTCATAACAAGATACAATTTACCCTAGAAACAGAACACAACCAACAACTTCCTTTCCTAGATGTCCTCCTAACAAGAAACAACCTAAGTTTCCAGCACACCGTCTTCAGAAAAGCAACACACACCAACAGATATTTACACGGCAATTCACACCATCATCCAGCACAGATCCAAGGAGTAGCAAACACCCTTATAGCACGATCGGTACGTCTCACAGACCAGCAAACTAGAAAAGAAGAACTAGCTTTCATGAAAACTATCCTCAGAAAAAATGGCTACAATAACCACACCATCAGAAAAGCAATAAACAAACAACAGGATGAGAAAAAGAAACAAAATTATGACCAAGACTACGTAGCCCATGTAAGTTTACCATACATTAGAGGTACAACGGACAGAATAGGGAGGTTTCTGAGTAAACACAAAATTCGAACTACATACAAACCCCAAACAACAATCGGAAAATTGCTAGGGAACCCAAAGGATAAAATGCCTTTAGAGAACCATGGAGTTTACAGCATTTCATGTGGAGACTGTTCCAAGTTATACGTCGGCCAAACAAACAGGCGAATATCCGCCCGTCGAGACGAACACAAACTATACATAAAGAACAAACAGACCACCTCTACTTTATTCAGACACGAACAAGAAACAGGGCATAAAATAGAGTTTAATACTTGTAAAGAAATCGCAAATGTCGAAAACTACAAAATCAGAACAATACGAGAAGCGATTGAAATTGAGACCCGAGATACCATAAACAAGAGAGACGAAGCTTTAAAATTATCACCATTTTGGAAAGCAGTAATCCCATATCAAAATAACAATACAACAAAACCAGCAATAAACCCAAATAATGGGATTACCCAAATTACCGACAAAAGCCATAAACACCGTAATTGCACTTTAATTGACCATCAGTTAACCCAACCTAATAAACAAGATAAAGTACCTGAGAGATTAAGTACTAATGAGGGCTCACAGGGCAGGTATAAATTGAGATCAAGAACAAGAAATTCTTCAGTTACTTAGTATCTTTTGAGAAAGCCAAATATGATTTTGGCGAAACGTCAAGTGATTTTTCAAACGAATACAGACGAACGGATGTACACCGGAATAAATCATCAACCACATATTTCCATCCGTGAAACAGTATACACAAACATCTTACACCTCTACGGGGAGGATACACTCAGGACAACGAAACTATATGGAAAACTAAGATCGAAGAAGAGCCAAATGTTGTGTGATCTCAACTTTCTAATACAATGCCGTAACAGTGACACATTACCAACTTTCACGAAATTGTCATACCATACAATAACCAGACAGACAACAAGCATCCTGCACAAAGCGAGCAAAGCCCTTCTGAGAGAAAGCATACGTCAGACAAGGAAAAAACTAGCCGAAATTGAGAACAAACTGTTAGACCTCCACATTCGCCTTGGTAATAAAATACATCCAACATTATGGGACCTTGTGGAAATCGTCGCTTTTTGGCGTTCAGAAACAGACAGAGAGTACAAGAAAGAAAAAATGGCAAAAAAATTAGAGGCACGCCAACAACGCTCACCTAAACAGTACAGGGAAGCTAACGCCAAAGGAATAGTTCACAACATCTCGTCCCAGACATTGACTGAACATGAAAAAGCCGCATTGAGCAAAGGGTTTACTTCGCAATTGCTCCAAAAACAACACCCACGGAAGAAATAATCTCACATGTTGAAGCTGCATTAGACCAGGTAGACGAACAAAAGGCGGATGAAATTCGTTTTGAAGTTACAAAAATCTTAAAAAACGCCAAACCACCGAAGGCCAATTTGACGAAATCGGAACACATAGCAATAACAAACCTTAAAAAGAACAAAGAACTAACAATATTACCAGCCGACAAAGGAAACGCTACCGTTGTGATGGACACAAAAGAATACAAGAAAAAGATGGAAGAAATATTGAAAGGGGCAAACTACAAACAGGTCTCACGGGACCCCACTACTTACCTCGAGAAAACAACGAAAAACAAAATCAAGGCATCAGCGATAGAACCAGGAATTCAACAAAGTATCATCCCACGGGAAAAATCAAGTAGATGTCCTAAACTTTACGGATTACCAAAAATCCACAAAGAAGGAGTGCCCATCAGACCCATAGTAAGCGCGATAAACTCACCAACGCAAAAACTAGAGAAATACCTGGCCCGATTCATGCAACCAATAGTGGAAACAGCAAAATCTTACATCAAAAACTCACATCACTTCATAGAAATAATTAAAGACATAAACTTAGAAGAAAACGACTTAATAGCAAGCCTCGACGTCATATCTCTCTACCCCAGCATACCACTCGACGAAGCACTGGACAGTATAGCTATGCACGAAAACCTACCTCACCACATAATAGAATTAGCCGACCACTGCCTCAAAAATACGTATTTCTCCTTCGACGGCCACTTTTATAGACAAATACAGGGTGCTCCTATGGGATCGGCTCTATCACCAGTTGTTGCCAACTTGTTTATGGTATATCTGGAAGAAAAGGCCATAGCTAACGCAGCATTAAAACCAAAACTGTGGGTTCGCTACGTTGATGACATCTTCATTATATGGCCTCACGGGAAATTAGAACTCAATAATTTTCTTGCCTATATGAATTCCATTCATAACAAGATACAATTTACCCTAGAAACAGAACACAACCAACAACTTCCTTTCCTAGATGTCCTCCTAACAAGAAACAACCTAAGTTTCCAGCACACCGTCTTCAGAAAAGCAACACACACCAACAGATATTTACACGGCAATTCACACCATCATCCAGCACAGATCCAAGGAGTAGCAAACACCCTTATAGCACGATCGGTACGTCTCACAGACCAGCAAACTAGAAAAGAAGAACTAGCTTTCATGAAAACTATCCTCAGAAAAAATGGCTACAATAACCACACCATCAGAAAAGCAATAAACAAACAACAGGATGAGAAAAAGAAACAAAATTATGACCAAGACTACGTAGCCCATGTAAGTTTACCATACATTAGAGGTACAACGGACAGAATAGGGAGGTTTCTGAGTAAACACAAAATTCGAACTACATACAAACCCCAAACAACAATCGGAAAATTGCTAGGGAACCCAAAGGATAAAATGCCTTTAGAGAACCATGGAGTTTACAGCATTTCATGTGGAGACTGTTCCAAGTTATACGTCGGCCAAACAAACAGGCGAATATCCGCCCGTCGAGACGAACACAAACTATACATAAAGAACAAACAGACCACCTCTACTTTATTCAGACACGAACAAGAAACAGGGCATAAAATAGAGTTTAATACTTGTAAAGAAATCGCAAATGTCGAAAACTACAAAATCAGAACAATACGAGAAGCGATTGAAATTGAGACCCGAGATACCATAAACAAGAGAGACGAAGCTTTAAAATTATCACCATTTTGGAAAGCAGTAATCCCATATCAAAATAACAATACAACAAAACCAGCAATAAACCCAAATAATGGGATTACCCAAATTACCGACAAAAGCCATAAACACCGTAATTGCACTTTAATTGACCATCAGTTAACCCAACCTAATAAACAAGATAAAGTACCTGAGAGATTAAGTACTAATGAGGGCTCACAGGGCAGGTATAAATTGAGATCAAGAACAAGAAATTCTTCACTTGTGTCAGTCGTCGTCGTCGAGTACAGTTGGTTCTCCCTTGCTGAAACGCAAGAGATAGGGAACCCTTGCTCGAGAGGGCGATTACCTGAAACGACTACCTGCCAGAGACCTTTCGAGGTACCGAGGCGGAAAAATAAAAACAAGGGATTAAGTTATAATACCTAGTATTATAGCATAACAGATTCCCTTAATCCTAGGCCGTTCACGGTTTAGGATTTAAAATTGCACTAATAAAAAGTTTATTTTACAGATTAGCAAGATGATATTAATAGAAGATCTCAACGTAGAGGAACTAAAGGGATTAGTAGTGGCAATAAACGAGAGGATCATCGAACTTTCCAGCAGAAAAGAAGATAAGGCAAATAAGGAGGATCAAACGGTAGACATGGAAAGTGACTTTCAAACAGGGACCAGGAGAAAGAGGAAAACAAAATCCAGGGCAAGTGACTCCTCATCGTCTAGTGAGACGGAAAACGAACAAGTCCAGCAGAAAAAACCCAAGGGGAAGAAGAGGGAATATGCCGACGCCAGCATACCTATACAGAAGACTGACATCCCAGCACACACAAGGACTGATGCCCCCACAGAGACACAACCCGAGAAGGAAAAAAGACGAAGAATACCACCCATTGTCATACGCGAAAAACAGAAGTGGACTGAGGTGACCAGGCTCATGAGAGAACGGAAGATAAACGTGCCAAAAGCAACTAACACACAGGATGGCGTAAGGATGTACCTGAGCACAGAAGAGGACTTTAGGACAACTACAAGAATGTTAAACGCGAAGAAGATACCATACCACACGTACGCGCTAGAAGAGGAGAAGACGGCTAGAGTGGTGATAAAGGGCATCCCCGAATTTATCACAGAAGAAGAGATAAAGAAGGAACTCCAGGAGAAAAACATCCAACCCATCAAGGTCACCAGGATGATCAGAACAACCAGGACAGAGAAGGGTGTAACAAAAAAGACGCCGATGGCCATGGTCATCGTCCAACTGGAAAAAAACAACAGAAAATAAACAAGTTTTTCAATTACAGGATATCGGAAACTGCAAAGTCAGAGTGGAGACACAAAGACCCAGAGCATCTATCGGGCAATGCTATAATTGCCAAAAGTTCGGCCATGGACAAGGCAGATGTACAGCGCCCCCAAAATGCGTAAAATGCGGAGGATCACATGAATCCAGGGAATGCAGAAGACCGAGAGAACAGCCACCAAAATGCGCCAATTGCGGAGGGCCACACCCAGCGAGCTATAGGGAATGCGAGAAGTTCCCAAAGAAGAGAAACAACGATGATGAACCAAGAACAAGGACCGGAATAAGCTACGCAGCCGCAGCTAGACCAACCGTAGAAGAATCAAGAGAAACACGAACAAATGGACAAGACGTACTCACAATGATGGAAGAAATGAAGAAAATTTTCCAGTCCTTCATGGGGCTGGCAACAAGACTAAACCTCGTGCATGGATAAGACGACCCCAACAACTTTGAAAATCATGACGTGGAACGCCAACGGGCTCAAGAATAAGAAAAACGAATTGGAATTACACCTAGAGGAGAACAACATCGACATAGCAGCAATACAGGAGACCTGGCTCAAAGAAGAGGACAATTTTAGGATCAGAAACTACACAGTACACAGGGCGGACAGGCCAGGAAGGAAACCAGGAGGAGGAGTCATAATCGCCGTGAAGAACCGACTAAAACACCAGCAGGACGACCCATACCAAACAGAGAACATCGAAAACGTAACTGTAGAAGTAGAAATGAAGGACGGAAGGAAGATACAGATAATTAGCGCGTATCGACCACCAAATAAAGAACTTACAAATAATGACTTAAATCTTATTTTTAGGGACAACGTAAAGCCGAAAATACTAGGAGGAGACCTAAACGCCAAACATCGAGACTGGAACTCGAGAGTCAGCACACCGAGCGGAAAGAAACTACAGGAACACGCAGAAAGAGGGAGATACGACGTAATGGGACCAACGGAACCAACCCATCATCCAACAAGAGGCCAAGGAGACGTACTGGACATCTTTATCCTGCAGAACACGGACATGGATTACGACATAGAAACAACGGAGGAACTATCATCGGACCACAACCCAGTGACGATAACAGCTGCTAGATGGACAGATAAGCCACAAACCAAGGCGGAGACAAGGACTAGCTGGGAGGGATTCAAAACTACTTTGACATCGAGGACGGAAGAAGAAGAGGAAACAATAACAAGTATAGATGAGGAAGCAAGAAGAATCAGGGAGCAGATCATAGAAGCACACCGAATCAACACAACAACAACAAAATGCAGAATCTACACAGGAGACATACCAAGAGGGCTAAAGGACAAAATACGGGAGAGAAACAGACAAAAGAGAAGGTACAGAATAAACTACGACCCAGGGGTAAAAAGGACGATCAACAGGTTAAGCAAAGAAATAAAAGAAGAATTGACGGAACACCGGAGCGAAAAGTGGAACAATTACCTGCAAGGATTAGACATCGACAAGAACACACACTGGCACATAATGAGAAGAATGAAAAGGAACACAGAAGGGAATAAAGCGGCACCGCTACAAGGAAGAAACGGACTAAAACACAGAACAGAGGACAAGGTGGAAATATTCGCGGATGCTATGGAGGAACAATTCACACTCAATGTAGACCCAGGAGACGATAGAGAATTTGAAGAAGAAATCAAGAAATTAGGGCAAGAAGTACGAAGACCACAACCAAACGAAGAGCAAATGAGGGAAACCACGACAGAAGAAATAATGGATATCATAGGAAGACTGAATACGAAGAAAGCACCAGGATGGGACAGGATCACGAACAGGATGTTAAAGGAGCTGCCAGAGGAGTACATAGACAAAAGAATGAAGAGCCTATTCAACAACATTCTAAAGGACCAAAGATACCCGAGGGAATGGAAGAAAGCAGAGATCATATTATTACCAAAGCAAGGAAAGAACAGGAAACTCCCACAAAACTACAGGCCAATAAGCCTACTGAGCAACACAAGCAAAATCATGGACAGAATCATTTTGAAAAGGATCAAGGAAGAAGAGGAACAACTAAGGATCATACCACACGAACAATGCGGATTCAGAGAGGGACACTCGACGGAGGATCAAGTAATGAGGATGGTGGAGGACGCGATGGATGACACGGAGAACAAAAGGTCGACGTGCATAATATTTTTCGACGTAGAAAAGGCATTCGACAGGATCTGGCAGGACGGGCTTATAGCAAAAATGGACGAAAAAGGATTCAGAAGAACCACCACAAGGATAACCCAGGACTACCTCACAGGAAGGACATACAGGATCAGGATCGACGGAACCACATCAACGGAGAGACGCATCAGGGCAGGAGTACCACAGGGATCAGCACTATCACCGGCATTATACAACATCTACACCAGCGACATACCAAAAGGGACGAGACACTCAAGGACTTACGTATACGCAGACGACACAGCAAAAGCAGCAACATCAGCAAGGGCAGACCAGGCAACAATCTACTTACAACAGGACATAGATGAGATGGAAAAATGGGCCAAGAAATGGAAGATCAGGATCAACACAGAAAAGACACAAGCAATAGCAATAGGAAGGAGAAAAAAGGACAAGCCAACCAGGAGACTAACTGTAGGAGGAACACCCATCAACTGGCAGGAAAACGTAAAATACCTAGGGATCCACATCGACAGGAAGCTAACATGGGGGAAACACATAGAGGAAACAGCGAAGAGAGCCAAACAGCGCATCAGCATGATAAACGCATTAATAGGACGGAGGAGCAGGCTACACCTGAGGATAAAGAAGACGATCTACGAAGCAGCAGTAAAACCATTGATGATGTACGGAGCAAGCATATGGGGACAAGCAGCGGACACACACACCAAGAAATTAGAAAGGATTCAGCACAACGCCCTGAGAAGAATGACGGACGCACCATGGTACATGAGAAACGAGCAGCTAAGAAGAGATCTAGGGATACGCACTATAAAAGGGGAAATAATAAGGAGGACTAAGAAGGAGATAGCAAGAATGGAAAACCACAGGAACCCACTACTACGAGAGGTCACAAACTACGACGAAAGCAAGAAACACAGGACGAAGAGACCCAGGATGGCGCTACTGCAGACAGAAGAGGAAGTAACAGGTAACTTGAATATCTTAGGGAATGAAATATCTTAGTGAATAAAATATCTTAAGGGATAGCGTAGGGAAAACATTGTAACAGCGTAGGGAAAAGTATATGAAACATGTAAAACAAATTAGGGAAATAGGTATAAAAATATGGACTAGGAGTAAGAAATTTGTAAAAATTTAACTCTGACAATAAAGACATGAAACTGGAAACTGAAACTGGAAATTCTTCAGTTACTTAGTATCTTTTGAGAAAGCCAAATATGATTTTGGCGAAACGTCAAGTGATTTTTCAAACGAATACAGACGAACGGATGTACACCGGAATAAATCATCAACCATATATATATATATATATATATATATATATGCTGTTATTAAGCGAGAAATGTTTCCATACATTCATTCTTGACCTTGAAAACGACTCTAATCATTATATATCACCAATTTAACGATATAAATATATAAGAATCGATCGATGAGGGTTTCATCTTTGGAGCAATTCGCATTTCCCTGGATTTTAATTATTAGTAAATACAAAGATATTGTGAATAATGGGATTATAGGTACGCTTAATTATGCAACCATGGATTTGAAAAATAATTATTGCTGTTGTGTTGATGGATAGAAATGCTTCTATTACATATATTATTATATTTAACCAGAAATGTTTGCATGTGGATGACTTTTTAAAATTATATTATACAAGCAATGGTTATATAGATGTGTATTCGTCCGAAAACGGTCCTAATAGGCCAATCAATAGAGCAAAAATTAACTGATAATGTGTAAAAAATACTATCAGGATACCGACTGTGCCATCACATTAACAAAGATTCCTAGCGATATTTTGCTATGTTTTCCACTCGCAACTATGGTTTTTTACTTTGTTATAAACAATTGAAGCAAAAAAATTACGTTTTTTTTTTAGCATGTTTATAAAATCAAAAATAATAAACTAATCTCAATGGTGTAAACAGGTCAATTGTAAAGCATGAAAATACCAATGAAATGAGCCCAGGCTAGATCCGATTGGATCATTAGTAACAGGGAAAAACAAAAAATACTGAAAACTGGAGGATTTTTTTTTTAAATCGTATCTTCGTCACTTTAGAAGCTGTAGAACTGGGCTTGTAGGAACTGATAGTAATCTACATCTATTTTATGTATGCCAAAACCAGGCGCTATCGGTTTATTAGTTTTTGAACAATTGTGATATAAAGTTTTCTGTTCACCATTTTTGCATTGTGCCCCATGCGTCATAGATAATCAAATTTCAATTTTGAAAAAAGTTGTTGAAAGTAGAGGTGTCATTCTACAAAGCCTCTATTATGTTAGCAAACATGACAAAAAATGGGCGAGCGTATGAATGTATCCAAAGAGTAGGGGAAACACGGTTGTTGAGGGGAAGCGTATAGTAATATATAGTAGAGGCACATACATAGATCGTTTTCATATTTAAAATCCTCACAAGTAAGAATTTTTTTAATGACCACTCTCCTTCCATGTTCCGTAAACCCAAAATCCACAAATTAAAGCAAAAACATTTCCGAGAAACCATTTACATATATTAATAAACAGTTCTCATTTGATATAATAAAATCGAACAAATCACTCTGTATAGAAGTTTTTTTAACGATTAAATTCTTTCACCATCTGTCAAAGTGACAGTTACTATCGGCAATAATTATTGTTAGCAATTCCCCTCAACAACCGTGTTCCCCCCACTACTCGAACACATTCATACGCTCACCAAATTTTGTTCATTTTTGCAAACATTTTTCGTATATTTCACAGACATTTAATGAAAAATGAAAATAGAGGAGTTGTAGAATGATACCTCTACTTTCAACATCTCTACTCTGAATTGATATTTGACGATCCATGTCGCATGGAGACACACTGCAAGAATAGTGGACTAAACACTTCAGATCGCAATTATTCAAAAACTTATAAACCGATAGCGCCTGGTTTAGTCACGCATAAGGTAGATATCAATTACTATCAGTTCCCACAAGCCCAGTTCTAAAACTTCGATAGTGACGGAGTTATAATAATATAAAGAAAACCGCTAAATTTTCCAGTATTTTTTGTTTTTCTCTGTTACTAAAGATCTTATCGGATCTATCCTGGGCTCATTTCATTAGTATTTCCATGCTTTACAATTTACCTGTTGACACCATTGAGATTAGTTTATTATTTTTCATTTTATAAACATGCAACGAAAAAAAAACGCAATTTTCTTGTTTCATTTGTTTATAATAAAGTAAAAAACCATAGTTGCGAGTGGAAAAGATAGCAAAATATCACTACAAATCATTTTTAATGTGATGGCACAGGCAGTATCCTGATAGTATTTTTTGCACGAAAAAATCTCTATTGATTGGTCTACTAATGATATTGATCAAATTTACGCATTTGGGGATCTGGGGGATTAGAAATAGGTGATCGGTCAGGATCTAAACTATTGGCGAAAATCTGAATTCGTTAGTGAAACTCGTTTGTACAGGTAGTGTTATTATTAACTAAAGATATGTATGTATTAATATAATAACCTGAGAGCAACTTCGAGAATAGAATTTCCAACCACCGAGAATGATTATTACATCATCTTTTTAACAGACACTGGTTTAATCGGTGTCTGCATGATGGGGACAACAAGGTACCACAGCAGCATTAACCTGTTCAACGACCCAGTGAAATAAGGGAAATATAGGAATAAACATTATTTTACTGAGTATGACTTAAACAAAAGGTATGTATGATATGAGCCCTAGCACTTATGATGATTTAATTATATACAATAATCTGTGTTCTTAGATTTCGTCTTGACACGACAAGTTCAAATTGCTCTAGAATTACCAATTTAATGAAAGATCAAACCACAGTGATAACATATCAGGAAATCTTTAACAGCTCATATATATCCAGAAAGCTTATAAAATCGCCAACATGCCTTCAGCTTGTTGTCGATAATCAGATCCAAATCATTAAATTACTGTCCGTCAAACGGGTAATTAACAATTGGAATTACAATAAGAAGAATGATATCACAGCACATTTAATAATATTCAGCTTTAGTTTATTCGTTGCACAATACCTATATAGTTCATTAATGTAAATATTACCAACTCGTTATTTTCCTTAATATTTTCGTATCATTTATGTATAGCAATTAGTCTAAATGGACTTTAACATCTATGTAAAGATATTAAAGAGAACTGGGCCCAAATGAGAGCCCAGTGGGACCCCGAAATTTTACAGTTTCCAGTCAATTGTGCCTACAATTACTTTTCTGATTAATTTGTAGCGGTTTCTAAAAATCAAAAGTATGTAGGTATAGTTCATACAATTCAGTAATTCCTCTTAATTACCCAGACGCATAAAAACTCACCCACGGACGGCGTCGATACAGATCGGTTTATTTCTATGCCAATTTCAAAAACTGAAACCCCCACCTTACTAGTTAGTGTATGATTAGGTGAAATACAATTTATTTGATATCATTGAACAAATTAAAAGAAAATCTTATTTTACCTGTTCCATGACCTCAGGAGCCATCCAACAAGGTGTTCCAACGAAAGTGTGCCGCACCTTCTCTCTTGAAATATCTCTTCCAGTTGCCAACCAAGCTGAAACACCGAAATCTGCTATTTGCACGGTACCGTCTTCACCCAAAAGGATATTGCCTGCTTTAATATCCCTGGGGAAAAAAAATCGCGTCAGATGACAATTTACAAAACTGAAGGACAATAAATCTTCACCTGTGAATCTGGCCATTACTGTGGAAATATTCAAGACCTTTGAGTACTTCCCTTAAGACCGTCGCAATGGTTGCTTCATCAAAAACGCCATGTTTACAATTGGATGCTTTCATTTTGTGTTTTATAATATCCAGAAGACTTCCACCTTCAAATTGAAAATTTATACATTAGTGATACATACATTTTTTACAGTTTGATATATAAACATTGGAAAAGTCTAGAATATATTTATAGCTGGTTTACATGATGCCCTTGCTGCTACTACTCGCACTGGCAGGACCACAGCCGGGATTTTGATATATAAACATTGGAAAAGTCTAGAATATATTTATAGCTGGTTTACATGATGCCCTTGCTGCTACTACTCGCACTGGCAGGACCACAGCCGGGATTATTGCCTCGTTATCGTTGTGAGCAGTAAAGTGTTCGCATACGCTCCCTTATTCACATTGGGGGAAGTCTGGTGTTTACATACTCGCTCTGCCCGCTTCTATGTTCACTTTCCTGCTCACTTCGGCATAATGTAAACGAGGTTTAAACGCATTAGAAACGATATAAAATAAATCTCTATATGGTTCAAATTGTAGTAGGAAAGTATGTGCCTATTCAATTGTTCACTACGAATGTTTCTGTTGGAAAAACTTCTACTAAGATTAAAAGTGTATGACTGTCAACTTTTTTTTAACTTTATAGTTGTACTGGGCGATTGCCTAGTCCGGCAACATCAATATGTTAAAATAATGAGCTCATCTAAATTTATTACAATCCAACTGAAGTTTGTACAGTTTTTTAATAATTTTTCCAGTGCGCCGCCAGGAAAATGATATTTAATGACAACTTCTTTGCTGATTACCATGCAACTAATTTTTGTTTATCTTTGGAATTAAGTATTGAATGAGGTCAAATATGTGTCTAACAATTTATGTGGGACATTATTCAAAATAAGTAAAAAAACATATTTTAGAAATTTTACTAGTTCTGTAATCTGTACGCTTAAATTATATATTGTATTACATGAATAAATTAAGGCATTTTGTTATGTATTATTAACGGTATAACAATTAACAATTTTCTCTATATTTAGCCAAAAATTGCGAATAAGACCTAAAAATGTAATTACCGATGAAAGAGCAACTTTACAATTAAAAGAACAACTTTACATGTCATATGTGGTTTTCGATGTATTTCTGCTTTCTGAACTCGAATTCAGTCAGTTTTGCTCTATCACCCTTCAGTTCTGAAAATTCGGCATTTTTATAAAGAATTTTAGCGATTTGCCGAAAACTGAATTTGAGCAAAACTGACAACAGATTCGAGTTCACGGGCAAACATACATCGAAAACCATATGTCACATCTAAAGTTCACATAAGTTTTTTTTTTGTTGGCTGGCGTAATCTCTTAATAAATGCACCTATTACTTCTGTACACTACCATAAAATTAAACCTTCATAATTAATAGCAATTGCAAAGTGTGAAAAAGTGAATGCTCAATAACAAAAATTCCAATAATTAACTTTATTTGTTTTTTTTTTGTTTTACCTTAAAATAAATAATTCAAACTAATACCCGGCCACAAGAAAAAAATATACTCAATATATCTAAGCTTGCAGTACTTCCAAACATTTCCTGAAACCGAAACAGACATTTTTATCACAGGAAGTGATGTTTTTTAATTTTTCACTTATTCCAACAAAACTCTCAGTTTTAGATATAAAAGCCTGTTAATCCAAATAAGGTAGAAAAACAAGTGAAAATTCCAGAAAGTCAAGTTCATTCTCTCTGTCATCCAATCGTTTTTCTGTAATAGCAAAATGTGCTTGTCATTGGAAGTTTTGTAATGAAAAAGACATTTTCCTGACGACGGACTGGGAAAACAGTCCGTCATATTTGTCGGACAATGTGATCACTCGATTGCAGTAATAATTATTAAACAATCTTACACATTTCAGCCAAATGATAATAAACTAACATAACTTTGTCATTTTAAGATGATTTTTCATAAATCATAAAATCGACATGTTTTGCAGTTGCGTACTCACTCTCCCGTTTCCAAAAATATTCGCACTTTAATATAACAAAAGAGAATTAACATAGATGAAATGAATCGAGCGTAGACCCTAAGTGTCGGAATGGAATCATTACAGAAACTTTTAGACCAGTGGATAAACATACAGTGTCAGTATCGAATAGTTTTAGAGAAACTTTTAGACCAATCGAGAGATATACAGAACATAGACGCCTTTCAACTGCAGCTTTACACAGATTTTTTAATTAACTGCTACATGAAGCTAATCTCTTAAGTCGCCGATCACTGAGATGTCCATCTCATTTGAGAGACAATATAAGAATTGGGTTGTACATTTAGCAAGAGTTTTATTCATTTAAATCTACGTTTGGACGTCATTCGAATTCTCGTCAAACAGACAAAAAAATGTGACAAAAATTAATGTGGGACAGAAAAATTATACGCGACAGAACGTGGAATTCATAATCTGTATTAATTACTATTTACATAGAGAAGGAAGGTCTTGCACACTCTAAAACTAATGCCTTACACATTTTTTAAAATCTTAGGATTTTTGAATATGTCATTTTGATTTTATGTAACATGAAACACTTGCTAATAATTTCCATTATTTTTTCCTAAATCAGGCCATGAAAAAATGATAGTATTTCTAGATTTTTTGGTGTGATGCTGCTTATTCACTATACCTGATTAACATACTATTTCCATCTATGAAATGGTTATTTTAATTTGAGTCAACAATTTTTTTACACTTCTTTCAGTATAAACAATTACATATGCGCTAATTGCAGATTATAGTCATTCATTCAAAAATAATTCAGAACTGATTGTATACATAATTACCATTAATTAATATAATGGTGATAAACAAATGACACATTTTGCAGTTTATGGTTGAATAGAATTGATAAATACAATAACTCCATTCACATCCATAGTTTTATAATTGAATTATTGATAGATAATTACAAAAGTCAGCTACTCCAAATAAAAATTATTATGGCTATGGCACTCTGAAAATAAAGGTAACCCCTAATGACCAAGTGAAGCTTGCTTACCTTAATCGAGAAATTCTGAGAAGATGAAGGGATTAAAGAACACAAAAATACTAACCAAACACATGATCTTCCCCAGAAAGTAAATCTACTGTAGAGAAAATTTAAACCTAAAAAATGGATAAAAAAGGAATATTGTTATGGGAGACAGAGAAAGTCTTAAATAGATGGGTACACTACTGCAAACAATTGTACCACAATGAGTGAGATCTAGAAAGACAATATCTGAAATATATATATACATATATACATTTGCAATAAGATGTACACACATAGGTGGCCAAGTGACTGGAGTAAATCCATATTTATCCCTTTAGATAAGAAAGGTTCTACCAAAAACTGCGGAAATTATAGGATAGTATCTTCAGTATCACACTCAAGCAAAATTCTTCTAAGGATAAAGGATCGCAGCTTACAAAGTTGTCTGGGCTCACAAATACCACCAGAGCAAGCAAGCTTCATGAAGGGAAGAGAAACAAGACCAAATTTTCAATATTAGACAACTAATTGAAAAATCAAGATAACTCAATTTGCCATGTTACTGTCTTCACTGATTATAAAAAGCCATTCAATTGAGTAAAATGGGAATGCTTGTGGCAGATATTAAAGGAAATAGGTGTAGCTAATCACCTAATAAGTTTAATAAAGAACCTATATGAGACAAACAAAGTCATAGTAAAGATGGACAATCATACATCACATACATATAATAGAAGCAAGGGGGTGTGACAAGGATGTATACTATTGACTTGGCTGTTTAATGCATACAGCGAATACCTTATAAGACTAGGTCTAGATGACTTTGAGGGGAGTGTCAATTGGTGGTAAAAGACTAACAAACTTACATTATGCAGATGATACAATGTTACTGGCGAGAGAAGAGGCGGAATTGAAGATAATGTTCGATAGAGTGACGAGAGAAAGTGCTAAGCTGGGACTGGAAATAAATCACAGCAAGACTAGACTTGTGATAATAAATCAACAAACATGGAAAACTAAAGTAAATGGATGTACCTGATTCCATGAGATCAATTTTCCTCAGACATGAAAATACAAGTAAGAAAAGGAGTAGACAGAACTGAAATATGTTCTGTTTGTTTTATTATACTTTTGTAATTTGCAGGTATAAGCATTGATAGTTTGATTTCTTACTGTAAACAAATAGAGTCATAGTTTTTATAAACTCATTTTACAGTGATTACAAACCAGTTTAATCATTTTGTAGAAATCCAATATTGGATGGGTGGCAGGTGGGAAATTGTTAAAGAAAAATTTACAAATTATTGAGAACAGAATATGAAACACGAATTGATTGATTTCATTATTTAATTGAATACAGGTGAGATTGGTTGTTTTTGTGTTTTTATGGAAATAATATCAACAGGAAGTGAGATACATATATAAATTGTGATGTATATATTTTTCTCTGCAAATGAATCAGAATGAGTTCCATCATTTTGGTAAAATTCAAATTAGGAACAGAACGTAATGCAGGAATGGATATTGATAGATTGATTTTGTTCTTTAAGATGGAATTGATATTGTTTATTTGAAATGTCAACAGATTGAAGAAGTAATACAAATTGTAATGTATTAGCATGACCTGGAGCAGTTTGTAGAACTAAAATAGGTATTTCGAATAGGTACAAGTATGGAACTGGGATGATTTATGCTTAATTTGGAATAATACTGGTTTATATCACCTGTACTCTTTACAAGCACATCCAAACATGTTCACATTGTGCATTATATTTTTCATGGCTTTTTAGAAAATGTGAACACAGTCTAATAGTAGGTATACAAGTAAAAAATAAGTGAGTTCCTGGCAGAAAATGTTATAAATGAACTAAATAATTGGCAATTTGAAAATTAGATGAAAAATCTGATTTTGTTTGAGGCAAAATGCTTGATAGTAACCATACCAGCACTGTTACTACAGGAGTTAAATTCTTCAAGAAATGTAATTTTCAAGGATCATCCAAACTATTCACTTACCTTCAAGTAGTTTAAGCACAAGCCACAATTCCTCTTTCACAACAAAACTTGTATAGTAAGTGACAACATTTTCATGATTACAACTGCTCATTGCTTGAATTTCTTTCAAAAGTTCATCCATTGAAGTATTCCATTTCTCCAAATTGATTCTTTTAATGGCACATTTTTCATTTCTTGGCTTGCAAAGGGCTCCATGAACAACTGCAGTAGCACCAACCCCTAAACCAAAAATTTATGAAAATTTTTTAATGCCAGAATTACAACACAAAAATTTTAAATAACAAATTCTATACTTGGAAAATTAAACTCTTGAAAATATATTTCATTATATTAAAGAGTGTTAAACTAGATTAGCTAATTATTAAATTATGTTTACATTAAGTAATATCTTTTTTAATAAAATATTTGCTACATTTCTTTTTAAAACGTATAATTAAGATAGTTCGCTCAATTATACGGTGTAAGTCCGAAGAAGATTTAATTTCCCAAAGCAAAACAATTAAAAGCAAATAAACCTTTAATTGGGACATGCATTTCAATTGAAGAAAAAAGACATCGTCTTATGTAAGATACAGTGCATAAAAATAATTGCCGGATTAAGAAAGATTGCACACAATAAACACAGTTGATTTCACCTTAATTAGCATGCTACAGCACGACAAATATTGAAAACTTGACCGGATTAAAAACGCCAAAAAAGTACATAACCTAAAAATTTTCAAGGAATTTCACTTTTTCACTTGTAAACACTATTAAAAAACGCACATGTCGCAACCCTCGATAAAGAAAAAACTGAGAGGAAACTAATATTTTCAAATACTAACCGATAACTTTTCCCAGTTCGTAATCTTCCTTAGTATTTGGCCAGGCCACTGAAGTTTGACTTGTACTAGTCGCCATTTTTCTCGACAGGAGGTTACCGAACGACTGTTTTGCTACTCTCGCTGCTCTCGCGTATCCGCTCAAAGATGATAAGTGATCACATGTTGACTTCTGTCTAAAGATTCCCTGACTGCCTGGGGGCAGAATTTCTTCGGAAATTTTTCTGCAAAAGAAAATTTTTCAGACATTTCCAGGAAATACCATTAAAACTATTCACAGAATAAGATAATTGAACATATATTAGCCCAGGTCCAATGTATTCAAACAGTAAATTTAAATTACAAATTTCTACTGTTTTGTTATCTAAGGAATTTAGGAGCGTGATTAATACTACTTTTCTTAAACATTCCAATGGATTATCATCATTTTTTAATCATCTTTGAATAGAAATATGACTAATGTTTGAATTTTGTATATGATATAAATTCGAACGTATTGTTTGGAATGAGACTAATGAGAGACAATTTAACTCTATAAATTATTTTTCCAATGCATATGAATTTATGTAAAATGTTTATAAACCGTAGAATACAACCATGATATATTGTTAAAGTTCGTTAAATATTCCTGATCTATGTGATGATATACACAACTTTCGGTCCCTGATAATTAATTATCATAAAAAATAAAATAATTTCCAATAAAAATTTAAACCAAAAAAGTTGGGGTGATACTGAAAGCAACCGGTTATGCAACTATCTGTATTGATATTTGCCTTTTGCCTGATAAGTGGCTGTGGCTACTACATATTTAGATCATTTATCATCTAGATACTTAGATCATTTACCATCTAGATATAGCCTGTCAAGCATAAAATCGTGGCAATGCTAGAAAGAGAGGGCAATAGAGACAGTAAGAGGCTATTTCACTTAGTGGGTAGAAGCAGCCAATGAACAACATGCTGAACGTATTTCAGTGGAAGCAGCTCCCAACCGAGTGAAATAGCCTCTTGCCCTCTCTATTGCCCTCTCTCCCTTAGTCTTACCACGACATTTGTGCACTGCAGGCTATCTCTAGAAAGTAAATGCTCTAAGTCTAGATATAGCCTGTCAAGCATAAAATCGTGGCAACGCTAGAAAGAGAGAGCAATAAAGACAGAAAGAGGCTATTTCACTTAGAGGATGGAAGCAGCCAATGAACAACATGCTGAACGTATTTCATTGGACGCAGCTTCCAACCGAGTGAAATAGCCTCTTGCCCTCTCTATTGCCCTCTCTCTCCTTAGTCTTACCACGACATTTGTGCATGACAGGCTAGAAGATACATGATCTAAGACTACATATAACTTAAGTATATGGGCTAGCTACCACATCTAATCTTACAAAGTAACCACGATGTAATCTCACCGTTGAATATAAAGACGGTCAATTTTTATGTTCTGATGTTTAAGAATCATTCCTAGTCTAGCCAATGACCATGTTTCCCAGTAATTTGTCCAAGCACAGATTTTTCTAAAAATTTATATTTGACTACTACTTACCCTCTGTTTCAAATTTGACCCTGAGAGATATGCAAAATTTTGTAGAGTACAAAATTGTAGGTTATTGTTTTTTTAAAAAAATTTTTATAGGATAAAAATTAAGTTAGATATGCCCGTTTAAAGTTTGTACATGTTCGTAAATAGTACTATTAGGCCAGTCTTTCAGGCCCTTTCAAAAATATGGGTTAAATACATGTTCAATTTACATGAGCTTTTAGCTTATAAAAAACCTACAAATTGGTGATTTCTGAAGTGATAGCAATTTATTTCAACTGGGGTGGTATTTAGGAGGTAATTTGTACATGTTTTTTTGCCAAAAAACAAAAAAAAAATCTTATTTATGTCATAACTCGCTTAATTTCCATGCTAGAGACTTTTACAAAAACAAATTAAAGGATTTTTAAAGCACTTTAAAAAAGTGTTTAAAAACTTTTCCCGAGAAACGCATTGTTTTTCAGTTATTTCATGATAAACCTTTAAATTTTTATTTTGAGAAATAAAAACAAAATTTCAACAAGCTACAACTCCGTTTTATTTGGTTCTACAGAAACCCCAAACATAAGTGTTTTAAAAAAAATTTATAAGCTGCATTTTTTATCTAAATGGTTTTTTTCTTAAAGTGCATATTTTTTAAGTTATTTACGAAATACCGTATGAAAATATGTTTTTTTGTTCAAAAATCGATACTTTCACTTGCGACTAACTCAAATTTTTAGGAAAATCGGTGCTGCTTGGACAAATTACCCAGTAATACCGATTTTTGCCTTCATTGACTGGAGTAACCGTGGTGGCTACGTACCGACGTACCCTCAAACCCCTTCCAAAAGCATCAGAGTTGTTTACTTTTATTGTGTTTATTTTGCTAAAATCTATCCTCAGCGGGGTCAAGCACTCCTCACCCAACTAGGTCAATTCCCCCTACGAGGTCAATTCCCCCTACGAGGTCAATCCCTCCCACAACGACAATCCTGGAGGTGACTTTAAAAATTGTAAACTCGGGCACCTATAAGGTTTTTTTTAGCTTCTTTAATGAGGATTCACTGTATTTAACTTTGATCGACATACTTTCTTTTTTAAATACTTGCTACTATTGTATTAAGAAAAATAAATCATAAAAGTTAATATTTAATCAATGTTTGGTACAATATTTTTCATCGTCCTCACCCGAAAAATATTTTCTTTTATATAGAAATGCACAAAAACAGTAAACAATTAATACCACACAACGATCTTGCACCATGGATATTAACGTACCACTAAAGGGCGTACGCCTACCACGGCTAGGCATTGGCGGATCCAAGGGGAGCGGGAGGGCTAAGGGCTTCAAGCCCCATGAAAAAGCATCATAGTTGTATATTTTTTAGTATTTATTTTGCTAAAACCTACCCGCAGTGAAAGTGAGAGTTTTTCAAAAAAAATCTTCTGACTCGTCGATTTTGTTTTAAAGGCACTTTTTCTTATAAAACTCTTAATTGTGACGTAATTATATTAGTGTCATGGCTGGCATTCTACGTACACATCGTCAAAAATATTACATTAGCTAGGGTAGATAAAACAATAAAAAATTTAATGTAATGAATAGAATAAATGTTGAAATTGTTGGCTACCTGACAGTAGTCAAGATGATTAATAAATTCTTGTTGAATATGGTCAATAAATTCAGGAGGTATACAGTATATCTCCTGGCAATTTCTTGCTTGTAATGCTCTTAAATTCGCCTATCTATCTATCAAATCTGGCGATCTGGCTGGCATCTCAATCGACCTCCCTTTCCCTATCCAACGATTCGAGAACACCCCATCTAAATAACTACGGACAGATGCTGCATTATGGGGAGGTGAACCAGTTCACGGCAAAGAAATAGGGACCCAGCATTCTTCCTTGACTATTCCGCACCACATCTTCACTTTCTGAGGATGTTAAGTGCGATACTCCATCATCCATCGGAGTTTGTCGGTAGCCCAATAACGGCAGTTTTTCCTATTGACTTGGCCGTTCAAAAAAAACGAAGCCTCGTCAGTAAATATTACATTCTAAAAAAAGTTATTATTATTCGTGCATAGCCGATCAAAGTCGGCTTAAGATGAACAAGGCATACTTTTTATTTTTTCTGAGTTCTTTGAGAATAACACCATATAAACAGAAAAAAGACATACCTTATAAGGATGATATTTTGCTTTCATCACAATTTTGTGAGTGATGATGTCTTGTATTGCCAACAAAACGTTAAGTTGATCATCAACATGTCCAAAGTTACGGTTATTAAACTCAATAATGCTTACCATGCTTTGGCTAATGGGACGCCGACCAAGATAAGTTTCGTTGAACAATTCAACTACTTCTTGTTGAGTGTGCATCCTGTCTCCAAATCCGATCATGCAAAGAATTTCAATACCTTCTCATTCAGTTAATTTCACCATTTTTTTTAATGGCAATTAGCACTTAATAAACAATTCCAGTACACCGCTTTTGTTAAACAAAACATGAAATTGATAAGAAATATAAAAAAATATATAATTTCAAGTTTTTATCTGACAGTAATTAAAAACATTATCAGTCGCTGTCAAACAATCATAATTTTTGACACGCTCTTTAATTTAAAAAAATTGTGGATGACGTCATATCTAGAATAACGATTACCTACATTGCAAATAAGGGTAGTATTTCAAAAAGTGCTTTTGTTTAAACAAAATCGACGTGTCATAGGATTTTTTCGAAAAACTCTCACTTTCAGAAATCAAGAATTCATTCCGTACTTTTCGAAAGCACTGTATACTAAATACGTGAAGTATTTACTCATGTAAATTTCGATATTCCCCCTTTTATCTCGGAAACTATAAGTCTTAAATTTTTTTAAAAATATATACGGTCAGATATAGGACCGGCTTCACCTGAACTTTACAGAAAAATAAAAATAAAACCAAAATATTAATTTTGAAATAGTTTTTCACTTGAATTTATAAATTTGCATGGGGCCCAAATGAATATTAGAATTTTTACTTTACTTTTATATTCTCTTTTTTTCAAAGTTTAGGCTGAGTATTTCGGGGATATAGGAGGGAATGGATCACATTTTGTATATTTTTGTTAATATCTTTTAAACAACTAATTTTAAAAATACTGTAATGTTTTTATTTTCACACACGGGTTCTGTTCAGTTCTTGGATTTATTTAAAAACACAGTCCTACTCACTCTAATTTATTTTCACTACTTTAACACAATTTATATTCACATAAACTATTTACATTTTATCTTAACTATACAATACGATCGTAAAAAACTGAATGAATCCTATCGCCAGCTGTCCATATTTATATATTTCTCTCGGAATTGTCTGGTAAGTCCACGAACCATTGGGAAAATTCTTTCATGTGTTCTGGAAGCTTTAAGGGAATTCCCAGTAACGGCAGCGGTCGACCTGTTGAGAGCAAAAACATTTCGGATTCCCAGAAGTATCGGAATAATGTCCCTTCCACGAAGTGGTTGATGGCCGATTACACCAGCTGTCGGATGAATTCTCGTAACAATACAAACAAATATTTGCATTCTTCACAAGCTTTATTAATTTTTTATTTTTCATCTAATTTTTCAAAATTAATTTCGAAGATAAAGGGGCGGAATGGGTCGATTTTTAAATATTTTCGTTAATATCTTTAAAAAAATTTAAAATATATGTTTGGATTCCTCATATCCCTTTCTTGTGAATTACACGATGTTATTGTTTTGTCTTTATTTTTCGTGTCACGAGTTCAATTTTTTTTTTCAAACTTGTAGGTCTTATTGTTTCGGAGATAAAGGAACGCGTCGATTTTGGTATATTTTTGTTAGTATATGTTAAACAAATTTAAAATATGAGAAAATAATGTAATGTTTTAATCTACTCTTCGGGTTCAGTTCAGTTCTTGGATTTACTTAAAAACACAGTCCAACTCACTATAATTTATTTACACTCCTTTAATTTATATTCACAAAACTATTTACAATTTATTTTAAACACCTGATATTTACTATACATCAAATGTATACAGAATGAATGCTTCCGTCAGCTACCCGTATTTATATATTTCTTCTCGGAATTCTCCAGTAGGTCAAAGACCCGGCGAAAGATTTCCTTCATAGACTCTAGAATTCTTCGAGAACTTCATCAAAGAAAGCCGCCAACCTCGATGCGCCCGACGAACAATATTTCGGATTCCCCAAAATATCGGATGAACGCTGACTCCACGAATTATTGGATGAATTCCCGTCACAATGCCCCTTAAGTCCTTAAGTCCATTTTGTCCCGGAATGTCAAATTATCCTTCCTGGTGTGGCGATATTTGCAGGACTCTCCATTTCGACAATGGTAAATTTGGTGGAAGTAACAGTCAACCGTCTTCGAACCTGGGCTACAAATATTGAGACAGCAAACAAGGATGTCGATGCTACTGAATCGAAAGATAGTTTCGATCACACTTCTCAACACCCTCCAATTTAGTCCATCCAACCCACAGGCTATCTTTGGGACCGCCAATTTCATCAGGTTCTTCTCCATCATCACAGTCCTTAATTCCACCAGAGTCTTCTAAGGATCGCTATATGTTGGCTTGCCCTGCGAAAATGTTTTCGTTACTAAATAGGAGATATCTCTGTTACGCATTGGTTGTTTATCTTCGAGATGAAGGACCTTTCCTATCACAGGATCTTGCTCCCTTAGGTTCTGGAACTGGCCGTACTTCTTTGCAAACACCTTGGCTGTTGAGCCAGGGATTATTCTATGGGCACCTCTCAAACAGGTCTCGAGGTTCCTTTCTGGTGACTTGGTGCTGCATTATCTATCAGAGTACAGTGTCATAAACTGTTCGAATGTCATCTGGTCATCGGTTGGTTGGATGCTGCGGACTTGGGCTTACTTCGCCGTCTTGACTTCCGAGATAAAAGGGGGCTAACTTTGGTTTTCCTCGAGGTAGCTTCCTTATTCTGTAGACAATATCGTTGATTCTATTTACAATTTGGTAAGGCCCCTCCCAAGTTCTCTGTATCTTGGGCGAATATTCACGACGATGTTGCGGGTTATATAACACTTTGATGTCATATACTTCCGTCATATGAGCACTGGCATTCCCGATAGTTAACTGAACTCGATGGTGGATGTCGTTCATCTTTTGACGTAACTGGCTGACATAGTCTTCGCCTGCAGTCTCTTCTCCTGGGATACATCCAAACTTTAAATCGCTTGGTAGTCCTAAATCTTGTCCCATAATAACACTGGCCGGGGACTGATCCGTTGACTCGTGCACAGACGAACGATGTGCCATTACAAACAAGTGCAAATACTACTCCCATCTCTTTGGCGGTCAGAAACTACCTTTGACAAATGGCAATTAATGGTTCTATTCATCCGTTCTACCATTCCATCGTAGTGCGGGTCTAATGCTGTCGTCCGTGTGTTATTGATTTTCAAAGTTTGCAGACGTCTGGGATAAGAGTAGACTCGAAATTCCTACCTTTGTCTGAGTCCAACTCCAAGGGAATACCAAAACGGCTGATCCGTTCCTTGACAAGGCATAAGTTTCTGCCCATTTACTGAAATAGTCCATCATCACAACAATGTACTTATTTCCGGAGATTCAGGAAATGGACTGTCCACGTTATATTGCTTCATGGAAGCTTTTGCTCGCTTCTGAGTTCCACTACTTGGTGCACAAACTGTACATTTCCGGCACCAATCCTTGACATCTGCTTGGCAATTTACCTAACAGAAGCGTTCCCTTAACTTTCGTCACTGCCAGATGTCCTCCGCTTGTACCGTCATGTAGTTCTAGCAAAACCTCCGGTCTCGTATTTCTGGGGATTACAATCTGTTTTCTGTTCTTGCCCGCCTCTGGAGTTTCCAGGAGGCAGTTCAGAAGTTCGTTCTCCAAGATGAGGGAGTTCCACAGAGCCCAGTATGACTTGGTGAGTGTCGGGAAATCTCCTGCCACATTGGTTTGCGATCTTGTTCCTTCCACAGGATAACCTCTTTTAGCTCTGGATCTATTTTTTTGTCGTTCTGGATCTCCTCAGATTGCCAATGGTCGTCGACAGCGGTAGTTCTACAGACAACAGTCCCTTTGTCTTCAGCTCGCTGACAATATTTGCAATCATCAGGGCATTGTCTCCTCAATAAGGCATCAGAATTCTTATGGCTTGTTCCAGCACGATGTTCCATCTCCAAGTCGAAATCTTGCAACCGCTCAATCCACCTGGCCACTTGTCCTTCGGGGTTTTAAACTGCAGGAGCTACTTTAGTGCTGCGTGATCAGTCCTCAGGAGGAATCTTTAACCACAGTCAAGAGTTCCCTGCGAGTACCGCAGTAATTTCGTTCTGGCTTGTTCAAGGTCTTGCTGAAATATTCAATGACTTTCACCTGGCCTTCTTGGATCTGCGACCGTCTTCAAACAATTTTCCAACCACGATAATGTCGTCAAGATACATCAGGCATGTTTTCCATTAGAGCCATTTTAAGACTGTTTCCATCCATCTTTCAAAAGTTGCTGGAACAAAACAGAACCCAAACGGCACACTGTGAATTGTTAAAATCCTGAGCCGATGATAAAAGCAGTTTTTTCGCGGTCTTCTTTAGCTAGTTCCACCTGCCAATAACCGCTCTTCAAGTCCAGGTTGGAAAACATCATTGATGCAGTCAACGTATCTGGGATATTGTCTATCCTTGGTAGGGGATAGCTATCCTTCTTCGTTGCGTGATTTAATTGCTGATAGTCCACGTAAAATCGACTCGAACCGTCTTTCTTTTTAACTTCTCCCATTTCGTGGCCTATCTTGTCGGCTTCTTTTTTTTAGCTAGGGGTAGTCTTCTCGCTGACTGCCCAAGAGGCTGAGCATCCCCGGTTTTATATTATGTTTCTATATTATGTTTCACCATATCAGTCCGTCCTCTCTTTCCTTTCCCTACGTCGAAGATAATTTCAAACTATGTCCCTCAATTTTGTTCTCTGGATTGGTTTTAAATTGTTGGATGAATCGGTGATGAGTCTTTCCAGTTCCTCAGACAGTTTACCTGGGGTTTTTTCTGCATGCTGTGTGCTTCTGACTACAGACGAAACTGTTGAACAATGACCCAAAGTTGTTCCTTTCTTTAACGCAACCGAGTAATGATTCAGGTTCATTAGTCTTACTGGCACAATCTCCTGGGCACGAAACAGAGTCTTCCCCAGTGCGACTCCTCTGCTTACATTTCCGTCGTTAAGTTCGGTATCAAACATCATTATTGTTCCAGCTTTAGCTTCCCCTTGTAGTTAAGCATCTACAATAATTTCAGTTCTTTCCGGAACATTTACATTCTCTGCTAAGATTGCTCGAAGCATTATGCCATCTTTCCCATGCAGCACCACTTCTTCGTCGTTCACTCGCAGGATGTCATTTTTAAAGTTTAACTTGAATCCCTTGGAGCTCATGACATCGATTCCGATGGTGACTTGGTCTTCGATGTCCGCCACTAATGCCCGTAGTTGGAATGCTGTATTTCCCAACACCATTTCAACCTCTATTTCACCATGGACTTTTCCTGATTCTCCTGTCGCTGTTCGCAGTTCCCACTTTGTTGATTTTATCATTTTCTCGTCTAAAACAATGTTGGGCCTTTTCGTCGCACCAGTATCTAGCAGCATTGCACATTGCTTCTTATTAATAAGGCCATCTTTATATTGGCCTTCTTTAGTTTCCCTGACAAGGAAATCGGTTTTCCGTTGCTCTCCTTGCAACGACTCTGGATATATCCTATCTCATTAGTCTTTTGTTTTGTAAGGACTTTCTCTATTATCTTCGTTACAAAGGCTTTATCAGTTCCGCCATCTTCTGATTCTCCGTCCATGAGTCGGTCGAGCTAGTATTAAAGCTTGTCTGGCTTCGTTATCCCGCAGTCCATCCATAAACGCTTGTACTGCTAACCCTTCTATCACATTTTCCGGTGTGGCTGGATACGCAAGGCGAACCAGACGGGCAATATCAGCTTCAAACTCTTGAAGGGTTTCATTAGATTTCTGGTGGCGATTTTTCAGTTGGAAGTGATAAACGTGCTCCAAATGGGTTTGGCCAGACATCAGTTCTAAATCTTTGACCAGTTGTTCGCAGTCTTCTTGCTGAGAGGTATTCAACGTTTGCAAGATATCCCTCTTAAGGCGAGGGCTAATGCGACTGCCTTCTCCTCTGCCCACCATGGTTTAGCTTTGGTGCAGCTATCAAATTGTGGGGGTTTCATTTGATTTTCGATTCCACTAGTTGTGGACTGTTTCTCATTTCGTTCTGTAGTGGACTTTCTTTCCTTTGTATTGTGGTTACCTGTTCTTTTATTTTGCTGACTTCACCCTCCATTATTTGCTTTAGCTCTTCTATTTTAGTTTCATTTTTGTCTGTTGTCTGTTTTAGCTCTTCGACCATTGTCTGCTTTAGCTCTTCTATCAGCGTTTCATTTTTCACTGTCGTCTGCTTAAGCTCTTCGACCATTGTGCGCTTTAGCTCTTCCATTCGAGCTTCATTCTCGACTATTTTCTCTTCTAGCATTTCTGAATTTTTCTGTACCATGATTTTCAAATTTTCTTCTAGGGATTTAGAATTATCTTCTAAGGCCTCTTTCAAGTTTTTAGATTTTTCTAGCAATTTGTATTCTAGGGTTTTACGATTTTCTAGCAATTTATCTTCTAGGGTTTTAGAATTTTGTTGTAATGTTTGTAGTTTATCTTCTAAAGACTTTATATTGCAATGTTTTTTTAAATTTTCTCCATTACCAGAAACTTCGAACAAATAAGTATCGGGGTTGTTACCTTCATTTATTAGGGCATTTCGTAGCCGCTGTATTAATTCACTTTTCTACCCACTACTTTCTAAATCCCATTCCTCCAGTTCTTTACATTCAGTTGCTCCAAATTCAGCGCTTTAAACATTGTTAGTCTATATATTTTCCACTTCTAATGTTCCACAAATACACCTACACCTGTCACCACTGTAATGTTTTTATCTACACTTGGGGTTCAGTTCAGTTCTTGGATTTATTTAAAAACACAGTCCAACTCACTATAATTTATTTCCACTACTTTAATTTATATTCACAGAACTATTTACAATTTATTTTGAACAATTGAGTACACAATGAATGCTTCCGTCGGCTCTCCGTATTTATATATTTCTTCTCACAATTTTTCAGAACGTCAAAGAGCATTTATCTACTCGGATTACCAAATTCTGCACTGATACCAAATTTGAACCTTTTCCGTTCGGTCACAAAGGGACAGAGACAGTAGTGAATGATATCGGAATAATGAAAATTGATATCGTGAGAAGTCCATAAAAAATTGGTTTGAGGTTTGCAAATGGCCCAGAGAAATTAAGGACCGGAATCGTTAATGTTTGTACAATATTTTTTAATTCTCTCGTAAATTTTGCCTCACTGTAGTCAACATTATCAAAGTTTTCAGCCGTCTCCGAGGACGAAGGGAGAAAATGGTGGACCCAAATCTGTCATCACTATGAACACTCCGGCCTTGCACTGTGTATCTGTTCAATTTGTACGCAATGTACATACGTTGAACCCAAGTGTTATACAGTGTTTCTAGGGTTGAATAAACGCTAAAATTATAGCGAGTACAGGCCTTAGTACTATTAATACACTACAAACTTAAGGTGATTCTTACTGTGAGCATAGGCGGATCCAAGGGAGGAGGGCGATGGGAGCGAACCTAGAAGAAGGTAACTTCAGAACGATTATTCTCAATGTAATTGCCCAAGAAACCTGGGTCTAAAATTATATTTAGGTAAATTTAGTACAGGATTGCTCCCCTGATGCGCATGAAATCGCCCCCTTGGAAGCAGGTGTCTAAATCCGCCCCTGACTGTGAGTTCACATAATTTATATAGTTAGTATCAAGTATATGACATAATTCATATCATTTATATATTCTTATTTCTTCGTTTTTTTAACCTGCTGGGTTACCGTTTTTTGTTTCCACAGGTATCACTTTTCCCAGTCTACCATTTCTAGTTCCTTTTCAGTCATCAGTTATGACACCAGTCAATAGAGATTTTTATGTGACATAAAATTCAACAGCAAACCGCATAAGCCATCACTTAAATAATAGTTTATAAGTCATAACTGACATAATTTTAACAGCAAACTCCTAGAAGTAAATTATTTGAGCGCTAAAACCCCCAAAAATATGGGGCATTTTCGTTTTTTGCTTATAGTGTAAAAAGTAATGATATGTTTATAATGCCGTCAATAGAAAAATTGTAAAGAATCAGAAAATCTTAAATAATGAATGCTTTATAAATTGTGATCACAACATTTTTCATAAAGAAAAGCTGGAAAAACAGATTGTAAAGTGTGAGTGATTTTAAAAAATTCATAACTTGGTTATAATAACAGTTGGAACCTTAAACTGCCTCCTAATGATAGCTTATAACGTTGAGATAAATAACGCTCAAAATCGATATTGTACATTAAGTAGATGTTGCAGAATGGCAATTTAAATAATTTGTAGAAAATTTTTGAAGGACGTATCTTATTAACCACTATAGTTTGATAGCGGTATGCCAAATATATTTTGAAAGCTTATAAAATCCACTTGGATTTTTGTCATAGTGCCGAAAAATGTATTAATACTGCTTTTGAAATTTGGCTTAAACGATGGATCCTCCGATGTTTTGACAGTGGCGTATGCAGTCAGTGGAAAAAAGTCATAACTAATATCAGTAAACTGTATATAGATAAGCATTAATTTAATAAACCAATGACAAAATAGACCAATCTGAACAGGCAATAATTATGTAAATAAAAACGTAATAAACTGCTGAGAAAAAATATATAATAATACAATTTTCATCTCGTGCCCCCACCTTAAGAAAATTGTAGATTTGTCTATGTGCCTTAACAACTGTTGGCAGTGTACCGCCGGTTGGCTGTCGCATATTCGTACATTTAATGCAATGTTTACTATTATTTTAAACCAACTTATCGGCATTATAGCGAAAAAGCAAGAAAAACAAATTGAAGTAGATTTTATGAACTTTCAAAATATCTTTAGTATATCCCGGTCGGACTGGTCTCGTTAATACTGTGGGATGTGCAAAATAGCTTAAATTCGAATTGTTCAAAAACTACTTATTCAATAATATCCATCGTCAGCCCATATAAACTTCATATCATAAACTATCGTTTTGACGTTGACTAATTTACCAGTATTAGTTAACAGAAAGTTATAAATTTTTGAAAAAAATCCACTTTTGACCAGTTTTCTGAGTTTACTCGGTAAAAAATGATCCAATCAGGAGGTAAAACACTCATTAAGAAGAATTTCATATTCTCTACAACTTTCCTGTAGGCGGCATTACGATTCCTCCATTACTTTTCATTATATAAGCAAAAAACAAAAGAAATTCCTATTCTTGCGGGTTTTTATTGTTTAAATCTTCTACTTCTACGAGTTTGCTGTTATAATCTTAGCAGTAATTATCTATAAACTGTTAGTGACGTGATGGTATAAGCGAATTGCTGTTGACTTTTATGTCCGAAAATGAGTTAAATTTTGCTCCATAAATTGGTGTATATATGTTTTTCCAAAGTATTTTCCTTTTACCCTTCGGCCACCTTTCTATAATTGTTTTGCCATAAGTTTTTAGCATTCTTTTACCAAATACGTATCATTGGAGTGCCCGATTTTCTTTGGTATGTAATAATTTATTCCTGATTGATTAAGTAATACCTATAACTGATTACAAACTTACACTTTATTTAGAACTGTGACGATTGGTTCGCGCCTGATGAAGCTTATTCATATGATTATGGTACATTAAGAAATGCAACATTTATGAAGTACCTACTTAAAGCTAAAGTAACAGATTACACATATTTAGTTAATATAATAATTATGTTAATATTACAGAGAAGTGACCGTAATGCTATAATGGTAAAGCCTCTAATCAGATTATGGGTTTTTCCCAAGTGTAAATTGTACAAAATGAATAAACTTGAAGGGAAGTATTAAAATATGTATGGTATTACCACAGAAAGGTAACTCAGGTAAGGGGATAATAGCTAAATAATATGAAATGCAATAATGTTGAATTTTGTTTAATAAAATCTGTTTGGTCATTTGGTAAATATTCGGAGTTATTTAACACATTAATTGAAATCATCGTCGAAATTATGATTATATTGTACCAAATGTTTTGCTTAATTAGAATCTTGTTTATTTATTATAAAATAATTGTGATGTTTATGTAAACTTGTTTTAAAGGATCTTCCTTTTTGACCTATGTAAGTCTGAGGGAAATATTTGCATGATAGTTTGTAAACTCCTGATTCTTTCTTAATTCATTTTCCGAAAAAATTCTATAGCTATCTTTCATGTTGGTTTGATTTAAATTTTTTTAAATATTAACGCTGGGGGTACTGAAGTATGTGAGGATTTTATATGTTTTATCGGAATCTATGATTTTCGGATATATCATTTCAAAGCAGTTTAACAGTTTATCAATGACTCCAATATATGTAATGCCTTTTCTAGTTATTTCTCGTCTGTATATGAAGCTGAATCACCTTTGATAACTCTCTGGGCGTAAATAAGAGCCACGATCCAGACCGTATCCCAGTATCATTTATAAAAATATGTAAAGATTCTTTGGTCCTTTTTTTAATTTATAACAAATTATTATTACCTGGGACTTTTGCTGCCTACTTGAAAAGGCCATTAGTAACCCCAGTTTTTAAAAGTGGAGACCAAAAAATAGTTAAAAATTATCGTCCGATTTCTCTATTACGCATATTTGGAAAACTGTTAGAAGCTATTGTAACCAATTAACTATTTTTTTAAATAAAGAATGTGTTAGACCCATGTCAACATTCATGGGCGTACCGAGAAAGACACAGGGATGCAGCTTCTAATTTTGCCCCTCCCTAAATCAAAATCTGGGTACGCCCTTGGTCAACATGATTTCTTTTGAGATCATTCTGTTGTCATTAACGTGGTTCCATATGTACAAGATATACACATTGCAATAGATAATCATTGTCAAATGGATGCTTAGTATACTGATTTCTCCAAGGTGTTTGATAAAGTGAATCATGCTACTTTGATGAAGAAGCTTGGAGATTTCGGTGTACAAGGTAGCCCTTTACCTTTCATTAAATCATACTTGCATAGTAGGGTACAATACGTGCAAGTTGAGAATGAATCAAATTGCATTAAAGTTACGTCTGGTGTGTCCCAAGGGACCTCTAAAAATATTGTATTGGGTGACATATAAGTAGTTGCCTATACAAGGTGGTTGAAATAAAGAGTGGAGCAAAACTATAATTATACAGAGTGGATATTTGCGTTATAGGACGGAGAATAATTACAGTTATACACAAGGTTTAAAAATTGTCAGAAGCAGTTGAACAGCATGGTTGAAATATAAGCTGGAGTATAATTACCGTTATACAGGGCAGTTTAAAAAAGTTATATAATTTGGAACATAAGTAGTTGCTTATACAATGTGTTTGAAGTAAGCGTGGGTAAAATTATTGTTATTCAGACATGTCTGAAAATAGTGATTGATTGCACACGGTCTCTGAACGGTTTTTATTTTAAGTCAGCTGAATGTTTCTTTCTTAAATATAAACTATATATATATATATATATATATATATATAGTATTTCTATAGAAATTAGTTCAAAATAAAATAAACTGTATTGATATCATTAATAATTAAATTTTAAGAACTAAATATTTATTTTACAGGATGCTGAGAACGTACAACTTACATTTCTTGCACATTGACATTTTCAGCATTTCCTTACGTGCACTAAAAAAGCGGCATATTTGGTTTTCAAAATTTAGGCACACATGTATGTAAGTAACTTATTAGGAGTAGTTTTTCATATATTTATTGTTCTCTTCCTTTTTTATTGTAATTGCGTTAAATATTTGTGTGACTGTAACTGATTGTGTAACATGTAGTCAGAGGCGGCGTAAGACGTGGGCGATGTGGGCTGCCGCCCACGGCCTCGCGGGGCAAAGGGCCTCGCACCGTCCACGGCCTCGCGGGGTAATGGGTCTTGCACCGCCCACGACCTCGCGGGACAAAGGGCCTCGAATCTCTTAATTTCAAATGATTTTTGATTTTATAGTCCCTTCTTGCACCATCAGAGGGCCTCGCGAAATGTATTTTGCCCACATTAAGTTTACGTCTTGCGCCGCCTCTGCATGTAGTTTCCTATAATTGGGCAGTCCAGACTACCTGTTGGAAACCCAAATTATAAATAAATAAATAAATTACTTGGAGATATTGTTTTTTCCGTAAGATAGATTCAATGATTTTCGTGGCATATCTATTATTGATTGCAATTTGTTTTATTATATTAAGTTCTATTTCGAGGTAATTTTCATTTAGTGCTAATGTAGTTATTCTATGCCTCATACTATGGAAAGAAGCTAATTTGTGTTGGATGGGGTGTCAAGAAATCCATAAAAAAATCCGCTAGTAATGGCCTAAGTGGCTTACTTAGAAGATAAATTGAAGAAAAAGAAAATGAGCGAAGATAGAGATTAACAATAAATTTTCAAAATGTCAAATATCTACAGTGTGGAGCAACCAAATGGAATAAATTCGATAACGAATAAAGGAGGGAGTGTTGGGAAAAACGCTTGGACCTGTCGATTTGTGTTTTTAAATGCGCATTTTTTCAACACGAAAAATATATAGGGTGTGTCATGTGACTTTCTTATTTTAAATGCAAGCCCCTGTACATTATTTATTTTTTGGATTCTTCAGAAAATTCTAGACATAATTTATGTACAATGTCCTACATTTATCTTCAACTGTTTGGAAAATATTAAGTGTTTTCAGATTTATTACTATAATTAACATTAAAAACGTTACTCAAGATCTCAGGCGTGACTGATCTAATCGCAAGCGGGATTCGTCTTTTTAGGTCGAGTTGAGGGGTTTAGTTTTGTATAAACTACTTTTGACATATCCCCACAAAAAGTAGTCCAATGGCGTGAAATCAGGAGATCGTGCTGGCTATTCTATCGACCCGCGCCTCCCAATCCACCGATTTGGAAAAATTTGGTTAAGGTACTGCCGAAATTTGATTTCGAATGCGGCGGTGCTTCGTCTTGCTGAAACCATATTGTATTGGCAGTAACTTAAATTGTGGGTTTACTGGATCAGGATATAAGTTTGTCAAAGATGGCACGACATTATTTTGTAGCAGTTCTAAATATTTATCTCCACTTAAGTTGCCATCAATGAAAAAGGGGCCTACGATATAATTTCCAAAAATTCCTGCACAAACATTAACTTTTTCAGGATATTGCGTATGTTTCTCTGTCATCCAGTGAGAATTCTCATTAGACCAATAGAGGCAATTTTGACGATTAACATGACCGTGAAGTTTAAATGTGCTCTCATCAGAAAACAAAACATCTTCTTATTGGATCACATAATGTTATCTAACCTTACCATTATTTGTTCACAGAAATACGTTCTCCCATCGAAATCGTCTTCCATGAGCTCCTGAGGCAGTATCATTTTTGATAGGGGTGCATTTTACTTTCCTTTAATACTCAAAAAGTTGATGTGTGGCTAACGTTGAACAGTATATAATTGCGTACAAAGGAATGACACCTCGAAGAGAGTATTCAAAATCTCTGACAGGTGAAGTAACCTGAAAATTTTATCGTGACATTATGTCCTAGGAGTTAAGGGAGAACAGCAATTACAAGGAACGGCTCCAGATTCGGAACCTCTGTGTATTGATTTTCTTGAAAATGCTAGATGTCGGTCTTACATCTCGCGTCTTCAAATTTAACGAAATGCATCAAATGCGTAAAGAAGTGTTCGAGAGGACATTCAATTGTGGGAAGCGCAACTGATGAAGGTTCCCGACCAGAAACAATATATATTATATTTATATATAATATATATTGTCTTGCGTACAAAGGAATGACACCTCGAAGAGAGTAGTGAGGTTGCTTTTCGACCAAAATTATGTGGGTTTTCTTGAAACTCAAGCATAATATCCAATTTCGTATTATCACCTACAACATTGGCAGCTACTTTTTTATCTGTCTTACATGACCAAGCTCGTGAAACTGCTTTTCTGTTTTGCTAATTGTTCCTTGGGATACAGGTGGCAAATATGGAACATTTTCGTGAAGTAAGCGAGATAATTACATTTGTGTCCTTGTGTTATCTCCATAACCAATCATTTGTAGACTGGTTATTGCAATTATGTTAAATGAACCATTTTTCTGATATTATAACGTACAGTTAACGAAATTCAAACGACAATGCACTTACACTGATCACCACTGTAATGCAGGCAGACAACAAGATACTAAGGCTATGTTTTTTTTCATATCAGTAAAAAGGAAAGCAGGAATGGTTTTTGCTTACGATCACAATATCAGAGCTAAATGGGAATTAAGTATTGAGTGTGATGTAGCGAATTTGTAAAATAAAATAATGTTGTTTTTTGTAATGTTAATTTTTGTAATAAATCGAAACACACTTAATATTTCCGAAACAGTTAAAGATAGCTGTAGGACATTGTACATGAATTATGTTTAGAATTTACCGGGGAATCCAAAAACTAAATAATATACAGGCACTTGCATTTATAATATGAAATTTGGTATTGGTCACACATGACACACCCTAAATATGTATTTTTTTGTTGAAAAAATGTGCATTTAAAAATACAAATCGACGTGTCAAAGCGTTTTTCCCTATAAGCCCTCCTTTATTCGCCATCGAATTTATTCCATTTGGCTGTTCCACATTGTATGTGAGGGTAGCACAGTAGAGGATATACAAATGGAAGATGAAACTATTATAAAATTCTGCACAGATTCCACATACTCAGGCAGGAAAATACACAGCAGGGAAACATCAACACCATCGACAGCGCCAGAATGATCGCAAGTACACTGAACTTCATTCTCTGGTTGAAAAACATCAAAATCATAACAAAAATACATATATACCATACAATAGTGAAAAGCACTCTCACATATGGCTCAGGACCCTGATTCGTGAAACCATTCGACGGCTCTACCACTCGACGAAGGACGTATGTCGTATGAAAACTGACATACGATTAAACTCATTTATGTCAATTTTAATACGACAGACGTCGATAGTCGAGTGGTAGAGCAGTCGAATGGTTTCGAGAATCGGGCGCCAGAGGTATGGCATCGAATCAAACTCTTGGAAACCGAAATCAGAACTAGAAACATTCTCAAAATGAACAAATAAGGATGATCACAAAAAAGGAACAACCTATTATAGAGAAAATACAAAAGAAACAACTGATATAGTACGGCCATGTAAACCGTATGGACGGGGAAGGATTACCGAAGACAATTATGCGATGGAAACCCACTTAAAGAAGTACACGAGGATGTCTCCCTGAAAGCTGGTTAAAAGCAGTGAGTAAATACATATATAGTTACTCACTGGTTAAAAGCCATACCTGTCGGACTAAGATTGAACAAACGATGGTGACAAAATTCCTACATTGTTATGAAAAGGTATGATGACTACAGATATACAGGAATTGACTTGAGCTCCAGAAGGACAAAACATATTAAGTTGATCAGAGACAGAAGAGATCAGTTCTTAACTGGGTTTAGTGTGATATTAAACTTCATTTGAGTTGTATTGTGAATTTAGCATTTCTTATCATTGTTTAATTATAAAGTTTCCATTAATTGAAAAACAAGAGTAATTTGTACCCAGAGTGATCCTTAAAAAGACAACAGTGGAAGAAAAAAAAATAGACAAGCAAGGCGAAAAGATCTAAAATAAGGTTAGTGACACATTTGAGAAAAAATTTAAAATATTTTAAGAGAGAAGGCAAAAAGAATAAGAATTATTAGACGAGAATTCGTACAGTAATTAAATGCTCAAAAAGGAGGTTTCCTAGAAAGAATTGAAAACTAGTGATTTTATACATTTTGACGTGCCCTTTTCGAATTAACTATTTGCCGCTCGCACAGACATACTGGAAAATTGGCCAATAAAAATAGTTTTTTGATATCTCCTTTCTGATTAAGTTTTGGATGAAAATAGTTGTGTAATAAATTAAACTATAGAACATGTCCTATAATTTATGTAGTAATCTTTTATTTTTGTATATAGCATACGAGCGGTGCAAAGTCTAGCCCAAAGCATGTGTTGGGCAAAAAAATAATTTTCACACCACTAAGAGGTAGAATAAGTGGGGCATTTTTTACCATTAAATAAATTCTCCTTTGCTTCGCTATTTTTGATGGACCAAGTGATGTGAGTTCATCATCTTTAGGACCAATAGAAACTTTACAGATGGAAATTTCTTCCACATCATCCGCGATAGGATTATCAGGATTATTTTATTCAAATTCGTAACCACTGCTGAATCTGGTGATAGGAATGCATATTGTCGTGCTGCTGCCTCTGTATCGATGGTATATTACTTTTCTTAAATGCTGTTTCAGCTAAAAGTCTGGAGGGCCCCAAAAAGTTATTGTATGGGCATGAAAATTTAACACGACCTCTGTATTTTAACATGATTTAAGATGAAATCTATCCGATAATTGAAAAAATAGTGAATGCCATTCCTCACGAGTTTAATATGCAAGTCGTATTCCAACAAGATGCAGTGCAGGCAAATAATTTTAGACCAGTTCGAGGTTAGGTAAACGAATCAAATTATAATCTATGCATTGGTGAAGGAGGTCCTATCTCATAGCCAGCTAGATTTGATGCCATTACATTTTTTTGTGGGAATATTTGAAACCGAAGGTGTACGTTACAGATGCAGAATCATTAGATGACCTAAAAACAGGTTAAGAGATATTTGATCTAATCTCGCCGGAAACATTTATAAATGTGAGAGTTGAACTTCAGGACAGGCTAGTTTCTTTCCAGGAGGCCCATTTTGAGCAATCAACAGATTAATTCAAATAGCAAGTCCGTTTTAGGTAAATGGCGTAAGTGAAAATTAACTACTCATCGGATTTAGCAAAGAAAAAAACGTTGAATAGAGAATAAAAATGTATATAAAAAAACTCCATTTAATTTCAAAAAAATTGATAGTTCCATTTGGAACTGTGGTGGGTCACAACTTTGAATAGCCACATTTTACGCAATTTTTGTTGGAATTCGATATCTTGTTCAACTTAAAAGTTAATAAGTCGTCCTCACCAAATAAACGCAGGATGAATCAAATAACAGGCCAGATATGCACATAAAGTGGACGAAGAGATGATAATTATATTTATTTATTGCAGACAATTGCACAAAAGTATTGGGAAATTTCAGCCCTTCTTCGCTACAGAACAAGAAACAGAAGTTTTGTCAAGTGACAGTCCAAAAATGTCGTCGTTTAGTTTTTTCAATAAACGATAATTTTGTAAAACTCACCCATAATTTAGTCCGACTCGCGCGAATGGATTCAGTTTAAATAAAGTCTGAGCATCCCAGTATTTCAACTTTCTGACCCAACTTGATGAGCAATATTTGTATCCAAATTAAATTTATAATTGCGATGAGACAAACGTTATCATTAATTCCAGACATTTAGCAATTGCAGTTAATGGTCTACGACAAGTGTTGATTTCAGTAGAAAGATGAAACAACGTCACTTTTGAAATACTTTTCAGTACGGAACAGTATGATTTGGCCCTCTACCCATTGTTCACATCTCCTAAAGAAGAAGCAACATGGTTGAGAACTAAGCCAGGAAAAAGTTATTTGGCTTTCCTGGTTGTGCCTTAATGATTATCTTTCTTGTAGTGTGTTTTTTCAAAAAGTTTAATTTCGACAAAGAAGATCTTTTAGAAATAAGAAAAAGCGGCATCTTTATAAAGTAGAATTAGAAGTAGCCCTCGAGAAAACAGAAAAGGCAAAAAGTTAAACTAAAGACATTAAAAGAAACGGAGGCAAGCAAAAATCAGACAAAGAAATTAAAGGAAAAAGAGAATAATGTTAAAATATTTTTTATTTAGAAACAATTTTGAGTTTACTTCACAAATTCGATATTTTAGTTGCTTAAATGACCTTGACTGTGAAAAATAAAGGATGGGTGGTTATTCGGGCTGTACAACATTTCCAATGTGGAGATTTTCACTTATGTGCCACCCAATACAAAAAATTTTTATCCATCCTGTATAACTAAGTCAATTCCACCTTATATTTCAACCATCCTATGTATACAACTACCTATGTACCACCTAATATCACATGCACGCACGCACACACCTATAACCGTATACCACGTTGAAGAGTTCGCCGACATAACAAATTTTCATTTCGATAAACCAGTTGAATATGTTCTACCATTTCACGCTACTATAAGCGCCGTAACTTCGTCTCTAAAAGAAACTGACTTCAAATGAATCTAAATGAAAACCATCACAAACACCCCGTACGCTATACTTTCATGGCATATCTTGACATTTAAACAAGATATCTATGATGAAAATATGACATTTATATTGATATTTACAGTTTTTTGCACACATTTTTCCGATTTTCAGACAAATGGTATGTTTTACGTTATAGAAAAATATACGGAATCAAGTTGTAACATATGTTTGTAGAATACATTTTATAATATTTTGCATTGCTAGAGCCGTTTTAGAGATAACAGTGAAGATTCATTGAAATTCACTGAAATCTAGTGCCATATTTACTTTTTTTCTGATTTTCTGAAAAACCGTAAAAGTATATGTGACTTTTCTGTAATGTTCCCTAATATGATGGAGTTTAAATCATCAAATGGGCAAGTTTGATGAATAATCGTTGCTCATACATAAAAAAAGTTGCCGACGAATTGATACCCTCCCCCTTTATGGAAGTCGGTTAAAAAATGCACAAAAATGGGTTTTATAATTATAATTATCTAGTTTGTTAATATAATAATATAAAAAAGTTACTAATTTAAAGTTATAATGGTCAGAATTGAACATAATGTAATCGAAAAGGAAGTTTTATAATGAAATCTTTACAATGTTGCAGTTCGCACAATAATTTGTTTGTGAATATTATGGTCATGTGTTGTTGCTATGAAAGTGTGATACTTTTTTATGCCAGGAATAGTAACAGCACAATCAAAAAGTTGTTGCAGAAAAACCTTAGTTGTTGAAGGTCTTTCTTGGAGCAGTAATATACAATAGTTTCGGTTTAAACTGATTTGACACATTCATCTATCTCCAAAACGAATGCAGACCCAATATTAAAACTTTGCACGCATTATTAGTGAACAACAAGCTATATTTTGACATAACAATAAAAAAATAAAAAATAACGAAGTTAAATGAAATCCGATTTGAAATGTTTTCTTCCGGTTTCCAGCAGCAGAAAATTTCAAATATGTAATAACTGCCAAAAAACATTTCCAAAATAAAGTATGAGACTATACTTTATTTTCCATCTTTTTGGATAATAGTAGCAATAGCTTTCAAAAAATTCATTGCTCAAAGCTTGGAAAAACTAAATAATGATGTACATTCAGGTCAAAATCTGACATTACTTGCCCCTGTTCTGTAACAAATAGATTTATTTCATTAGGATATAGCACCTTGTCACTTTACTGTTGCTAAAATAGGTATATTCTTACAAGTTCTGTCTCCTTTACTCTATACTCTCGGTCTATATCGTAACGATTTCTTCTTGTTACTAAAAATTAAAAATTTAGTGTGGAAAAACTTTGAGCTAAAATGAAAATTATTTTGAAGAGCTTTAAAGATTACATTTAATGTGTTTTGAAAAATTGGAGAGTAAATTCAGAAAATCTGTAGAATTCCAAGCCAAATATATAAGCTCTTCTTTCTATATGTCTTCCCAATTTCTATCCTGCAAGCCTCTTGTCTCCATGGCTTCGTCCATTTCGTCTCTTTAGAATCTTTTTGATGATCTGTTCTTCTTGATGGACTACCTTTCTTTCTATCAAATGGCACTCCAATCAGTTACTATGGACATCTACTAGCTTTCGTGACACTATAAATGTTAAAACATATTTCTTTTGATTATATTATATTATATATCATGCTGTCATCTTCTCTATTCACTATTGAGTTCAATATTCTTGATCTATTGGTATTAGTTTATGTGTCTATTCAACAATACTAAATTTACTTGTTTATGGTCTACCGATAAACTAGTCCACTCCTGCATCGTCGTTAACCAACAAATGTCGACTGTAAGGTCCTATCGTCTATCAACGGGCCAGTCAACGCAACGAATGAACTAACCAAATCGAAGACGCGGGCCCTGTTGAATACGTGCTAACAAAAAACCATCTTCACCTGAAGAAGGGACGTTGAGTTTAAACGATATTGCAGTAAGAATAAATATGTATTTCTATTCTTATAATTAACCAAATTTTCTACAATCGGGATATATAATCAAAATGTAATTAAATGTAAATATAGATACTTTAAAATGTAAATATGCATAGATTGTAAATACTTTCTTGACTGGCATGCATCAACTGGTTTCTCTTTATTCTGTTCGACATTGATTCATAAATTTAGGAATAAACTGGTTTAATCTGTGATGTGTCAAAGATCATTCGTAGACGTTGTTGTTAGAATTCATAAAAGATGGTGTTGTACACAATAATGAATTTCTATTTTTGTATTTAAGTTGGTACTAAATTATTACTAGAATATATTTTATGTTGGTAATGGATGGTATTGTAAAAATGTCAGGTTAAGAAGTAGATGTAAAAACGTTGTAGAACGAATAAAATGTGGTTACGACATCCAACTTAATTACTGTGTGTTTTTACTTTAGTTTATCGACAATTATTGATTTATTTAACAGTTATTTCGTCGACGGTCGCAAACTAGTAGAACGTTAAACTGTTTTATAAACTAGTCTATAATCGACGATAAACGGTCTCGTTTCGTTGACTGTAAAAACGTGAACGACCCACCACTACTTTGAACTAGCTTATTTGTGTTTTTCTTCTGTTGTATAGTTCTCAGCTGCCGATTGTTTAAATTAATTCATCCCCTAGCGGTTATCATCTCATTCCAGATTCAATATTCTTTCTTGTTTTACTGTTAAGTATTCAGTGTTTACCAAATTGGTTTTTCGGACTTTCTTCTATGTTGATCATTATGGTTTCTAAGCATATAGTTGAAATCATCCTCATCTTATGTGATTATCAGATAATAATTAATTTATACTTGGTGTGTCACGGTGATAATAAATCTCTAGTAGAGTTATGTTGTAATAGTTAATAAGTTTTTTGCTTACTTCGTTCTGTGACTTTGGATTTTCCTGGAATGCACATTCTGCCCCTTTTTGGACTCTAACCTCCTTAATACAGTGAGGGTATTTTTTGTGTTAGTGTTACGAGAATTCATCCGACAGCTGGTGCAAACGGCCATCAACCAATTCGTGGAAGGGACATTATTCCGACACTTTTGGGAATGCGAAATATTTCGTCTCTCAACAGGCCGACCGCTGCCGTTACTGGGAATTCCCTTAAAGCTTCCAGAATATGAAAGAGTTTGTCGATGGTTTGTGGACTTACTTGTGGACTTTCGGAGAGAAATATATAAATCTGAACAGCTGGCGATAGGAGGCATTCAGTTTTCGACGGTCGTATACTTAAGTAGATATAAATTGTAAATCGTTGTGTTAAAGTAGTGGAAATAAATTAGAGTGAGTTGGACTGTGTTTTTAAATAAATCCAAGAACTGAACTGAGCCCGAGTGTGAAAATAAAAAAGCATAGTGGTGACAGGTGTGCGGTTAATTTGTGGAACTTTAGTGGAAAATAAATAGACTGACAATGTTTAAAAACGTGAATTTGGACCAATTGAAAGTGACGGACTTGAGGAAAGGGATTTAGAAATTAGTGGAAAGAAAAGTGAATTAGTACAACGGCTACGAGATGCTCTAATAAATGAAGGTAACGATCCCGATAGTTATTTGTTTGAGATTTCTGGTACTGGGGACATGAGCATGCTATTAAAACAAATGGAAGAAAATTCCAATAACTTGAAAGAGGCCTTAGAAGATTAACTACAAACATTACAAGATAATTCTCAGATCATGAAAGAGGCGTTAGAAGACAAACTACTAGAAAATTCTAAAACCCTAGAAGAGAAATTGCTAGAAAATTCTAAAAACTTGAAGGAGGTGTTAGCAGAAGATTCTAAAACCCTGGAAGACAAGTTACTAGAAAATACTAAATCCTTAGAAGAAAATTTGAAAAGCATGATACAGAAAAAGAAATGCTGGAAGAGAAAATATTCGAGAATGAGGCTCGGATGGAAAAGCTAAAAGAAACAATGGTCAAAGAGTCAGTCCGAAATGAAACGCGGATAAAAGAGCTAAAGCAGACAATGGTCGAAGAGCTGATACAGACGACAGACAAAAATGAAACGCGGATAGAGGCGCTAAAGCATATAATGGAGGGTGAGATCAGCAAAATAAAAGAACAGGTAGTCACAATGCAAAGAGGAGAAACACAATCAAAAACCGAAAGCAGAAACAGTACAGAGGTAGTGGATTCAAAAATTGGCCTCTAGGGGACAAGACACAAAATGAAACCTCCCCAATTTGATGGAAAATCATCATGTTCTAATTATCGTCGCCAATTCGAGGCTGCAGCTAAGCTAAATGGATGGTCGGCAGAGGAGAAGGTAATCGCATTCACCCTAGCCTTAAGAGGGGATGCTACAGATATCTTACAAACATCGAATACCTCGGAGCAAGAAGACTACGAACAACTGGTCAAACATTTAGAACTGAGGTATGGTCAGACACATTTGGAGCACGTCTACCACTCCCAATTGAAAAATCGCCACCAGAGATCAAATGAACCCCTACAAGAGTTTAAAGCTGACATTGCCCGTCTGGTTCGCCTTGCCTATCCAGCCACACCGGAAAATGTAATAGAAAAGTTAGCAGTGCAAGCATTTTTGGATGGACTTCGGGACCACGAAGCCAGACAAGCATTGACCCTAGCTCGACCGACTCAATTAGTAGATGCACTGGCTCCAGCTTTAGAATTTGAGGCTGCGAAAAATACCTGCAGAGGTCAAGCCAGAGTCCGAATCGTTGATGGAGAATCCGAAGATGGCGGAAACGATGAAGCCTCTGTAAGAAAGATAATAGAGAAAGGCCTTACCGAGAGAAGACAACTGAGATGTTGGAAGTGTGGTAAGGTAGAACACATTAGGCGTCGTTGCAAGGAGAGCAATGGAGGCCCGACTTCCTCGTCGGAAAACTAAAGAGGGTCGATGTGAAGGGGCCATCGTCGACCTATAGCCAACAAGCTCCAACTATCTACGCATATGTCGCGTCGCTACGCAACCACGTTAACAGTGTCTTTGTAGATGGCTTTATTAATAAGAAGCAATGTGCAATGCTGCCGGATACAGGTGCAACAAAAACAGTTATAAGGTCAGAAGCACACATCATGCAGAAATAACACCAGGTAAACTATCTGAGGAACTGGAAAAACTCATCACCGATTCAACTAAGAATTTGAAACCAAACCAGAAAGCAAAATTGAGGGACATCGTTAGAAACTACCAGGATATCTTCGATGTTGGGAACGGCAAAAGAGGACGAACTGATCTTGTGAACCATAAAATTAATACCGGGGACGCTCAGCCTATTCGACAGTCAGCGAGAAGGCTACCCCTAGCTAAAAGAGAGGAAGCCGACAGGATAGTCAGCGAGATGGAGGAAGAAGGTGTTAATGAACCATCCAATAGCCCTTGGGCTCCCCCAGTTGTCTTAGTTAAAAAGAAAGATGTTTCGATCCGAATTTATTTGGACTATAGGCAATTAAATCACGCAACGAAGAAAGATAGCTATCCTCTCCCAAGAATAGACGATACCGTAGATACGTTGGCTGGATCGAAGATGTTTTCCATCCTGGACTTGAAGAGCGGTTATTGGCAGCTGGAACTTGCCAAAGAAGACCGCGAAAAGACTGCTTTTACCATTGGCTCAAGACTTTACCAATTCACGGTGATGCCGTTTGGATTGTGTAATGCTCCAGCAATGTTTGAAAGATTGATGGAAACAGTGTTAAAAGGGCTTTCATGGAAAACATGCCTGGTGTATCTTGACGACATTATCGTGGTTAGAAAATGGTTTGAAGACCACGTGAGGACCCTGGAGGAGGTATTTTGGCGACTAAATCCAAGAACTGAACTGAACCGGAGTGTGAAAATAAAAAAAACATTACTTTATTGTAATATAGTCTATCTATAATTGTTATTAGTTTTATGGTTTACTGACACTAAGGGTATTTACATATGTCTTAATGTCGGAAGAACCCGTTTTTCAGGTCATTTGTCTGGTATAGTTTAATCACCATTGTTGTTTAAGACTTCTACTTGTTTTTATGTTTAGGTCTCCTATAGAGCTTTTAATTTTTTACTTTTTGGATCTCCGTTTGGAATATTTTCATGTATTGTTATTTCTCTCTTGTAGAACTATCCTCCATAGCAATTTATCATCTTTTCATTTGTGTAATGGGAAAACTGTGGAACCTTTGGTGTGTCACAGATGTATAAAACTTGATGATCACAGCTTCGCTGTTGGAACGTGCGTTGATTGGAAAAAGAAAGGTTTGGTATTAGGATACAAAACTTTTTGTTTATACGTCACTTGTGTGTTCCAATGTTTCCAGAGACGGATGCAGGCAATCACGTATTTTAGAAAAAGTGATCTTGTACTAAATTTATTCATCGAGGGAAAGGTTTTGGACACATAGTGTTTCCTGGACTATTTTTTGGAGGTAAGATTCCACGGATTTAGTTTTAAACTCAATAACTTTGATGATCCTGAATCTACATTCTGTTGTGTATCTATTTCGTTGCCATTAATCATCACTTCGACAGTGAAATAGATTTCTAATGTTTTTTATTCTTCACCCCCTTTTCTTTACTTCGTTGTTAATCATTATGGCTGCGTTGACTTTCTCATGTTCTTCCAAATCTTATTTTAATAAACTGATTCTAAATTTGTTCAACAGTTATCATCAAAAAGGTAAATAGTTCAAAATTAATAATGAAAGTTTATTAGACATAATTAAATATAGTTTCCGATAAATTGTTTACATATGTCTATAACGGCTTTTGTTGAATTATATCTTTAGTGTATTGATGATTTCACAGCTCTAATAATGAAATAAATCAGATGTTTCAATATACATTCGTATACATGATAGGAAGTACCTAGAAATTTTGTTGATTTTATTCGTAATATTACCAGAACGGATCACTTTTTTATCTTCGTTGGCATTAATTAACGCATATATTACACTTAATGAAATTATTTCAACGAGTATCTGAGCGATAATCTTTTCTAAACACAATCGGTGCAGAAATGCGGGACAACAAATATTTAACAGAGCCGGACCAACTCCAGTTGCCAGTAATTTTTAACTTTAATTCTTCATTTCTTTTGTGCTCTTCGATTCGTACGTTTACCTTTTACAATTTATATATTTTTTACCAATATTTTGCTCTTCATTATTTGTCTGTAGAATGGCTAAATCACAGAGCACATATTTATATTTCCTCTTTTTAACCATCTCGAGTTATATGCACATGTGTGACAACCAAATTGAACTTTAAAAATAATAAATTAAAGATAATAAATGTAAATATGGGGTCTGTGAAATTTCCACTTAAGGGGCATTGCAGTACTGCAGTCTTAATTAGGTATGTGATAAAACTGTCAAGCATAATACAATAATACATAATATTTCCTCTTGGATATTTCAGTGTATTCAACAATTCAGCTCTCTCTGAATGATCTCTGTTCAACTCCGCCCACTGTCCTCCTCCTGTGCACTGTTATAACATATACATATGATTTCACAACAAGATACGTTTTTATTATGTAGGTTCAAGTAATTTTAACAACAGAGTTTCTAATTTCTTTTGTTTTGAAGGTAAACAATCACAGAAGATATTCCAATAGAAATGCTTAGAGTGAATCTAATGAGGATTTCCAACAATATGAGGTACCAAAAGTACTTTAAAAAGAATACTCGATAAGTGCAAACCTAACAATATTTGTAAAAACCTACGAGGCGGGACGAGCCGAGTAGACTTTACCAGGGATCAAGAAGAATAGGGTTCATATGTCAAAGATAAAGTTTTTTTTGTTGACTGCAAAAGTTCACTAATATTAGCTTATGACTTCGCGAAGAAAAATAATTATGAGATATTTCGAAAAGCTTGTTCAGGAGTGTTTTCTGAATGTTATTTGTGGCATCTTCTAGTTTATTTTAGATTTTCTTGGGAATAATACCACATCAGAGTTCAAACTTGTGTATATTTTAAAACTAAACGTTTCAAAATCCTGTCAGATTTCGTTTTCAATGGATATAAATTTATAAAGTAAAATTGAAATATATGACAATTATTTTGACAAATATGTTTACGTCAAAATAATTGTCATATATTTCAATTTTACTTTATAAATTTATATCCATTGAAAACGAAATCCGACAGGATTTTGAAACGTTTGGTTTTAAAATATACACAAGTTTGAACTCTGATGTGGTATTATTCCCAAGAAAATCTAAAATAAACTTGTTCAGGAGGTCTTTGATTATTTTGCTTGTTGAGTAGGATTTTCTCACCTCAGATTTTTTTTGCAACAGAAAAGTATTTGAAAATTGCATAAAGTATCACACAATATAAAAAACACTATTTAGGTACAGAAATACTGCTTAATCATATTGTAGACATCTCTTTCTCTCAAAACATCTGTGAGGAAGAATTCCTGTACCGACAACCAGCTATCCAGACAACTTTTCGAAATTGCCTTACTATACTTTGTTCCCCATCTACAAATTTTAAGTATTTTTCTGTTGCATGAAAACTCTGAGGAAAGAAACCGTAATGAACAGGCAAAATAGTTATGAGACTAGCAAGAAGATGACAGTATATCAATTTATTAGTATGTTGACTCATGAAATAGAAACTGATGATATGTCATCAAACACAATTTTTAATTTAGATGAAACGAGTAAAATAGCTGTGCCAAAGAGCATGCCAAAAATAATTATTATTAAAAAAGTTGGATTATGAACTTGTAGTGACGTGATCAGCTGGTCACCGCAGTGCTTTGTTGTATTAGAGAAGATAAATTTAACATGAACCTCTGTTGTTGATATTTCCACGAAAAAGAACGAAGTTTTACTTAATGATAAATGTACATTGATGATCTTGTTATGAGGTAGGGAAATATATAATCATCTCCTAGTTTCACAAATTCGACATCAAGAGAACCTGTGCTACTGTTGTTGATGATCATGCATCTCATACAAAAATTGCAGTATAATTGATATAGCTTGACAAAAGGAACTTCACAGTTTCTCAGCCCCTTCGTACATCTCACACTTGATGGATTTGGGATTTATGAAATTTTTGTCAAGTAAAGCATCACAGGCAGGTAAGGTTAAAACCGTCTGAAGGCATATTATAAACCAATTCTTTATGCGAAGTTAGTTTTTTTTCACAAAACAGATGTGGGGCAAAAAACGTCATAGAAGGGACAGACAAGTAAGAAGACTGATATAAAACGAACTGAAAAGAACCAAAGTGGATTTTTGAAGATGTAACACTTCACGACCGTACTAATTTTTCAAGTTCCATTAGAAAGGATGAACAATGAACCTAATATAAACGTGTGTGCTATAGTTTATAAAAAGAAACGTTTTCCAATGAATCAAAATGAAAACATTTACAAACACCCAAATGAAATCAATAATTATTTTCATATTCACATTTAAATTTTGTAAATTTGTGTAGCAAATTTATGTGATATTTTCTTTGTATTATTTTCTGAAATGTTTTACCTTTTGGAAAAATCTATGGAATCTCGTTTATACTAGTTTAATATAATACAATTTAAATTATTCAAATTAGTTAAATCGTTTCAAAGAGATTGTGGAAAATCATTGAATGGTAGTTTCTTAATAATGTTATATAAAATTATATTGTATTTTTCCGTGATATTGCTTAATACAATTCAGTTTAGATTTTCGGAATTGGGTTTGAATAAACACTTTTGGAGTAATCGATGAGAATAGATGAAAAAAGATTCCGACAATTGATAATCTTCCTCCTTTTTAGACCAGGGTCCATAATTTTTGAGACCAAATGAAACTCATTAGAAAAGAACCTTCAAGATTCTAATATTCCAGTTTCAGACAAGCAGGGAATGAGAGAATATTTACCCTAATATCTTTTAAAGAAAGCGTTTTAAATTTATGAAAAATATACTCTTTTATTTTCGACACATAGACTTTTTATTTTATCTGCTACATGATTCGCTTGATTTTTGTAAAAATATATATCTAACTTTCTAATTTGGCCCCCTAAATTAACCTTAGAATTTGATTTTACTAATAAACTTTCAGGGAAGCCTTTTATAATCTACTATCTGGATTTTCTGTAGATTGGAAGATAAAGGGGAAAATAGGTCAAGTTTTAAATAATAAATTATATTATTAAACCTTTTAGACAAATTATCTAAAATACAAATAAAATACATTTTTCAAAATTTTAGATAGTGTAGTTTCTAAAGTGGGAAAGTCAATGTTGAATATTTTTGTTAATATCTTTCAAACAAGTGATTTAAAAATATGATATATTTATAATTCTCTAATTTGCCCCAAAATTAATAGTGGGAGTTTCTTCTAATTTTTCTTATAAATTTCAAGTGAGCCCCAGTATCCCTAACTATTTTCAAAATTTTAGGTAGTATAGTTTCGGAAATAAAGCGGGAAATGAGAATTTTTTAAATTTTTTTGTTGATATCTTGTAAAAACTTAATTTTAAAAATATGAAAAACATACATTTGTATTCCTCATAATGAACCCTTTCATTTGATCTATTGCATGATGCATTAATTTCTTTTTATTTTCCCTTTAATTCTATAATTTAGCCCCCAAAATTAATATTAGGGATTTTATCGTATTTTTCCTGTAAACAAAAAATTTAGGCTTTATAATTTGGGGAATACAGGAGGGAATGGGTAATTTTTTTTAGTTTTGTTAATATATTTTAAAACATTCATTTTAAAAATATGAAATAATATATTTTTATTCGTCATAATGAGCCCTTTGAGATGATATATATTTTCCAGCTTATGGTTTCGGTGATAAGGGAGGGGGGGAATGGGTAAATTTTTTTATATTTTTGTTAATATCTTTTAATTAATTTATTTTAAAAATATGAAAAAAATATATTTGTTTTCGTCGTAATGAGCCCTTTCATTTGATATATAACATGATGCGTTAGAAATAATTTGAATTTTATGTTTTCCATTTAATAGGGTAATTTGCCCCCTAAAATTAATATTAGGGGTTTCTCCTTATTTTTCCAGTAAAGTTTAGGTGAGGTCCTATATCCCTATTTTTTCAAATTTTTACGACTTATAGGGAATGGGTCAATTTTTTTATATTTTTGTTAATATCTTTCAAATAATTTATTTTAAAAATATGAAGAAAAAAATATTTGTTTTCGCCATAATGAGCCCTTTCATTTGATATATTACATGATGTATTAGAAACAATTTTGATTTTGTATTTTCCATTTAATTCTGCAATTTGCCCCCCAAAATTAATATTAAGGGTTTTGTCCTTATTTTTCCGGTAAAATTCAGGTGAGTCCCTATATCCCTAATTCTTTTCAAAATTTTGCTTATTATAGTTTCGGAGATAAGGGGGGGAACGGTCGATTTATTTAGTTTCCCCCCCCCAGAAGTACCCCTAAAATCAGAATTTCTTCATTTACAACATGCACGCCTGATCGAGTCACCAAATTACTGATACCAAATTTCAACCTTTTCGGTCCAGTAGTTTAGGAGAAAATTGCTATGATGTGAAAGAGGGAGAAATCCGGAGTGATATTATAAGGGTATCCGTATATTGTAACTATATACGGAACTAAAAAGGAAAAATAAGTTACCGACGATCTAAGGTCGGGTGCAGAAGCTTGCATCTTTTCCATTGGCTCATTTTACAGAAAATAGCCTTAGGAAAAATGTTAAATCTCAACTTTACGAATTATTTGAGTGCGAATGGACCAACGCATTCTGACGGCATTGTGCATGTCGTCGACGATGGATTTTTACTGCACACAGTAATTTGGTGTATATTTCGACTTTGTTTTTGTTTATCAATGTAACATGGAATTTTAGTTTTTCGAGTAATTAAAGAAAACATTTTAATAAATAGCTCAAAGTTCATAATGATTAAGAAAAATTTCTGATTCGAATTTTTTTCGTTTCTTTGCATTTCCTGAGAACATTTACCATAGTTAATGTATATATTTTTATACATCATCAGAAAGAAGAGAATTCAACAAACAAAAAGCCCACCGACTTTTTTAAAAAATATATTTTGACCTGAGAATTTTCCATTGAAAATTAGAGTGCTTTTTTCGATATTGAGTCAAAATAAGGTTAAAAAATAAATGTCTGAAACCAAAAAAATTACAGTGTTTGAGATATAAAAAGGTAAGTTTCTCCAAATTTCGTTAATTTTTTTTTTTGTAAAATTGGTCTTTTGAATTTTTCCCATAAATTTTGAGGTTATGTGAAAAAAGTTTAAATACAAAAGTAAATCTTTTTATCTACAACTTTGCCATTTAACTTTATTCCATAGGTCTAGTAGTTTTGCGGGAAATTGCGAAAAACCGTTTTTTCTACCCTTAAAAACTCACCCCCTTCCACTTCCAGACTTCAGGTCGAGCGTAAATTATTTTTCTTTTCATTTTTGTTGTATTCTCTTCCTTTTCCAGTTTCATGCTACTATTATTTTTTTTTGACTTTTTACCATTTTCAATAGCTTCAGCCCTGGTCTATTTTGGAAGTCCGTTAAAAAGTATCTTCTATTAGAATTATTTTGTATAGTTTATTTGGGCATCTACGATACAAGATATTTTAAGGATTTCTTGGGATTAAGAACCGTACATTTAAAAATCCCGGCCATGTCCATAACTAGAAATACCCAGAACTAGAAATGTTATTTCTTAAGACATCCTTAAAAACAGAAGAGAAATCTTCTATTTCCCTGTAAACAATTCAACTTGACGTATATTCTGTTAACTGAGTTAAATTCAAATGACTGAAATCGTACAACACTATATGAACAAGTATTATGCAAATCACTGGTGACAAAATCAAATAGGGTTTATTTTCAAATCTTCTATAATATTTATACCTACTACTTGCTCAGCAGTAATTGTACGGGTAGAAATCCCTTTCGGTGTTAGCCATTTATTGGAACCATGGGATTTAATTCAAATAATCTGTAAGGCACCTTGGATTAGCATAAACAGGGACGATTATGAAAAATTGTTCGTCTGTGAAAAATGTTTTGACTGACATAATGACTTAAGTCCATTTGCATTTACAGGGATTAGTTTTGGTTTTTCTTGCATTTTATTAAATTCTCATTAATGTAACATAAAATAAGAAATGTTCACTTCACCTATATTAACGAATGCTATATAAGATGATAAAAGGAAAAACTCATTTTTTAAAACAAACTATCTGACCTAACAGTCTGAGTATAAGTGATTATTATAAATAACCTTCTGTATAGAAACAATATTCAGTTTGTTAATATTCTAAATTAACATAACTTTGTTAATCATCGAATACGGCACTGGTTTTCCTCCTCAGTCGCGAGCGAAAAAATGCTGGATCTAATTATTTGTTTCGGGATAACAAAAAAAGTTTCGATAGCATCGATACACTTCATATAAAAGCTTTAGCGACGTGTTTCGGAATTTAATTTGTGAATATAGTTTTGTGCTATCTACACCATGCAGTGTTTAAGGGTAAGTACATTTGCTTTAAGCATTTACCTTTTTCCTATTGAGAATGCGCGCAGTAGGCTGTTATTCTGGAAGATAACTTCACCTCTTTTGGATGCATCCATCATGTAAACTCCGGTTTTTCTTCTACGGAGCACGCTGCAAATTAAAAAAAAAATAATGTAAATGTTACAATTGATTTAGTATCGACCGGCAGTATTCAAGATTTTGATTTTACTTAATATGGACTTTTAGGTCTAAATATTCTTACTAGCTAAAAAGTCATTTAACCTAAATGATTTTTCAAACTTCATCTAATTTAGTGTACTTCAAAACCAACTTTTGTGGTAATTGAATTAACACCAATATTCAGTTGAATTAACACCAATATTCAGTTTTATTTAAAAAATTTGCAGTATAAATTGACATTATTGTGGTTTAGTTTCACAGAAATAATTTTGTGTTAAATTGAGGAATCGATTATGGGTTGTTTGTTATTTAAATAATCCGAAACAAAAAATGCTCAATGGTGTTATATCATGTGGACTTGGTGGTGAAAAGGAGTACAGAAAATTTTGTGTCAATAAATAAATTATATCATTTCAAAGATGAGGGGCAGTCCATCCGATTAAAAATGTTAAAACTAGGAGATTTAGATACGGCATCTAAAATATTTAAAGTATAGTGTCTAACGTCATTCTCAGTAACATTAAATTATCAAGACCAAAAAATATTTTTTGAGTTTAATAAGTTTTGAAAGTAACTGAAAGTTGAAAGATGATATCGTCAAAACAATCGTGAAAAAGTTTCGAATTCAACCTGAAAATAAAAGAGGTTGGATACCAAACATTGTTTGTCAAATATGTGGTGAACATATAAGTCAGAAAGTATGGTTATAGGCATGACCATGGTCCGTATAGGGTGGGTGCTGGTGCCTATGCCTAAACACCCCTCTCTTTATTTCTCTCTGTCTTTATTTCCCTCTCTATTTGGACTTGTCACGATATTTGTGCATTGCAGGCTACCTCCGGAAGTATAAGCTATAAGTAGCGGAGTGTAGAGGAATGCACAATCATCATCAATCTATATCGTTTTAGTGTTCTTCTGTCTTATGCGCATGTTCGAAAACACGTAATTTTTCTCTTCTATCTTTGGGCTTATGTTTTCTCTCTGTTTGATCACTGGTTGTTAGTTATAATATTGTATCCCTGTTTATACAGGTCGGATTTATATTCTCAAGTCGCAACGCTTGCGCACAACGGGTCAAGTACCGTAAAACGGTAATCTGCTGTTTCTCGTCCACTTACGGGTGGTAGCAGTATATTAGTATCAGTATCAGAATTTACATACATATAATAAATAATACACAAGGAAACTATATTACCCTCAGTAGCTAAAAAGATGGATACTGTTGTGATCGATTATCACAAGATAAAAAATGCAAATTTGTCAGCATCCAAAAAATTAAAGGTTTTTTTATCGTATTTTTGGCGCCCTTCTTAAAGCTAGTTTGAGTTCCCCAGCACCCACTGCACCCATTGTGGGCTCGCCTATGAGTATGAGTTTGGTGTATGGTTCTTAGTCAGAAGACGTCTTGTCTTGAATATTCGACCTTTTGGTGGCTTGCCATATCTTACTCTCTTCGAGGAATGACACCTCGAAGAGAGTATTCAATATCTCTGACAGGTGAAGTAACCTGAAAAATTTTATCGTGACATTAAGTCCTAGGAGTTATGGGAGAACAGCAATTACACGGAACGGCTCTAGATGCGGAACCTCTGTGTACTGATTCTCTTGAAAATCCTAGATGTCGGTCTTACATCTCGCGTCTTCAAATGTATACAGATAACCATTAACTTAAGAAAATCAATGGAAAAATTGACCAATATGGGCAGGCAATAGTTATGTAAATAAAAACCTTAAGAAAATTCTAGATTCGTCCATGTGCCTTGACAGCTATTGTCAGTGCACTGCTGGCTGGCTGTCGCATATTCGTACACTTAATGCAATGTTTACTATTATTTTAAATCAATTTCTGATCATTATAGCGAAAAACCAAGATAGACAAATTGAAGTGGAGTTTATGAACTCTGAAAATATCTTTAGTATATCCCGGTGGGACTTGTCTCGTTAATATGGTGGGATGTGCAAAACAGCTCTCTAAATTATTTAAATTCGAATTCTCCAAAAACTACTTATTCAATAGTATCCATCGTGAGCCCATATAAACTTAATATCATAAACAATCGTTTTAACGATGACTAATATTCCAGAATTAGTTACCAGAAAGTTATAAATGTTTGAAAAAATCCAATTTTGAGCAGTTTTTCTGAGTTTACTCGGTAAAAAATTATCCAATCAGCATTTATAAATACTCATGAAAAAGGATTTTTTATTCTCTACAACTTTCCTGTACCCGACATTACAATTCCTTCATTACTTTTCATTATGTGAGCAAAAAACAATGTTATCAAATAATATAAACCTGTACAAATTCGATTTTTTTAATTCGACTTTTTGCAGGTTTTTATTATTTAAATAGTTTACTTCTACGAGTTTGCTGTTAAAATCATAGGAATAATTATCTATAAACTGTTACTGACGCGAAGTCCTTCCAAAAACCCTTGCACGGCTAACCTTTCAATTACATTTTCCGGTGTGGCTGGATAGCCAAGGCGAACCAGACGGGCAATATCAGCTTCAAACTCGTGTAGGGATTCATTTGATCTCTGGTGGCGATTTTTCAATTGGGAGTGGTGGACGTGCTCCAAATGTGTCTGGCCATACCTCAACTCTAAATGTTTGACCAGTTGATGGTAGTCTTCTTGCTCAGAGGCATTCAAGGTTTGCAAAATATCTGTAGCATCCCCTCTTAAAGCAAGGGTAATGCTATTGCTTTCTCCTCTGCCGACCATCCGTTTAACTTTGCTGCAGTCTCGAATTGGCGCAGATAATTAGTCCATGACGACTTTCCATCAAATTGTGGAGGTTTCATCTTGTGTCTTGTTCCCTCGAGGCCAATTTTTTAATCCACTACTACTTCCAGATTGTTTCTGCTTTCGGTCTTTGATGGTGTTTCTTCCCTTTGTTTTGCCACTACCTGCCTTTTTATTTTGGTGATCTCGCCTTGCATTATCTGTTTTAACTCTTCTATGCGCTTTTCTTTTTTAACTGTTGTCTGAATCAGCTCTTCAACTATTGTTTGCTGTAGTTCTTCCATCCGGATTTCATATTTGACCGTCTTCTACTTCAAATCTTCAACTCGGGCTTTATTTTCGACAATTTTCTCTTTTAGCATTTCTGAACTTTTCTGTACCATGCTTTTCAAAATTTCTTCTAAGGATTGCGCATTTTCTTGAAATTTTTGTAGCTTATCTTCTAAAGACTTCGAATTTTCTAGCAGTTTGTCTTCTAGCGCTTTAGAATTGTCTTGTAATCTTTCTACTAATTTTTCTTCTAGGGATTTAGAATTTTCTTGTAATGTTTGTAGCTTATCTTCTAGGGTCTTAGAATTTTCTAGCAATTTCTTTTCTAGAACCTCTTTTTTTTCTCTACCCTTTTAGAGTTTTCTTGTAATGTTTCTTTTAAATTTTCTTCCAATTTTTTTCAATAGCATACTCATGTCTCCATTACCAGAAACTTATTAGGGCATCTCGTAGCTGTTGTATTAATTCATGTTTAATTCCACTAACTTCTAAATCCTGTTTCTCCAGTTCTCACTCTAATTTATACGGCCTTGATTGCCAGAAACTTCAAACAAATAAGTATGGGGATTATTACCTTCATTTATTAGGGCATCTCGTAGCTGTTGTATTAATTCACTTTTCTTCGCACTAACTTCTAAATCCCTTTCCTCAAGTTCTTTTTTTAAGTCCGTTATTTTCAATTGGTCCAAATTCACTGTTTTAAACATTGTCCGCCTATTTATTTTTCACTTCTAAAGTTACACAAATACGCTACACCTGTCACCACTGTAATGTTTTTATTTTCACACTCGGGTTCAGTTTTTGGATTTATTTAAAAACACAATCCAACTCACTCTGATTTATTTCCACTACTTTAACACAATTTATATTCACAGAACCATTTACTATTTACCTTAACTATACAATACGAACGTCGAAAACTGAATATTCCATCCTATCGCCAGCTGTCCATATTTATATATTTCTCTCGGAATTATCTGGTAAGTCCACGAACCATCGGGAAACTTCTTTCATGTGTTCTGGAAGCTTCAAGGGAATTCCCAGTAGCGTCAGCGGTCGTCCTGTTGAGAGATAAAATATTTCGGATTCCCAGAAGTATCCGAATAATGTCCCTTCGACGAATTGGTTGATTGCCGATTGCACCAGCTGTCGGATGAATTCTCGTAACAATATTAAGTTCTTAGGTACAACCTACTATACATTTATTTCTATTCCGCCCTATATTTCAACCCATCGTATATATATACAACACCTTGTAGGGTACCCAATAAAACATATCATTTTCGAAAAATTTTTAATCACCCAGTATAACTACAATTCTTCTTTAGCCTATATAGCAACCACCCTATATACGCAACTGCCTATGGACTACAAATATAGCACATTTGCTAATAGCCACCCAATTTAACATTTTTTCAGCCCCCCTGTTAAACTACGAGAATATTAAAATTTTTAGAAATTCAACTTTTTTGTAGATAAATTGTATTAAGTATTTATTTAGGTACTATCTACGTTTTTGATGAGTGGCCAATGATGAGATTGTTCTGTAGCTTTGCTAATTGACTATATTATGTTTACTTGTTTCAATATCTCTGACAGGTGAAGTAACCTGAAAATGTTATCCTGACATTATAACGTAGGAGTTAAGGGAGAACAGCAATTACACGGAACGGCTCCAGATTCGGAACCTCTTTGTGCTGGTTTCCCCGAAAGTCCTAGATGTCGGTCTTACATCTCCCTCCTACATACTTTTTTCTTCAAGACATTATAATGATATATTAGCTTTTAAAATATTGTTTAAATTTATTTTATTTTAATGTTTTTATTCATATTACATAGAAATGTGTTTATAGGTCATACACTAAATAAAAAATCAAATATTATTGTTAACTGTTTTCATAACATCTAAATGACAATCCAACTTATATGTAATTCGAAAAGTACGTCATGAGTATGTCGATGACAACAGGAAACTCCATTTGATGTTTGGTGTTGTCTTCTCTTTTATTTATCACATTTCTTAAATAAACAAGTACCGGTGTAAATATATATATATAAATAAATTGCTATAAATAGATATATGGTCGTTTATAGAAGCATGTTGTAAGGTCAAATTCATTGAGAACCTTGCAGAATGTTATTGGATTGAATTGCAAGGTGCTAAGAAGTCGATTAATAACGAATAAATAAATAATAAAGGTTTGGTGTTAGGGTAGAAAAATTTATGATTCCGATTGTATCGGTTTACAAACTTAGATCCAAGCAGCACTTTTTGATTATTTGTTTTATTTGATTAAACGGTACCCAATTTATTCTACATATTTTTATTGTTTTTCTCAAACATTTAGCCAAAACTAATATCAAGTCGAATGGGCTCGCATATTTAATTGTATTAATTGTCTGTATTTTATGAGAAACGATCTGTTGCATGTTGTTGAATAAATATTAACCGACTTCCAAGAACAACTCAAAAGTTGAAAATACTTGACAAAACAAAGCACTAGATAATAAACAGCACATTCACTATGGTTAGGTACCTACACACAAAGTAAAAAAAAATAATTTGGTCAAGTGCGAGTTGGACTCGCATACTTAGGGTTCCGTACCACCTTCAAGATTCTAATATTCCAGTTTCAGACAAGCAGGGAATGAGAACATTTTCTTATATTTACCCTTATATCTTTTAAAGGAAGCGCTTTAAATTTATAAAATATATACATTTTAATTTTCCACACATAGACTTTTTATTTTGTCTGCTTCAGGATTCGCTTGATTTTTATCAGAATAAATATGTATTTAATTTTCTAATTTGGCCCACAAAAATTAACATTAGAGTTTTATTTTACTAATAAACTTTCAGACAAATCTTTTATAATCCACTGTCTGAGTTTCGAGGCTCTGTAGATTGGAAGATAAAGGGCAAAATAGGTCAAGATTTAAATTATAAATTATTAAATCTGTTATTCAAATTATTAAAAAATACATATAAAATATATTTTTCAAAATTTCAATAGTGTAGTTTCTAAAGTGGGAATTAAGTCGATGTTTAATATTTTTGTTAACATCTTTTAAACAAATGATTTAAAAATATGATATATTTGTAATTCACATAATGAGCCTTTTATCTGGTATATTACACGATGCGTTTGAAAATTGAATCTTTTCCATTTAATTGTATAATTTGTCCCTAAAATTACTATGGGGGTTTTCTGATAATTTATTTTCCGTTTAATTCTATTATTTGGGGGCCAAATAATAGAATTAGGGATTTTTTCATATTTTTCCTTTAAACAAAAAAATTTAGGTCTTATAGTTTGGGGAATAACGGGGAGAATGGGGGTATTTTAAAAATATTTTTTTAATATATTTTAAAATATTCATTTAAAAAAAATTAAATAAATATATTTGTATTCGTCATAATGAGCCCTGTGATTTGATATATTACATGACCCTTTAGAAACAATTATAATTTTTTATTTTCCATTTAATTCTATAATTTGCCCCCCAAAATGAATATTAGGGGTTTCTACTTATTTTTCCAGTAAAGTTCAAGTGAAGGGCTATACTTCCATGTTTTTCAAAATTTTTCAGATTATGGTGTCGGAGGTAAGGGAAGGGGATGGGTAATTTTTTAAATATTCTTGTTAATATCTTTTAATTAATTTATTTTAAAAATATGAAAAAAATATATTTGTTTTCTTCATCATGAGCCCTTTCATTTGATATATAACATCATAGGTTAGAAACAATTTTAATTTTATATTTTCCATTTAATTCTATAATTTGCCTCCCAAAATCAACATTAGGGTTTTTTTTCTAATTTTTCCAGTAAATTTCAGGTGAGGGGCTATACCTCCATTGTTTTCTCAAAATTTTCCAGCTTATGGTTTCGGAGATAGGGGGGGATGGGTAAATTTTTTTATATTTTTGTTAATATCTTTTAATTAATTTATTTTAAAAATATTAAAAAAATATATTAGTTTTCGCCATAATGAGCCCTTTCATTTGATATATAACAATTTTAATTTTATATTTTCCACTTAATTCTGTAATTTGCCCCCCAAAATTAAAAGTAGAGGTTTCTCCTTATTTTTCCAGTAACCTTCAGGTCAGAACCTATACCTCTAATTTTTTACAAAACATTACGTTTTATAGTTTCGGAGATAAGGGGGGGAGGGATGGGTAAATTTTGGTATATTTTCGTTAATATCTTTTTAAATATGAAAAAAATATATTTGTGTTCCTCAGAATGAGACCTTTGTTTTGATATATTACATGATGCGTTTGAAATTTTTTTTATTTTTAAATTTTTATTTAATTCTATAATTTCCCCCCCAAAATTAATATTAATGGTTTCTCCTTATTTTTCCTGTAAAGTTCGGGCAACGCTCTATATTTCCTATTTTTTTCAAAATTTTAGGCTCAGTAGTTTTGGAGATCAGGGGGGGGAACGGTCGATTTTTTCAGCCTTTCCCCCCAGAAGTACCCCTAAAATCAAAATTTCTTCACTTACGATATGTACTCCTGATCGTGTCACCAAACTATACATTGATACCAAATTTCAACCTCTTCCGTCCTGTGATGTGACAGAGGCAGAAATCCGGAGTGATATTATAAGGGTATCCGTATATTGTATATACGGAACCCTAAAAATGGGGTAATTCTGTACTAATTCATTACCTACTTAACTAGTAAATTTTTGAAGTCGCTGCCAAGCAACGGTCAAGTTTGATGAAGTTGTAGATGTGTAAATGCAGATATGTACAGGTACATGATAGTTTTAAAAAATATTTTATAATCTCGAGAAAAAAAAACTGCAAATGTAACATTTAAATTCTTTAGAATCTCTTTGTTCTCAATCTGTAATATTGTATCGATTATTATTATTGCCGGTTGTACATATTCAATAATATAATAATATACCGGCTGGGCTATTTTAATTTGTGCACCCGAATCGCCTCTTTCCTGCATGGTATGTAAAAAATGTTCATAGAAAACTTGTTCTTGGCGAAGGCGGGGACCTTTTGGTGCAATTAAATTTGACCTCCAGCTTCATTTTCAAGGTCATTTGAAGGTCAAGAATGTTGTTTTAAATGTAAATCCCTATTTTTGACACCTGATTCGGATAGAGCGGGAAATTTTTCGTCTGAAATGATATTAAGTAATTTCGAAAAGATTGTTGAGGAGGTCTTGAATTATTTTGTCTATTCATGGGTTTTCTCTCCTCCAAATTTTTTCCTGTGTATGGAGACGTTTCAACTCCGAGTCTGGAGTCGTTGTCAATCGTTTAGTGTTGTTTTCGAGGCTTTTTTCTAAAAAATTTTCGCTTTGATTTTGAATTTATTGTTTGTCAAAAAATTTTGACACTGACAAATTGCCTCGAAAACAACACTAAACGATTGACAACGACTCCAGACTCGGAGTTGAAACGTCTCCATACACAGGAAAAAATTTGGAGGAGAGAAAACCCATGAATAGACAAAATGAAATGATATTAATAATTTTTTTAATATCACATCCCAGTACGCAGATGTCCTTGAAAAGACTGACTTTTAGAATGTTTTTCAAAGTTATTTGAAAGGCATTTATCGGGAAAATTCTCGTTTTTGAAATTCGTCTTAAAAAAAGCGAACAATTTATCGTTAGAGTTGCCATTTTAGTTGTTTTTGTTTATCGAACCTTTCCAAAGTCTAATAATAAATTTAAAATGATGAAATATGTTACATCTGATGCAGAAAAATCGTCTGAACGCTACTGCCTTCAAGATTTAGTGAATTATGAACCTTGTAAATATTTTTCTTACTTTTAGCGTTACCCAGAATCTAGAATCAACGACCTGGTCGTAATAAGTTATGTTTCCTTTAGAGTGCTTGTTTAAAATGTTTTGCTAAATACCTTATTGGCGCAAGCAGTAAACGAAAGAAACTAATTAAGTAATAATTATTACATATCGTAAGAACGGCTTAATTGATTTAACCAGAATACAAGAAAATTTATTTGAAAATAAATTCATTGCCATTACTGGGATGCGCCTTTGTCATTGTTTTTAGTCGAAAAAATGTGAAAAATGTTTTTTTACAGCTTTTGACCTTAAAATGTCCTCCTGAAAGTCACAAAAAGGTGTTAATTTCGTTTCAAATGTAAAAATGGGGTTTCCCATTTAAAAAACACTATTCACCTTCAAATGAACTTGAAAGTGAAGTTCGAGTTCAGATTTAATTGTACCAAAAGGTCGCCTCCTTCGCCGCTTTTGTATGAACTGGTTGTTCATACTATGCTTAGGAACAAGGCGATTCGGGTGAATAGATTAAAATGACCCACCCTGTGTATATAGTGTTATGATAGGGTTCTTTACCCCGAAAAAAGTTTGCTTGGCAATATTTTTATTTTCACGCTTAGTTTTTATCTCATTTTGGGCTTTTTAGATCTATTTTGTACTCTGGTAGATTTTATTCTTTATTTTGTATTTTGTATTAATAGACGGGGACCAGGTGACACCGAAAGCCCCAGCAATACAGAATGATACATTTTTCCTTAAATTGGCAGGTAACAGTTCAAGGAACAAAATGAACTTGGTATGACTTGACTTAATAAGCCAAAAATTATGGTTAATAAAATTAACTAGTGTTACTATTGCTTTTATCAGTTTACTTTATGGTTTTATTTGCTGTATTAAACACCCTGTGTATAATTGCACAGAATAGCAGTTTAGAGCTTGACATGTATTGTCATAAAGTTTTTATTAGGTCGGGACTCCGTAGTACCAAAAACAAAGTTGAAAAAATTGTAAATCTAATACTATAATACGAACAATGTTTGTATATACAGCAATATTATGGACTAGCAATAATTTAAATACATGTAAAGTAACTATTTTAATACATAAATACACCATATGCTAGGGCTCAATACCCCACCCCGCCATATAGCAGCCATTTTTTTTTGATAACCTATTCTCTACAAAAACGTTCATATCTCTTAAAGTTTTGGTCTTACAGAGATAAAAATAGGCTTATTCGATGGACAATAATACTGTCTATCAACATTTCAAAACAAAGTGTTAACGTTTTCTTAATTTTTGAAAAAAAGATGAAATGCAAAAAAAGGTCAAAAAATTATGCAAATCAATGCAAAAGCAGTCCCAATAACCTTTCATTATTTTTTCACTAAATCGAAAGTTTTTCAGTTATGTTTGTTCCGAACATGTAACCATTTTATGCCTCCGTCATATTTTCCTGGCATTATATTTTTATATCTAGACAATTCAAGTTATCAAGGTAAAAAAATAACATGGTTGGCAATTTTTGGATGAGTAAGATCTCATGATTTCGCATGTTAATTTAATGCATATAATATGAATTGGGGCGTAAAATTATAATTTTAAAGGGTCTTTCAAAATATGTTAGATGGTCCATAAGAGTTGCTATGCAGGATGTTTAAAATATAGCGTCAAATGGAATTATAGTATTGTTAGAAAAAAAAGAGAAAAAATAATTTGATAGGGTACCACATAAGCAGTTGGAAATTAATGATAGCTGACATACAGGGCGGAGTAAAAGTATTATTATGCAGGGACGCTAAAAAATAGTTAATGGAATGTTATACCTATAGGGAAGCTATTAGCATTTGCATTTACAGGGTGGTTGCATTATAGTATGTACTGGACTTATAATATTGTATTTGTATGTTCCGAACATGTAACTATTTTATGCCTCCCTCATTAATTTCCAACTCCTATAAGCAGTTGGAAATTAATGATACCTGACATACAGGGTGAAGTAAAAGTATTGTTATGCAGGTCGCTAAAAAAATGTTAATAGAATGTTATACCTATAGGGTAGCTTATTAGCATTTGCATTTACAGGGTGGTTGCAATATAAGATGTACTGGAATTATGGTGATTCAAAAAAAATACAATAGGTGGCCATAAACAAATTCATATACAGGGTAGTTAAAACATATGGTGGTGTGAAATTATAGTTATACAGTATTGATTTAAAATAAGTTATATTTGGTAACCTGTAAAAAGTTGCATATATATGGTGGTGCGGAATTATAGTTATACAAAGTGTTTACAAAAATGTTAGAATATAAATGAAAGAATTTGGAAACAAAAATATGTGTAGAAAGGCCAAAAGCGGTAGCATATACAGGGTTGTTGGAATATGGAATCGAGTGGAATTGTAGCGTGATTAAAATAATGTCAGATAAAAATGTATGGATTGGTTTTTCATAAGAAGTTGCATATATGGAGTGTTGAAATATAGGAGGGAGTAGAATTGTAGTAACACTATGTAATTAAAAAATGTAAGAAAAAATATAATGTTAGGGAGTTTAAATTAGTTTACATAGCAAATCTCCGATTATTTGGATATATGTACCTTTATGATAAAACCTCGAATTTACGAGTGAAGCTTGGTCACCCAGGTACTCATTATTTAATAGGTATAAAAACGAATGGAAATAATTTGTAGTATACCACCTATATGTTTAAGATGTACATAGAACATTATTAAATTAGTGATACAACTTTTCAGTGACTACAGTTCCCGCACTATTATTAACCGACTTAAAAAGAAGGAGGTTCTCAGTTCGTCTGTATGTTTGTTTACCGATTACCTGCAAAGGGCTCAAGGAATTTCGACCGTTTATACTGTTCCGGGGGATCGCGAAGTGGTCCCATATTTTTTTCATTAACATAGCTTGTACAGTTTCTTAGAAAATCCGGAAAAAATTTTTTAACGACTTTCAAACAGTAAAATTTGGTTGGTCGCTGGTATTAAAATTTAACTGTTTGGAACTTGGGGTAAATTGTAAATAAATTGAACTAATCAAAATAAATGTCAGTTAATATGTATATAGAATGTGTATTCATAAATCAAACCATTTCTCTTTTATTAATAATTTTAATAGAAAAAGTTATTCCTCATAAACAGATTGGCATTTAGTCTAAAACGTAAACAGTAAGCATTCCATGTCACTTTTTGAACTGTAGACGAGATTTGTCATCAAAGAGGAATTTTATTAGAAATTAAAAATTTAAAATTGTTATCAAATAGAAGTAATTAGAATTAAAAACTGCATCTACTTCTGCCATTGCCCTAAAAATTGTATTATAAGTATTTCTGTAACTTTTCCAACTAAGTTTCAAAAAATTTATCAATTTTGTTTAAAAGTGAGGTACGTTTATTTTTTTATAATATCTCAAATTGTAATCAAAAAATACCTAAAATATGGGGTGAAGCAAAATTATAGTTAAAGTGTGTTTTACACAATGTGAGAATAAGAGAGCATATAAGGGGTGGGTAAAATATAAGGTGGAGAAAATTTTTACTTTACAAGGTGGCGCAAAAATTTTCACAACCAATTGTTATATAGCATAGACCATAAGCAGTTGCATAACTGATATATAGGGTGTACTAAAGATATTGTAAGTGTTTAAAAACTGTTATATGTGGTGACAAATAAACACTAGCTTATATAGGATGGTTGCACTCAAGCGTAAAGTAGAGTTACGGTTATACAAGGAGATTAGAAAAATGTATAATAAAACTGGAATATAGGGTGGCACATAAGCACTTGCAGTTTGGGTGAAATATATTCGGGATTGGTTAATTTATTGTTACGTAGGATGGTTCACAAATTAGAGAAAGTTGTTATATAGGATACTCCATGTTTCATAAGCTATTACTTTTTGCACAGAATTGTACATTCCATACGCCGGTGAACCTGCCCGTACCGGCTAGTAATGTATAAAATTCTTATCAAACAGGGGTAATACGAATTATAAAATGCATCTAATTATGACACATCACTAAAAATTTTATAATAAATCTTCATGTCACCTTTCCAAATTGTCTACTAAAATAATACTTTGATATAGAATATAAATTTTAAAGTTAAGTAGCTTTATTTTTAGTAATAACTCAAAAATTAGAATTGAAAATTACGTCCTATTATGCTATATCAATTAAAAGTGTATAACGATTTATTATAGGTTTCCGATATTAAATGAATGTCAGTATAATTAACAGACCAATATAGTGAATCAACCTAAGTTAGAATCATATACAAAATTTTCTTAATACATATACATATCTACAAAACAAGTTATTCTATTTAACTGTAAACAAGGTTGGTCAAGCTAATGAATGAAAATAAATAAAATACCTTATTTTAAGCAATATCGAAAAAGTTAATTAGATTTGAAAACTGCATCCAATTAAGCTATTGCAACACAAAAAATTGTAAAATAAATATATAAAAACAACAATAAAGCGACTTCAAAAAAATTAACAAAAAGCATGAAATAATTTTTTGCTACAACAATTAAATACTTTTTCGGAAGTCGGTGCTAATTTGAACACCGAAGTTGCGAAATACAATTTATCAATGTACTTCCCAAAATAGTTTTCACTTTAGGTTGGCACCGACTTCATAACAAGTATTTAATTAATGTAGCAAAAATATTATTTCATGGTTTTTAGTCAATTTAATGAAGTTTGTTTTTTTATTGTATTTATTTTATAATTCAAATATTTATATATGTGTGGTAATGTCAGTTATATGTTACGTCAATTCGATGGTATTTTTATAGAAATATTGAATTTTTCGGAGATTTTCTGAAAAACTTCATGTTACAAATCATAGAAAAATATATGAGACCACTTACGGATCTACTTTAATAAATACAATCTAAAAAACTATACAAATCTGTAACGTGTTTTAAAGGTATCGACCAATTAATTAGGTATATTGGCCGATTTCCATGGAGATCACATATTTCATGCATTTCGGAATACAATTGTTTTCGCAAATTACAGTTTCAACAATCCAGATGTACATTCCATTAAACGTAACAATAATAATTCAGATCCGTTAACAACTGGAGAAGAAATCAGGTAATATACATACAAAAAAAATACACGCTGAATGGATAACCATCTCCCTCAAAAATAATTGTCTCTATTTTATGACGTTGTTGAAAAATTATATGCATAGATAAGAGATTTATATATGTATAATTATATGGGACCTCCTCAAAGTCTTCCATAGCGGAATAGTTTAAACGTATTAACTGTTCAAATCGATAAGGTGATTTGGAGAATTTGTTCACTATACATTAAATATTTCTGGTATGTATTTAACTTGAAATGCCATCCCGTTACAGCCAGATATAATTAACTGGCCAACGTTAAATAGGATCAACCTCAATATATATTCTACTAAGCGCAAAAGTAACCTTTTAACTGAAATTGGGCCACAACGAGGAAAGAAATCAGAATTGATAAATTCCTACTTGTTGAACGTTGCTTAAATATATGATTTTGATACACAAGAAATATTTATAAGAATTTCAAATAAAATATGTAAATGAAAAATTCTAAATCTTTGCTGAATCGCATTATGCGTTCTATATTTTAATGATTTAAATTTATTTAATTCCTATCTTTTGACATGTGCAATTTACATTTCAGTAATCTGATCTAATTCTTACCTGGAAAGATAATTATATTGAACATTACAAGAAAATGTTAAATTAAGATCAATAAAGCTACTTAGTAGTTATTATTGGATTTTAAGAAGATGAACGGGATATTTAAAAATATTTAATATCCCTTAATAACATTCAAATCTCTCTCAATTTATTATAAATACCTTTCCCCAAATTTACTGGTTCACATCCCTATTTGTGAAGTTAGAGTAACACAAACACTGAAAGTAAAGATGACATCATCAGACGATTCAAGTTCAATACCCAAATATATAGCAACTTTAATAACTGCAGAATCAGATTTATTAACCATTTTGGAGACCAATAGAAATTTGAAGAACAAAATTCTACTTGAAATTATACAACAAACCATGTGGAAGGTACTTTTTAGTTGGCATATCTGCGAATAGAGAAAGTATACTATTAAATTATTGGAGAATGACTTTAAGAAGTTGACAAAAAGAGCGGAAGGATATCGATTTAGACATAAAGCTGGAAGTGATACATTGGCACAATTGGCGGAATTGAAGTATGAAGCAGTGAAAACAGCCATGAGAATTCTTGTGAAAGTTAGGCGACAAATTAAAGAATGTACAACTGTTGTAGTATAAAATGTAAATATAATTTTATGATGTAAATAGTAGTATATAGGCAAAATGTATCTTTAAATATGTGTATCATTGTATCATTTTAAATTGCAAGAGTTTTTTGTTTCAACAATCAACAATTGTAATAAAGCATATAAAATGGTAAATTTTATTAAAAATCTAGTTAATAAAAATACTTTTGTTTTTGTGTACTATGTAATGGCAATTAACTGTCAAATCAAATAGACATTAAAATCAAACTTAATAACATGAATTTTTTATTTTCTATAATAGATAGTTTTTAGTAAAATTGTATAGCAAGAAATTTTTCACCACTTTTTGCTATTGTTGAATTTAAGGGATTATATGTTCAACATAATAAATAGAAATTGAGTACTTACTTGAAAAAAAAAAATGAAAATGTTAAAAGCTGCTTTTGGTAAATTTGGTAAATGGTATTCAAAATGATTTCAATGCATTAAATTAGTTGTCTAATATAAATTAAGGAACATTTTTAAAATGTTCATTTATCAATTACATCAACTTCGCAGAAAAAACATCTTCTAACTACACTAATTGTCAACTAATAATTTTTTGTAATATTTTGCTCTGAGTAGTTTTTAAAATACATCAACGCATTTTATTAACCCAATAAATTCTTAAATCTTTTAAACAAATTATTTCAAAAATACAAATAAAATATATTTCTCAAAATTGTAGGTCGTGTAGTTTCTGAGATATTGGAGGGAATAAGTCGATGTTTTAACATTCTAAACAAATGATTTTAACACTATTAAAAAATATATTTGTATTTTTCAAAATGAACCCTTCCATTTGATATATTACATGATGCGTTTGAAAAAAAAACATTTACTTCTATTGCACCTGGGTGAACGAGCTTCACTCGTAAATTCAAGGTTTTGTTATAAACGTACATATATCCAGATAATCGGACATTTGCTATGTAAACTAATTTAAACTCCCTAACATAATATTTTTTTCTTATTTACATGGTGTTATTACAATTCTACTCCCCCCTATATTTCAACCAACCAATATATGCAACTTCTTATCAAAAACCCATTCAAACAGTTCTTTCTAACATTTTTTAAATAACACTACAATTCCACGCGATTCCATATTCCAACAACCTTGTATATGCGACCGCTTTTGGTCATACTGAAAACACTTCTTTTTTTTTCCAAAATCTTTCAACTATCCTCTGTAACTATAATAATACGAAATTTACCCAAAGCCGACCCTGTGTCATTTCAGCACGACAACAAACGCTTTACGATAAAAAAATACGATTCTCGAAAAGACTCGACAGCGGAAGGAGCGATGATGATTTCTACTGGAGAATTCTACGCTGGTATTATAAAAGAAGAACGCCACGATCGCCAGGCAGTGATACCGCGACGACTAGCTTATATGGGATTATTATTGTATTTTTGAATCAGCTGTTTGAATGTAAATAAAGTTCTAGAAAAGTGACAGTGAATATTAGTTTTATAATTTTTAAATTGAACCCACGGACTATATTACATTTGGTGATCAGAAGTAAAGGATTAGTGCAGTTAAAATCCTAATTTGATTTATGGAAACCCGTAGTATGGACGAAACTATCAAAAAAATAGTCAAGCAGGTTACAGAGGGACTGGACGAAAAAATTGCACAGATTCTAGAAAAACGTGACAAGAAGGAAAAACAACATCAAGAAGAAATTCAACAAAGGTTAGTAAAATCTTTTGATGAAAAACGTAAAATAGAATTAGAAAATCTTGTCACTACGATGAAAAGCGAACAACAAAATCTTGTTTCCACGATGGAAGAAAAACAACAAAATCTAGTCTCCACGATGAAAAGTGAACAACATAATTTAATTGAAGGATTATTCTCGAAATTGAATGAACAGAGACAAATTGATTTTAAAATATTTGAACAAAAACAAGACCAAACTGAAGAAAAAAGACAAATGCAATTTGAACAACTAATGCAAATAGTATCACAAGTTAACGAAACAGTTAATGAAAGAATGCAAATAGTAGAATCAGATATAAAAGAGATAAACGACAACATAAAGATCCTAAAAAGTAATGTGGAGACTCTTGAAATCAAAGTAGATGACATCGATTCCATCAGCCAGGTGAAATTTGAAATCAGTTCCATTAAAAACACAGTACAAAGTGAAGTAAGTGAAGTACAAGATAAAATCAGTGCCATCCAAAACAAGGTAGAAACAGAAATCAAAAAAATGCAACAGGACTTACAGCGAGGAAAATACCAGCACACCATGAGTACCAAAGGTTCCTTTAGTAAACCACCCACATTCGACGGCAGTTCATCTTGGCCCATGTATAAACGGCAATTTGAGGCTGTGGCTACAGCTAATGGATGGGATAATCAAGAAAAATCTACCTCTCTGGTAATTTCGTTAAGAGGTCCGGCCCTAGAACTCCTCCAAAGCATTCCAGTTGAAGAACAAGGCAATTTCGACAAGATCATCGCCATTCTGGACAAGAGATACGACAATCAATCTTTGAGCCAGGTATACCAAGTCCAGCTCAGTGGGAAAACGCAAAAATCCGGTGAAAGCCTTCAAGAATTCGAAGCAGAGATTAGACGGTTAGTACACTTGTCCTACCCAGACCTGCCAGAGGAAACGAAAGACCAGTTGGCCACACAGAGTTTCATAAACGGCATCAGAGATGTGGAAATACAAAGAAACTTAAGACTGAGTGGCGTCAAGAAAAGTAGTGAAGCTCTACTTCGGGCTTTGGAAGTAGAGGCCGTCATGAACATGTCCAAGCCGAGGGTCCGAGCCGTTTCCTTCAACCAGGAAGAGTCAGAGTCACAATTTCAAGCGCTACTGGCTGGTCTGAACAAAATATTAGACCGGTCACAAAGAACTGGCACTAGAGGGGCATGTTACCGCTGCGGACGGACAGGGCACTTCCAACGTAATTGTCGAGTGAGGTCACCTGAACGATCACCGACCAGGGGTAACCAACAGAACAGCCACATGTTCAGGGACCGTCAGTCAGTCAGCATAGGGGGGCGAATGCTGACTGTCCCTCCACCAGTCCCCAAAACGTTATCCATCCGGGGATTTTGCCGAGATAGCGGCAGCCTAGTCATCAGAGGCACCATCAATGGGCGAACAGTTACCATCACCATCGACACCGGCGCCGCTGTGTCCATTGCCAAGTCCAGGGTCTTGAGAGCATCAGAAATTCGGCCAGTTAGCAATAACATCCAGCTCAGAACAGTCACCGGCGAGTCCATGTCAATGCAGGGTGAGGCAGATGTCATGCTACAGATAGGGGACAACATGATCCGGCATAGGGTCCTGATAGCGAATATTGTGGACGATTTTATACTGGGAATTGACTTAATTAGCCAGCATGGATTTATGTTCGACCCGAGATATGATGTTCTTCGGTTCCTAAATGAGGAATTTGTATTGACACGGCCCGTCAACACATCAGTCACCCCCATAAAAATTGTGGCGAAGTCTTCAGCTAGAATTCCCGGTCGAACGGAACAGATTATTTATGGGCAGCTAGACAGCAATCCTGGGAGCTGCGTTGGAATGGTGGAGCCCGTACACTCAGCTCATGACTACTTGGTTGGACGGGCTATAGTTAAAACCGGACGAGATATACCAATCAGAGTCCTGAATTTGTCCAACAACGACATTAGAATTGCCAATGGTCAAGAGATAGCTTGTTTCGAGCCAGTAGAGACCATCATCAATTGCGAAGAAGAGTACCAGACGTCGGTGAAGGAGACAGGGCCCAGTAAAGAGTTCCTACAACAGTTTGCTGACCATTTAACACACCTGACACCAGAGACCCAGAAGAAAGCCAAGCAATTTATCACAAAGCACTGGCAAATTTTTAACAGTCAAGATGGAACCACCGGTCGCACCAACATCATCCAGCATCGAATAGATACCGGAAAGGCTCAACCCATCAGAATACCACCTAGACGACTACAATTGGGGCAACAACAGGCAGTCGAGGAAAACATCGAGTCCATGTTACAAAATGGAGTTATTGAGCCATCCATCAGTCCATGGTCTGCTCCCGTCGTGCTAGTTAAAAAGAAAGATGGAACCACCCGATTTTGCGTGGATTACAGAAAGCTGAATGATGTCACGAAGAAAGACAGCTATCCACTACCCCGAATCGATGATACTTTGACCACACTAGCAGGCTCCCGTTGGTTCTCCACACTAGACCTAAAAAGTGGATATTGGCAGGTAGGTCTGCATGCAAACAACAGAGAGAAGATAGCGTTCTCCACCAGTAAAGGGCTGTTTCAGTTCACGGTCATGCCCTTTGGGTTATGTAATGCACCCGCTACATTTGAGAGGCTAATGGAGTATGTACTGAGCGGGTTAACATGGAGGACGTGCTTAGTGTACCTCGACGACATTCTAGTCATGGGCCAGACATTCGACGACTATCTGAAGAACCTGGGCGAAGTATTCTCCAGAATTAATAACGCCAACCTGAGACTCAACCCGAAGAAGTGTTCCTTGTTTCAAAAAGAGGTAGAGTTTTTGGGCCACGTAGTGTCCGAGTCAGGAATCCGCACCAACGAAGACAAGATAGAAGCCATGCGTGATTGGCCAGTTCCAAGAGACAAACATGAACTCCGAAGCTTCTTGGGCCTCTGTTCATACTACCGGCGTTTTGTTGAGGGATTTACCACCCTCGCCGCCCCTCTACATCGGCAGACCACTGATAAAGAGACCTTCCATTGGAATCAGGATTGCGAAACATCATTCAGGCGACTGAAGGCAGCACTATGTTCCAGCCCAATCCTAGCCTTTCCTACACAGTCCGGCAAGTTCATCTTACACACCGACGCCAGCAACACAGGTTTGGGGGCCGTCCTATCCCAGATGGTGAAGAGAGGGTGATCGAGTACTACAGCCGTGGATTCTCGAAGCCAGAAAGAAATTATTGCGTTACCAGAAAAGAACTTCTTGCAATAATAAGGGCTGTGGACCATTTCCACAAATACCTGTATGGTCGCCATTTCTTAATCCGAACAGATCATGCCGCACTCAAATGGCTGCTGGACATGAAGACACCGGAAGGACAACTGGCCAGATGGATGGAGAAATTACAGCAATTCAACTTCAAGGTGGTACACCGTGCCGGCCGGTTGCTCAATAATGCCGATGCCCTATCCAGAAGACCCTGTAGAGCGGAATGCAAGCATTGTCTGAAGACAGAACAGCGAGAGGGTATCTCCATCAGGCAGATCCGAGTGCAATCCAATGAAGGCTGGACAACGGAACAGTGCATCCAGGACCAATTGGCTGATCCAGACATCGAACCAATCTTGTCACTCAAAATGAGAGGGGCACCCAGGCCACGATGGGACGAGGTAGCTAGATACTCCGGCGTGCTGAAATCGTTATGGGCTCAGTGGGACTCTCTACGAGTAGACAATGGAATGCTCAAGCGAGTTTGGGAAAGCGCTGATGGACGAGAAACCAAGTCCCAACTGGTAGTTCCGAAGAAAAAGGTACCAGCCATCCTGACCGAAGTACATGATGGAATTACCGGAGGCCACCTGGGCATGAATAAAACCCTAGACAAAGTTCGCTAGCGGTACTACTGGGTGAATTACTTCGAAGACGTCAGAACTTGGTGCCGCAAATGTGCCACATGTGCCGCCAGTAAGGGCCCGAAGACCCCGACCAAGGGCAGAATGCAGCAGTACAATGTGGGCGTCCCATTTGAGAGAATCGCCATCGATGTCGCCGGTCCGTTTCCCGAGTCTGAGAGGGGGAACAAATACATTCTGGTCGCAATGGATTACTTCAGCAAATGGCCTGAGGCATATGCGATACCCAACCAAGAGGCAACCACGGTAGCGACGGTGCTAGTAGAACAACTATTCAGCAGGTTTGGCGTCCCGATGGAATTACATTCAGACCAGGGGCGTAACTTGGAATCGAATGTATTCCAGAAGGTCTGCACGATGTTGGGGATCAGGAAAACGAGAACAACACCATTACACCCACAGTCATACGGAATGGTGGAAAGATTCAACAGGACCTTGGAACAACACCTATCCAAGGTCGTCAGCAATAACCAGCGTGATTGGGATGAGCATATTCCCCTATTCCTGTTGTCATATCGCTCTGCTGTACATAATAGTACAGGCCTGACCCCAGCCAGGGTCTTATTCGGAAAGGAGCTGCGATTACCATGCGACTTGGCATTTGGCTCCCCCGAAGAACCTCCCCAAGACATCGACGATTATGCCGACCAGCTCCGACATAACATGCTGACAATACACGAATTAGCCCGAACGCAGATGTTGGCTACCAGTGACCGGATGAAGACGCGATACGACCTCAAGGCCAATTCAGTCGGGTTCCAGGAGAGGGACAAAGTCTGGTTGTACAACCCCCAACGGAGCAAGGGTAAATCCCCAAAGCTTACACCCGCCTGGGATGGTCCATACGAGGTGGTCAAGAGGCTTAATGACGTCGTCTACCGGATCCGTCGAAACCCCAAGGCTAAATTGAAGGTGGTTCATTTAGATCGACTCGCTCCCTACCATGGAGGGGATGTTTCTGATCGGGACGATCAGAATTAAAGGGGGGGCAGTGTTACGAAATTTACCCAAAGTCGACCCTGTCATTTCAGCACGACAACAAACGCTTTAAGATAAAAAAATACGATTCTCGAAAAGACTCGGCAGCGGAAGGAGCGATGATGATTTCTACTGGAGAATTCTACGCTGGTGATATAAAAGAAGCACGGCACGATCGCCAGGCAGTGATACCGCGACGACTAGCTTATATGGGCTTGTTATTGTATTTTTGAATCAGCTGTTTGAATGTAAATAAAGTTCTAGAAAAGTGACAGTGAATATTAGTTTTATAATTTTTAAAATTGAACCCACGAAGTATATTGCAATATGATACATTGCGACTAATACTAACATTACACAAATATTAATATAATGAATAAGCATCTTCCCGTAATAACGATCTTGCAGTATCTACTTCTTTGTTTTGGACATCTGCATCTATCCATCCTGCTTTCATCCCTCAATATGCAGAGCAGATCTTCAGCTCAAAAGGTAACCGACTTATCTTTTTATTCCGTTTTGGGTATTAAATTTTTAATTACTTTTTTCAGGATAACATTTTTGAAAGTGTTAAATAACTTTTGTTATAACGACTTTAAATTGAACCCACGGACTATATTACAATATATATATATATATATATATATATATATATATATATATATATATATATATATATATATATATATATGCAAGTCGTTGCAACCTGCGCTATAATACATTTTTGTGAACACTTTGTAAAACTATAATTCCGCTCCAGTCCAGGTAGTTGCAATATAGGATGTACTGGAGTACATCCTATATAGGGTACCCTACACAATTATTTTTTCTCGCTTTTTTCTAAACATATTATAATTCCATTTGACGCTATATTTTAACCATCCTGCATAGCAACTCTTATAGCCCATGTAACATATTTTAAAGGACCCTGTATAATTATAATTTTACACCACCAATTCATATTATATGCATCAAATTAATATGCGAAATCATGAGATCTTACTCATTCAAAAATTGCCTAGCGTGCCAATTTTTTCACCTTGAAACCTTGAAATGTCTAGCTATAAAAATATAATGCTAGGAAAATATGACGGAGTCATAAAATAGTTTCATGTTGGGAACATACAAATACAATTTGTATTCAAAGAATGTTTACAAGAACAGTTTCACTCTCAAATTGGTCACCAAATCACCCCGTATTGAAAGAAAGTTTACAACAGGAGTTTCAGGTTTCACTCTTACGTAAACAAATCACCCTACAATGAACGCCTTGAAATTACAAAGCAGCCGCCTTGATTGTCCGGCAAATTAATAATTTTAATTGTGGAGGGTAAATTACTGACTTAAATTAAAAAATTAAAAATTTTTCAAATGCATCATGTAATACATCAAATGATTCTCATTCTGAGAACACAAATATATTTTTTCATAATTTAAAAATAATTAGTTTAGAAGATCTTTACACAAATATACTAACATTTACCCCTCTTACCTTTGGAACAGTAAAATGTAAAATTTTGAGAAAAAAACTCACCTGGGTTTTACCGGAAAAGTAATAATATTAATTTGGGGGGCAAAATATAGAATTAAATGAAAAATGTAAAATTAAATTTTGTTCTAACGCATCATGTAATATGTCAAATCAAAGGGCTCATTATGATGAATACAAATATATTTCTTTCATATATTTAAAATAATTTATTTAAAACTATTTAGAAAAATATGAAAAATACCCATTCCCCCATATACCCAAAACTATAAGACGTAAATTTTTTAAAAATTTAGAGATATAGAGATATAATTACAGAATTAAATGAAAAATACAATCTTATAATGTTTCTAACGTATTGTAATGTTTTTATTTTCACACTCGGGTTCAGTTCAGTTCTTGGATTTATTTAAAAACACACTCTAATTTATTTCCACTACTTTTACACAAATTTATATTCACAGAAACTACTATTTACATTTTATCTTAACTACACGATACGACCGACGAAAACTGAATCCTCATATCGCCAGCTCTTCTTATTTATATATTTATCTTGGAATTGTCTGGTACGTCCACGAACCATCGGAAAACTCTTTCATGTTCTGGAAGCTTTAAGGGAACTCCCAGTAACGGCAGCGGTCCGCCTGTTGAGAGACAAACATTTCAGGTTCCCAGAATTTAACGGAATAATGTCCCTTCCATGAATTGGTTGATGGCCGTTTCTCGTAACATTGCCCCCTCCTTAAAACCATTTCGTCCCGGAATGTCCTAGAATCCTTCCTGGTGTGACTATATTTGCAGGACTCTCCATTTCGACAACGGGAAGTTTGGTGGAAGTAGCAGTCAACGGTTTTCGAACTGGGGCTGCGAATATTGAGACAGCATACCAGGATGTTGATGCCACTGAATCGAAATATTGTTTCCATCATACTTCTCACCACCCTCCAATTCAGTCCATCCAACCCGCAGGCTATCTTTGGGACCGCCAATTTCATCAGATTCTTCTCCATCATCACATTCCTCAATTCTACCAGAGTCTTCCAAAGATCGCTATATGTTGGCTTGTCTTGCGAGAATGTTTTCGTTACCAACTGGTTGTTTATCTTCGAGATGAAGGACCTTCCCTACCACTGGATCCTGCTCCCGTAGCTTCTGGAACTAGCCATACTTCTTAGCAAACACCTTAGCTATTCCTCTGGACATCCGGAGATCTCGAGCAACACAATGAGCCAGGGCATATTCTATGGGCACCTCAAACAGGTCTCGGGGTTCCTCTGTGGTCACGTCGTGCTTCACTTTCTGCCCATTAGAGTACAGTGCCATAAACTGTTCGAAGGTCATCTCATCATCGGGTGGTTGAATGCTGCGTACTTGGGCTTGGTCATCTTCGCTGTCATGACTTCCGGCATAAGGGGCTAACCTGTTGAAATGTACCACCTTTGGTTTTCCCCGAGGTAGCTTCTTTATTCTATAGATAACATCGTTGATTTTCTTCACAATTTGGTACGGCCCCTCCCAAGATCGTTGCGGGTTATACAACCAAACAAGATCATCAACTTAGAATTCTCCGCCCTCGGCTTTGATGGCGTAGGCTTCCTTCATTCGGGAATTGCCATTCTCGATATTTAACCGGACTCGTTCATGAATGTCGTTCATCTTTTGACGTAGCTGGCTGACATAGTCTTCACCTGCGGTCTCTTCTCCTGGGGGACATCCAAACTTCAAATCGAATGGTAGTCTTAATTTTCGTCCCATGATAATACTGGCCGGGGTCTGACCCGTGGACTCGTGCATAGACGAACGATATGCCATTAGAAACAAGTGCAGATACTGGTCCCAGTCTCTTTGGTGGTCAGAGACTACCTTTGACAAATGGCTGTTAATGGTTCTATTCATCCGTTCTACCATTCCGTCGGATTGCGGGTGTAATGCCGTCGTCCGTGTTTTATTGATCTTCAAGAGATTGCAGACGTCTTGGAAAAGAGTAGACTGGAAGTTTCTACCTTGGTCTAAGTGCAACTCCAAGGGAACACCAAAACGACTGATCCATTCCTTGACAAGGACATCAGCAACGGTCAAGGCTTCTTGATTCGGCAAGGCATACGCTTCGGTGCATTTACTAAAATAGTCCATCACAACCACAATGTATGTACAGATGTCCTCCAGTTGTAACATCATGTAGTTCTCGTAAAACCTCTGGTCTTCTATTTCTGGGAACTACAATCTGTTTTCTGTCGCGTCCGTCCTCTGGAGTTTCCAGGACGCGCTTGAGAAGTCCATTTTCCAGGATGAGTGAGTTCCACTGAGCCCAGTACGACTTTATGGTTGGTGAGTATCGGGAAATCTCCTGGCACATAGGTTTGTGGTCTTCTTCCTTCCACCGGATAACTTCTTTCAAATCTGGATCTAATTTCTGGTCTTTTTGGATCTCCGCAGATTGCCAATGGTCATCGATGGCGGTAGTTCTACAGAGAACAGCCCCTTTTTCTTCTGCTCGCTGACAATGTTTGCAATCATTAGGGCATGGTCTCCTCGATAGGGCATCAGCATTCTTATGGCTTGTTGCAGCTCGATGTTCAATCTGGAAGTCGAATTCTTGCAACCGCTCAATCCACCTGGCCACTTGTCCTTCGGGGTTTTTAAACTGCAAGAGCCACTTCAGTGCTGCATGATCAGTCCTTTTACCATAGAGGTACTTGTAGAAATGTTCTACCCCCTTTACCGCAGCCAAGAGTTCCCTGCGAGTAACGCAGTAATTCCGTTCAGGCTTCTCAAGGTCTTGCTGAAATACCCGATAACTTTCTCCTGACCGTCTTGGATGTGCGAAAGCACCGCACCAATTCCGACATTGCTTGCGTCGGTATCCAAAACGAAGTTCCCATCTGGCAAAGGATAACTTAAGACGGGGGCACTCGTCAATGCTCTTTTCAGTGTCTCGAATGATCGTTGGCATTCCTCGTCCCACTGGTACTGCACCTCCCCCTCTGTGAGTCTAGTAAGTAGCTTGGCGATGTTGGCAAATCCTGCGATGTACCGACGATAGTACGTGCATAACCCCAGGAAACTTCTTAACTGGTGGATATCTTTAGGTATCGGCCATTCCTGGACGGCTTTGATTTTCTGTTTGTCAACAGCTACTCCCTGTGAGGAAACTACATGTCCAAAATATTGCACCTCTTCTTGGAACAGCGGACACTTCTTCGGGCTTCACTTTAATCCGGAACTTCGAAGTCGCCGAAATACTTCCTCCAGGTTCCTTACGTGGTGTTCAAAAGATTTTCCAACCACGATAATGTCGTCAAGATACACCAGACACGTTTTCCATGAAAGCCCTTTTAACGTTGCTGGAGCATTACACAGTCCAAACGGCATCACCGTGAATTGATAAAGTCCTGAGCCGATGGTAAAAGCAGTCACGGTCTTCTTTAGCAAGTTCCACCTGCCAATAACCGCTCTTCAAGTCCAGAGTGGAAAACAACTTCGATCCAGCCAACGTATCTAGGGTATCGTCTATTCTTGGAAGGGGATAGGTGTCTTTCTTTGTAGCGTGGTTTAATTGCCGATAGTCCACGCAAAATCGTGTCGAACCATCTTTCTTTTTAACCAAGACAACTGGAGAAGCCCAAGGGCTATTGGATGGTTTAATAACACCTTCTTCCTCCATCTCGCGGACTATCCTGTCGGCTTCTTCTCTTTTAGCAAGGGGTAGTCTTCTCGCCGACTGTCGAATAGGTTGAGCGTCCCCAGTATTAATTTTATGTTTCACCAGATCAGTTCGTCCTCTTTTACCATTTCCTATATCGAAGATATCCTGGTAGTTTCTAATGATGTCCCTCAATTTTGCTTTCTGGTTTGGTTTCAAATTCTTAGATGAATCGGTGATGAGCACACAGAATGCAGAAATGCCTGGTGGCATTTCTGCATTCTGTGTGCTTCTGACTACAGAGGAAACTGTTGAACAATGGCCCAAAGTTGTTCCTTTCTTTAGCATAACCGAATAATGATTCAGGTTCGTTAGTCTTACTGGAACCATCTCCCTGGAACGAAACAGAGTCTTCCCCAGTGCGACTCCTCTGCCTACATTCCGTCGCTAAGTTCGGGATCAAAAATCATTACTGTTCCAGCTTGAGCTTTCCCATCTAAGCAAGCATCTATAATGATTTCAGCTCTTTCCGGAACATTGACATCCTCTGCTAAGATGGCTCGAAGCACTATGTTATCTTTTCCATGAAGCACCACTTCTTCGTCATTCACTCGCAGAATTCCATCTTTGAAGTTTAACTGGAATCCCTTGGAGCTCATGACATTCATTCCAATGATTACTTCGTCTTCGATGTCTGCCACTAATGCCCGATGTTGGAAGGTTGTGTTTCCCAAGGTCATTTCAACCTCTATTTCACCATGGACTTTCGCTGCTTCTCCTGTCGCTGTTCGCAGTTGCCATTTTGTTGGTTTTATCATTGTCTCTAAAACAATGTTGGGCCTTATTACTGTTTTCGTCGCACCAGTATCCAGCAGCATTGCAAATTGCCTCCTATTAATAAGGCCATCTACGAAGACACTGTTAACGTAGTTGCGTAGCGAAGCGACATATGCGTTGGTAGTTGACACTTGTTTGCTACAGGTCCACGATGGTCCCTTTACATAGGCCTTCTTTAGTTTTCCCGCCGAGGAAGTCTCGACTCCGTTGCTCTCCTTGCAACGACTCTGGACATGTCCTACCTTACGACACTTCCGACATCTAACTAGTCTTTTTTCGATAAGGACTTCTTCTATTATCTTTCTTACAGAGGCTTCATCGTTTCCGCCATCTTCGGATTATCCGTCAACGATTCGGACTCTGGCTTGGCCTCTGCAGGTATTTTTCGCAGCCTCGAATTCTAAAGCTCGAGCCAGTGCATTTACTAATTGAGTCGGTCGAGCTAGGTAACCCTAGCTCGAGCTTGTCTGGCTTCGTGGTCCCGAAGTCCATCCAAAAATGCTTGCACTGCTAACCTTTCTATCACATTTTCCGGTGTGGCTGGATAGGCAAGGCGAACCAGACGGGCAATATCAGCTTCGAACTCCTGTAGGGATTCATTAGATTTCTGGTGGCGATTTTTCAGTTGGGAGTGATAAACGCGCTCCAAATGGGTTTGCCCATACCTCAGTTCTAAATCTTTGACCAGTTGTTCGTAGTCTTCTTGCTCCGAGGTATTCAACGTTTGTAAGATGTCTGTAGCATCCCCTCTTAAGGCTACGGTTAATGCTATTGCCTTCTCCTCTGCCGACCATCCGTTTAGCTTAGCTGCAGCCTCGAATTGGCGACGATAATTAGTCCATGATGATTTTCCATCAAATTGGGGAGGTTTAATTTTCTGTCTTGTCCCCTCGAGGCCAATTTTTGAATCCACTACCTCCAGACTGCTTCTGCTTTCGGTCTTTGAAGGTGTTTCTCCCCTTTGTTTTGCCACTACCTGTTCTTTTATTTTGGTGATCTCGCCTTCCATTATCCGTTTTAACTCTTCTATGCGCGTTTCGTTTTTAACTGTCGTCTGACTCAGTTCTTCGACTATTGTTTGCTTTAGTTCTTCCATCCGGGTTTCATATTTGACCGTCGTCTGCTTCAGATCTTCAATTCGGGCTTCATTTTCGACTATTTTCTCTTCTAGCACTTCTGAATTTTTTTCTACCATGTTTTTCAAATTTTCTTCTAGGGATTTAGAATTTTCCAGTAATTGGGCTTCTAAGTATTCTTTCAAGGTTTTAGAATTTTCCATTAGTTTGTCTTCTAGGACTTTAGAATTTTCTAGTAATTTATATTCTAAAGCCTCTTTCAAGTTTTCAGAATTTTCTACTAATTTATCTTCTAAGGACTTAGAATTTTCTTGTAATGTTTGTAGCTTACCCTCTAATGTCTTGGAATTTTCTAGCAATTTATCCTCTAAAGACTTAGAATTGTCTTGTAATTTTTCTTGTAAGGTTTCTTTTAAATTTTCTTCAAAATTTTTTAATAGCATACTCATGTCTTCATTGCCAGAAACTTCAAACAAGTAAGTATCGGGATCGTTACCTTCATTTATTAGGGCATCTCGTACCCGTTGCACTAATTCACTTTTCTTTCCACTAATTTCTAAATCCCTTTCCTCAAGTTTTTTTTAAGTCCGTCACTTTCAATTGGTCCAAATTCACGTTTTTAAACATTCTTAGTCTATTTATTTTTCACTTCAAAAGTTCCACAAATAAACCGCACAACTGTCACCACTGTAATGTTTTTATTTTCAGACTCGGGATCAGTTCAGTTCTTGGATTTATTTAAAAACACAGTCTAACTCACTTTAATTTATTTCCACTACTTTTACACAAATTTGTATTCACAGAAACTACTATTGACATTTTATTTTAACTACACGATACGACCGACGAAAACTGAATCCTCCTATCTCCAGCTCTTCTTATTTATATATTTATCTTGGAATTGTCTGGTACGTCCACGAACCATCGGAAAACTCTTTCATGTTCTGGAAGCTTTAAGGGAATTCCCAGTATCGGAATAATGTCCATGAATTGGTTGATGGCCGATTGCACCAGCTGTCGGATGAATTCTCGTAACAGTATCATGTAATATATCAAATCAAAGGGCTCATTATAACGAATACAAACATATTATTAAAACAAATTGTTTAAAAGATATTAACAAAAATATAAAAATAATTTGGTCAAGTGCGAGTTGGACTCGGGTTCCGTACCACCTTCAAGATTCGAATATTCCAGTTTCAGACAAGCAGGGAATGACTGCATTTTCTTATACTTACCCTTATATCTTTTAAAGAAAGCGTTTTAAATTTATAAAAAATATACACTTGATTTTCCACACATAGACTTTTTATTTACTGCTTTAGGATTCGCTTGATTTTTATCACAATACATATGTATTTAATTTTCTAATTTGGCCCCCAAAAAGTAATATTAGAGTTTTATTTTACTAATAAACTTTCAGAAATGCCTTTTATAATCTACTGTCTGAGTTTTGAGGCTCTGTAGATAGGAAGAAAAACGGCAAAATAGGTCAAAGTTTAAATTATAAATTATTAAATCTGTTATTCAAATTATTTAAAAATATAAATAAAATATATTTTTCAAATTTTAAATAGTGTAGTTTCTAAAGTGGGAATTAAGTCGATGTTTAATATTTTTAATATCTTTTATACAAATGATTTAAAAATATGATATATTTGTAATTTACATAATGAGCCTTTTATCTAATATATTACATGATGCGTTTGAAAATTGAATCTTTATTTTCCATTTAATTGTATAATTTGTCCCTAAAATTACTATGGGGGTTTTCTAGTAATTTATTTTCCGTTTAATTCTATTATTTGGAGGCCAAATAATAGAATTAGGTATTTTTTTATAGTTTTTCTATAAACAAAAAAAAATGAGGTCTTAGAGTTTGGGGAATAACGGGGAGAATGGGTAATTTTTTTTAATATTTTTTTTTAATATATTTTAAAATATTCATTAAAAAAAAATAAAAAAAATATATTTGTACCTATTCGTCATAATGAGCCCTGGGATTTGATATATTAATTCTATAATTTGCCCCCCAAAATTAATATTAGGGGTTTCTTCTTATTTTTCCAGTAAAGTTCAGGTGAGGGGCTATACCTCCAGTTTTTCAAAATTTTTCAGCTTATGGTTTCGGAGATAAGGGGGAGAATGGGTAAATTTTTTTATATTTTTGTTAATATCTTTTAATTAATTTATTTTATAAATATGGAAAAAATATATTTGTTTTCTTCATCATGAGCCCTTTTATTTGATATATAACATGCTGGGTTAGAAACAATTTTAATTTTATGTTTTCCATTTAATTCTATAATTTGCCCCCCCCCAAAAAAAATAGTTCTTTTATAGTTTCGGAGATAAGGGGGGGAGGGGGAATGGGTAAATTTTGGTATATTTTCGTTAATATCTTTTTAAATATATTTTTTTTAAATATGAAAAAAATATATTTGTGTTCCTCAGAATGAGACCTTTCATTTGAGATATTACATGATGCGTTTGAAATTTTTTTATTTTTAAATTTTTATTTAATTCTATAATTTTCTCCCCAAAATTAACATTAATGGTTTCTCCTTAATTTTCCTGTAAAGTTCGGCCAACGCTCTATATTTCCTATTTTTTTCAAAATTTTAGACTCAGTAGTTTCGGAGATCAGGGGGGGGGGAACGGTCGATTTTTTTAGTTCCCCCCCAGAAGTACCCCTTAAATCAATTTTTTTTCTCTTACGATATGTACTCCTGATCGGGTCACCAAACTATATATTGATACCAAATTTCAACCTCTTCCGTTCAGTAGTTTAGGAGAAAATGGCTGTGATGTGACAGAGGCAAAAATCCTGAGTGATATTATAAGGGTATCCGTATATTGTATATACGGAACCCTAAAAATACACATTCCCCCCTTATCTCCGAAACTTAAATATGTAAAATTTGGAAAAAAATTAGTGATATAGAACTTGACCTCAACTTTACAGGAAAAATAAGGACAAACACCTAATAATAATTTTGTTTTTTAAGTGCACCCATAACGTAATGTAACAAATGAAAAATGTTATCATAAAAATAAAAATATGTTTTATCTATATTTTAAAATAATTTGTTTACACGATTTAATAATTTATTATTCAAAATTTTATCCATTCTCTCTTTTATCTTCCAACCTACTGCGCATAGTTACATTCAATATTTCCCTGAGCTACAAGACTACTGCGCCTAAAATTCAAACAAGTATATAGGGTACTCTCTTCGAGGTGTCATTCCTTTGTACGCAAGACAATATATATTATATATAAATATAATATATATTGTTTCTGGTCGGGGACCTTCATCAGTTGCGCTTCCCACAATTGAATGTCCTCTCGAACACTTCTTTATGCATTTGATGCATTTCGTTAAATTTGAAGACGCGAGATGTCGGTCTTACATCTCGCGTCTTCAAAGTATATAGGGCTTCACTGAAAGTTTATTTGTAAAATAAAACGAAAATCTTAATCTTAATTTTGGTGGCCAATTAGAAAATTAAATAAATATTTTTATAAAAATCAAGTGAATCATATAGCAGATAAAATAAAGAGGTTTTGTGTGAGAAATAAAAGTGTATATTTGTTATAAATTCAAAATGCTTAGTTTAAAAAATATCAACGTGAATATAAGAAAATCCACTCATTCCCTGCTTGTCTGAAACTGGAATATTAGAAAAATATATACTTTGATTCACCTACATTGTATCAAATCTCAAAGGTGGTACGGAAGCCATAGTATTCCAGTCCAACTTGCACTTGACCAAATTATTTTTAACTTTAAGTGAGGCCCTATACCCCAAATAATGTCCACAATTAATGAAGGAGGAATGGGTATTTATTTATATCTTTTAAACAATTGATGTTAACAATATGAACAAAAAAAACATTGTATTAGTCATAATGAGCCCTTTCATTTAATATAATGCATGATGCGTTTAAAAAAAGTTCTCCTCTTCTAAAATTTGCCCCCCAAAATTAGTATTATGGGTTTCTCCTTATTTTTCCTGTAATTTGTTTCTTATAGTTTTGGAGATAAGGGAGGGAGGAGTAAATTTTTGTATGTTTTCTATCTTTTAAATTAATTATTATTAAAATATCAAAAAATAGATTTGTATTCCTCAGAATGAGCCCTTTTATTTGATGTTTTACATGATGCCTTTGACAAATTTTTAATTGCTAATTTTTCATTTAATTCTATCATTTACGCCCTAAAATTAAAATTAAGGGTTTCTGCTTATTTTTCCTGTAAACTTTGGGCAACGTTCTGTTACGAGAATTCATCCGACAGCTGGTGCAATCGGCCATCAACCAATTCGTGAAAGGGACATTATTCCGATACTTCTGGGAATCCGAAATGTTTCGTCTCTCAACAGGCCGACCGCTGCCGTTACTGGGAATTCCCGTAAAGCTTCCAGAACACATGAAAGAAGTTTCCCGATAGTTCGTTGACTTGCCAGAATAATTCCAAGAGAAATATATAAATACGGACAGCTGGCGATGGGATTCATTCAGTTTTCGACGTTCGTATTGTATAGTTAAGATAAACTGTAAATAGTTTCTGTGAATATAAATTGTGTTAAAGTAGTGGAAATAAATTAGAATGAGTTGGACTGTGTTTTTAAATAAATCCAAGAATGAACCCGGGTGTGAAAATAAAAACATTACAGTTCTATACTCCCTATTTTTATCAAATATTTCGTCTCAATAGTTTCGGAGATAAGGGGAGAAATGGTCCATTTTTAAATTTCCCCTTCAAAAGTACTACGAAAATCTTCCTTTTTTTTCATTTACGTTATGTTCTAATGATCGGGTCACCAAACTATACACTGACCATCACTGACAGCAAATTTTAACCTTTTCCGTCGTGTAGTTTTCGAGAAAATTACTGTCATATGAAAGACGGAGAAATCAGAAGCGATATATTATAAAGGTATCCGTATATTGTACATAGGGAACCCTAATAATGCTTAAAAATGTCGACTTTTTAGGAAATCCAGAGTTTGCATTTTTAGAATTGTTTTTACGATACTACGAACTTTATATTTTTTGACTTTTACCTTAAAATAAGAATGAAAAGAGAAATTATTTTTGATACTTATTGATAATGTTTTCAGATCTTTATTTGTTATTACTGATTTTGATAAAACAAAATCTTAATTTCCGAGTATACACGATGTAAACACAATATTATTTTCCTAATTTACATTTTAACTTTAGAGTCTAAATAATGTAAGTGCTAGAACTTTGCAGATTTCACAAAAAGTTTTGCGTTTAATGCACTTTGCTGTGTTTATTTTAGAGCGTTACAGTTGAGAAACAAACCGAGCTTAGACGAAAGTACTTGAAGCACAGTAGTAATAAAGGTTTTGGTTTACAAAATATTGGGGCATTTTTTCTGTTATTATGTCGCGTTGATCGTAAATTTGTAACTTTAATTACATTATTAAAATATATACATGATTCATCGAAATTCATAATGTTATGTTTGAATATTTTTGTAGGTAGATCAGAGTTTTTAGGAGAATAAGTTTAATTGCTTTTGGGATATCTCAATTCACATAGCACCCACACTGTCATGTTCAAATGTATACCTACATGTTCAGTTGGAGGCTTAAAACATTTTTTGTTGCTAGCTAGTTTTACATTTTTCAACACTGCAAATACTGCGGTTTAATGGGATAAGTTCATTTGCTGAGTAGTTTTAACCAATTTTTCTTAAAATAAATTTAAAAATATCCCTTTTAGGCAGTAAATTTCATAAAACAGCTCAAGGCTAAATTGATACAAATACCCTAGTAAAACATAGGTATAGGCTAAAAAATTATGGAAAATTTATATTTTTTTTCTTATGGTTGAATTTTTTTAAATTTTAGACAAACAACCAATTATGTTTAAAATAATGAGTTGTGGTAGTTAATAATATAGATTGTTAAGTAAAACTGCATCAACAATAATATATAAATACATTTAAACAAAAACAAACACCGACCTCAAAAAAGTAACTTAACTAAAAAGCTGATTTTTTACTTTTTCTGAAGTCGGTACCCACGAATTATTTTTACTTTAACTAGGCACCGACTTCAGAAAAAGTATTGTTTCATTAAAAAAATATTTCATGCTTTTTAGTTAAGTTACTTTTTTGAAGTCGTTTTTTTAATGTATTTATTTTACAATTTTTAGTGAACTATGGCTTAAATGGATGCAGTTCTCAAATCTACTTAACTTTTTTGATATTGCCTATTACTTTTAAGCATTCGTCTGACCAACCTCGTTTAGTGTTGACTAGAATAACTTTTTTCTAAATAATGTATTAAGAAAATTTTGCCTATGATTCTAACTTAGGGGGATCCACTATAGTGTAGACGATTTGAGTGTCATCATTCTTTAGGACTGTTAATTATACTGACATTCATTTAATAGTCTCCTCTCCGCGGAATATTATAATAAATCATTATACAGTTTTAAGCGATATAGGACGTAGTTTTCAATTTTAATAAAGTTTGTTTGATAACAATTTGAGTTATTATTAAAAATAAAGGGACTAAACTTAAACAAAATTTATATACTTTGTCAAACCTAGTATACAATTTGAAAAGTAACCAACTGAGACCGTCCATCTTGAAATTGATTAACTGAAATTTATTTCGATTTAATTCCAATCTACTTTCAATTTATTACAATTTTTAGTGCAGTGTTTAATTCCAATAAACTTTGTTTGATTGCAATTTGAGATATTATAAAAAATAAATATACCTCACTTTTAAACAAAATTGATATATTTTTTGAAACCTAGCATATATTTGGAAAATTTACATAAATACTTATTATACAGTTTTTAGTGCAATGGCTTAATTAGATGCAGTTTTTAGTTCTAATTACTTCAATTTGATAACAATTTTAAATTGACAACAAAATGGGTAATAAAAAAAGTCAGATACACATTTTTATCAATTAACAATAAATAGCATATTTTTTTCTTAGCAGTATGTATTATACAAAAAATAAATTAACTATTGTTAATACATATTAGTTACACATTAAAATATCATACTAAATACATAATACCAATAGGGTGTACCTCAAAGGGTGACAACATAAAAAAATAAAGTAACCATTTCTTTCTTTCCTTAGACTGCTTCTAGTTCCATATCTCCATAAACCCTCAATAGGGCCAAAACGGCGCACTTAATACCTTTACTCTTCTCTTGCATGAAAGGAATATTACCAGCCTTGTGACATAAACGATACCCGTGACATTTGGCAATTAATATTTTTATATATATCTCCAATGCGTTAATTATATCCGATAATCTTTCACCTTCTTTCCAAGTTTGTTCTAACCCTTTCTTAACTTCACAAATAATATCATGTTGTATTTTGTGCTGCATATTCCTCACTTGGTACACCTCCTCCATAACTTTGTTTTCAGACCTTATCGTCTTAATATATTCGGGCACTGGACGACTACAATTTCTAAAATTTGAGGGCTGCATCTTTTCTGACCACAGAAATGTTGAGAACTGAATAATAATCTGAGTACTAACTGCAATTTTTGACATATTTTGCGGACGTTTACAACCTTTAGGTCTTAGTCATTAAAGAAGGTATTCAGTATTTTAATCCTTCCGACGGTTGTCCTGTTGCCTATCAGATTATTATTATAGACTGAACCTTACCATAATATAATTTAGACTAATATATAAAGAGGTAAACTTCCTTTGTAGGGGTAATCTCTTGAAGAAGTGAACCGATTTTTAAAATTCTTTCACTAATAGAAAGCTACATTATCTTTGATCTTGGAAATAAACAAATTTTAATTAAATTTCAACAGTCTGTAAAATTTTTTTCATGAATAAATAATAGACAAAATTTTAATTTATAAAATCTTTTGATACTTCCTTGCTACTATTTTGTTTTAAAATTTTAAATAAATTCCCTAGCCTACTTGTTTGGTTAGCAAATTTCATCAAGTAAAATGCTCAAATCTCTATATATAAAATACAATTTTATCTGACATTTTTAGTAATTCGATTAAAACCACAAACACATAAAACCGGCTGAAATATTAAAACAGTAACAATATGGCTATCCCGAAATTTCGATCGGTAAATAAAAAAGAGGCGGTCTCGAGAATTTTCCTGAAAACGCTCCGACAACAAAGAAATAATCGTCGAAATTTCCTTATATTCCACGCTAATTATAAAAGATGACGGTCGTACAAGTTGGGCAGTTTATGTTTGTGTGATTGAATCGACAGAAGAAGTGAATATTGGCGTAAATTTGACTTGAATCCACAGAATCTACTGCAATATAATAAAGTTTAGGCTTTAGTAATTGGCTATTAAATTGGAACTTATCTTAACCTATCTAGTTTTAAGCTTTATATAGTATACATCAAACTTGTTAATAGGTACTTATTTTACGTTTATAGTATTACTTTTGTAAGAATATTCTGATACAAATAAATAAATGTTTTTTATAAAAATAATTGCATATGTAAGATACTTTCTCTATTTATCATAAAGAAAAGTCGCAAAGAACTAGGCACCTTTCTTAAGGCGCCTACAGACACACAAACACTCCTCCAGATATGTACGCGCGTACAAGTACGCCCGTACATAAACGTTTGTTCGAATTGCCTACACACGGAAGACAATTTTTATATTTAGTTTGTTAAATTAACATGGGAACAGTCAGTAACAGTGATTTAAATTTATTAGCAGTGGCGTATGTATGCATAATAAAGTAGAAACAAAACCGATTATTGAATAAACGAAAGGCAGGAAGTAATTGGGCGTGATCGATTTTCACCTGTAAATCTACTGGAAGAACTCCGATTAGAACCGGATAATTTTCGAAATAATCTCTGTATGAATGAAGATTGGTTTCTATTTCTTTAAAATTCAGTAATCCCATTAATCCAGAGACAAGACACTTGCATGAGGTTTGTCATATCACAACACAAAAGATTATCAGTCACCCTTCGATACCTCGCCACTGGCAGGAACTATGGAGATTGGGAATTTTCTAGTATCATTTTACAGTCGCTACGTAAAATAATTCCGGAGACCTGCAATGCTATTTATCAAGTATTAAAGGATGAAGGTATTACTAAGTAAAATAATATATATATATATATATATATATATATATATATATATATATATATATATATATATATATATATATATATATTATTAGGAGTCTTTCCACTTTTCCGCCAATATTTTATACGTATCGTTTTTTTTATTCCTATTCATGTAGTCTTTGGATTTAGTTTTCCATAAACAGGGGAGACATTTATAAAGCTCAATAGTAGTTTAAACCGTAATGAACCACAGTTAATACCTTATGATTAATACGAACCGCACTGATATTATCCCCGATATGTAAATGCGTGCTGCCTACACACGGAAAGATGTGTACGTGCAACTTGTACGTGCGTATAAAAATTCAACCACAACCTGAAGATATCTTCGACAGATATTTTAGGCCGATATTGTCTACACACTGACGAATATGTACGCGCGTACTTGTACGCGCTTACATATCTCAAGGAATGTTTGTGTGTCTGTAGGCGCCTTTATAGTAATGTTCTGTTCAGTTCTTGGATTTATTTAAAAACACAGTCCAACTCACTCTAATTTATTTCTACTACTTTAACACAATTTATATTCACAGAACTATTTACAATTTATATCTACTTAAATATACGGCAGTCGAATACTGAATGAATCTTCCTCAGCTCTCCCTATTTATATATTTCTTCTCGGAATTCTCCAGAATGTCAAAGAGCCACCCAGACCAGGTTAGATTCTTCAAGAAATACATCAAAGCTAAGCCGCCGACCTGGATGCGCCAGCCGAACTATATCTCGAATTCACCGAAATATCGGAGGAATGCCGCTTCCAGGAACCATCGGATGAATTCTCGTAATATTATGGAAAAAATGGACTTCTGTCAAATTATTTGAAATGTTGGTCTGTTGTAGAACTTGATATTCTGACAAAAAAAGTTCATGGGCTCAAACAGATTCTATGACTAATTTTCGAGATAAAGAGTTTTAAACATGGAAAATGCCTCAATTTTGATATCAGGTTTTTCATGATAGACGTGTTTTATTTCCGGTTATTGGAGAAACCGTATTTGTACATTATTGGACATAAACATTTCACAAAACAATTGCCATACATTTTAGTCGATACAGGCTATTGCAAAAATAAGTAACATGTTTTTTTGATTTTTTTTTGTATTACTACGTTGAAAACGTAACATTGCACAATTAATATATGGTTACGGTAATAAGTTGTTGGACGTGCTTCATATATTATAGAGTATGAGCCATCAATATAGCTAGAGCGAGCATATATTATTTTTTACTATTTAACCAATCGTGCTGCAATTTTTATATGAGATTAAACAAGTATAGATTTCGTCTCATGATATTAAACTTATTGCAAAAAATGTACATATTACAAAGTTTATTTTTACATTACTCTGTAGTTCTAAATTTTCTCCGTCAACTTTGAATGTTATTTAAATGTTTACGTTAAAAAATGTTCAGTGTTTAACTGAGGAGAATATTATTAAAATTCTATGACGAGTTTTCAAGATATTGGGTGTCAAACATCGGAAATGCCTCTTTTTCTTATCAGATTTCTCATAGTAGATGTGTTTAACTCTGTTTATTTCAGAAAACGTGATTTGCACATTATTTAACATAAATATTGCACAAAACAATTAATATTAATTATATTTGATTACAGGGTGTTTTCAATACACGTAACATGTAACGTAACGTTGAGTACATAAAAAGATCTAATTGCACAATTAATATAAAGTTAAAGTAAAGAATTCTTGGACATAGGACCTTACCTGAGCTTTACTGGAAAAATAAGGAGAAACCCCTAATATTAATTTTAGGGGGCAAATTACAGCATTAAATGCAAAACACAAAATTAAACTTATTTCTAACGCATCATGTAATATATCAAATCACGTATACAAATATATTTTTTTCTTATTTTTAAAATGAATATTTAAAAAATATATTAACAAAAATATAAAAAAATACCCATTCACCCATTTATTCCCCAAACTATAAGACCTAAAATTTTGTGTTTACAGGACAAATACGAAGAAATCCCTAATATTTGGGAGCCAAATTATAGAACTAAACGGAAAATAAAAAAAAAAAATTTTAACGCATTATGCAATACATCAAATGAAAGGAATGAGGAATACAAATATATGTTTTTCATATTTTTTAAATTAATTATTTACAAGAAATTAACAAAAAAACTATAAAAAAATCCCATTTCCCGCTTTATTTCCGAAACCATATTACCAAAAATTTTTAAAATAATTAGTGGTACTGGGGCTCACTTGAAATTTATAACAAAAATTAGTAAAAAACCCCAATATTAATCTTGGGGACAAATTATAGAATTAAATGGTAAATTATATTGTATATAGAGATTTGAGCGTTTTAATCTGAAGGGAACGGCCTACTTGATGAAATTTGCTAACCAAAAAAAGTAGGCTAGGGAATTCATTTAAAATTTTAAAAGAAAATAATAACACATATGCAATTATTTTTATAAAAAACATTTATGTAGTTGTATCAGAATATTCTTACAAAAGTAATACTTATAGGATATATAACGTAAAATAAAGTAGCTATTAACAAGTTTGATGTATACAATATAAAGCTTAAAACTAGATAGATTAAGATAAATTCCAATTTAATAACCAATTACTAAAGCCTAAACTTTATTATATTGCAGTAGATTCTGTGGATTCAAAACAAATTTAGGCCCATATTCACTTTCACATCTTTATTTTTAACGAAAATAAACAAATAATTCACTGTTTACAAAATAATTACTAATACTACAGCTCACTTCTTCTGTCGATTTAATCACACAAACATACACTGTCCAACTTGTACGACCGTTATCTTTTATAAGTATCGTGGAATATACCGAAATTTCAAATGTTATTTGCTTGTTGTCGGAGCGTTTTTTAGGAACATTCTGGAGACAGCCTCTTTTTTATTTACCGATTGAAATTTCGGGATAGCCATATTGTTACTGTTTTAATATTTCAGCCGGTGTTAGGTTTTTGTTGTTTTAATCGAATATTTTATTTGTAGAGATTTAAGCATTTTAATCTGAAGGGAACGGCCTACTTGATGAAATTTGCTAACCAAAAAAAAGTAAGCTAGGGAATTTATTAAAAATTTTAAAAGAAAATAATAACAAGAGAGTATCAAAGGACTTTACAAATTTAAATTTTGTCTATTATTTATTCAAGAAAAAAATTAACAAGTGTTGAAATTTAATTAAAAATATGTAGAAACATGTATTTGAACAAAAATCAATAAATAAGCCATGACCTTTATATAATTTTTAGGATATAAGTAGCTTGTTTTTTAAAAAATAGTAAGCAGCCGAACTGGCGTAATGATAACCTTTTTGCTTAAGAAGCAGAAAGTCGTTATATCAAACCCGACCAACGAAAACTTTTTTAAAATTATTTATTTTTCACTTAATTAAATATTGAAATTTTTAGATATTCATTTTAAAACGAATTAAATAAAATTCTTACCATTGATAATTCGTCACCACCACAGAATCTTACAATTTGCATTCATCATTATGCATGTAATTATTAACTTCTCTGTTAATATTTAACATTTTGTTACAAAATTTGATATACTGATACTGATTTGATATAAATGTATAAGATTTAGTGAAGTAATGAAACTTTACTTTTTGTTGGATATTTGCCAGTTTCACTTAAATGAACGATCTTTTAATACTAAATAATAAAACTTATTGTAATTTTATAATTGTTAATTTTATTTGTTTATAACAAAAACGTACTATTAGTTACTTTAAAATCTCATTCTGAATGCATATAACAAAAACAAATTAAAGCATTAATAACTAAGTTGTAATATTAAGACAAAATAAAAAATAAAATGTTAAACACTAAGATCCATTTGGTTTTCTTCGTTCAAACGACGACAAATGCTCCTTTCTCCATATCTCTATACACACACAAAAGGGTCAATATGGCGCATTGAGTACCTTGACGCTTTGCTTGTGAGAAGGGAATATTAACTTTGTGACGTAACCGAAACTGCTCACATTTTGCAATTAAATGCTTAATAAATTTCCCCAAATCATTTACTATATCTGCTTTTCTTTTAAACGAATACCAACTGCTCACTATGTTGATTCTTGCTTCACGAATAATATCATGTTGTATTTTGTTCTGCATACTTCTGTTCGCTTTGTACAACAATTGCATATCTCTGTCAGCGGATATTATACTCTCTATATACTTGGGCACTATACTTGTAAATCTTGAGAAATTATAGGACTGCATCTTTTCTCTTCAGAAAAATGTTAGAACTGACTAATCTTAGGACATTTTTGGTATATATAGCTATTTATTAGGGTGTTTACAATTTTTAAACCTTCATAATAATTAAAGAGAATACTAAATCTTTTAATTCCTTCAGTAAGTGACCTGATACCCAACAAATTATTATCCGGTATTAACAGATTAGCCCGTTCCGAGAGTTACCTGATTCGTATTAAAATATTTATCTGATAAAATTGTAATGGCTCCTCCGGGAAGAATAAGAGATTCCTCATAGTAGTTATAGTAGCTTCTTAAAATTGCAATAGGGCAGGTAGTTTATTGATGGCTTAAAATAGTTGAGGTAAGTTGCCTCTAATTAGTCAAATTACCTTGTTGGGTGAAGAAAGCCTGTCTTTGGATTTATGTCATTATTAAAAGAAGATACTCAATACTAAATAGACATAGCTATGAAATATTGTAAATTAGCTTATATGAATTTATCTCTAGATTGATGTAGCTTTAGAAAGTTGTTTTTATGTCGTAGAACTTTACATTAACCATAATTATGAAGAAATAAAATAAATACATATAAAAACGAAATCAAAGAAGCAAAACATATTTTTTAAGCAACAATTAAATACATTTTCTGAATAATTTGGGAAGTATATTTATGAGTTGTATTTTGCAGCTTTGCTGTTCAACTTGGCACCGACTTCAGAAAAAGTATTTATTTATTTCATAAAAAAATATATTTTTGCTTTTTATTTGTATTTTTTAAGTCAGTTTTTGTTTTATTAAATGTACTCATTTTACAATTTTTAGTGATGTACTGACTCAATTGGATGCAATTTTCAAATCTAATCAACTTTTCGATATTGCTAATTGTTGCTATTAAGCAACATCCATTATTAATTGTTGCATAGATTAACTTGTTTTTTAAATATTTATATGTATTTAAATAGTTTTGCATGTGATTTCAACTCACGTGACGCACTGCATTGTAGACGATTAAGTTTATTAATTATCAGACAATTTGATTTAATTACAATTACATTCATTTAATAGTCATTTAATAGTCTAATATACAGTTGTCATGACTATTTATTTATATTATGCAATTTAGTAACATGTCATTATAAGGCGCAGTTTTTAATTCGATTTACATCTTATTATCAAAAATAAAAAGATATTTCACTTTTAAGCAAAATTTAGATTTACTGACAAATCTCGTATACAGTTTAAAAAGTGACATGTAATGAGTACAGCAAATGTTTCAGACCATTAAAATCATTTATGAAGAGTAAATTTTTCTCTAAATCTTATTCATAAGAAAGTTTTCCAGTTGATTCCAACTTATGAAGACACACTGTATATTGAGAACTGAGACAGTTAAATATTTTCTATTTATTTTATTTTATTCCAATTTAATCTTTAAAGATAATATTTGTTTCCAGATTTATGAAATCATAATTAATTTTAAATGTAATTAAAAACTTTTGTTAGTAACTGAATTTTTTCTTCAGATTTCATAATAGCATTGAGTTATTGAATATGATATAATTTTGAATTAGTCATAGTTGAAGATGTCGTTATTGAATTTGACATTACTTTGAATATTGTGCATTTAAGTATCTCATTTCTGATTTTAGATATATTGTGCATGTTAACGGATCAGAATAACATTTGAATATTTTACTTAATGCTCTTGGTAGCATTTGTTTATTTTATCTAGGTTTATTTGATCATTAATTGATTATTACATTTGTTGATTTTGGTAATAATTTGAACTTAGTGTATCAGGTACGTAATGTTGATTCTTGGTTGAACTATAGATATCTGTATGTAGGTATATGAAGTCCGCTACATGTCGACTCGTGTTTGACATTTTAGCAGAATTGTATTGAGGTAATTTACAAGTTCATTAAATGGTTTATTGTTTTACTAAGAGTTTTATTGAAGTAGGTTTGTTGTGACGTAACTGACAATATTCTGAGGCTTTATTAGCCATGGAGCCCTTATCTATAGATTCCTTGTAGCCGCAGAGAATCTACCTGTCGCCCAGAACATCTTAATATTGGAAAGTGAACTTACAGTTGGCTTGGCCCTTATTTGTTAACCCACTCTCGTCTCCACTGAAGCTGCCGTGCAACCTTGTGTCAATGTCTACCACGTGCGCCGTAATACGGTGGTAGATTGGCATTAATGTGTTTCCAGGATATATAAAATTGTACAAATATAAAATTATTATGAAAAAGATGATTAATTGGTTAAAATTGATTGTTTAAATCCAAAATTCCAGACCCCCGCTGGCTACGACCTTGGGTACAACCTATGGCCTTGAAAAATATATGTGACCACTTCGAAACCCTTAACACAATCCAGTTTAAACGTTCCAAATTACGTCAACCCATTTGGAATAATCGCTGAACACATATAAAAAATTGAAGAAAAAAATATTTACAGAGAACCTCCTTCTTTTTGAAGGCGGTTCTTTTTAACCGACTTCAAACAAAAATACAAAAGTAACTTCCTGTCAATATACCTACTTAAATTAAAAAAGTATTTGTTTCATTTTGAAGACGCGAGATGTAAGACCGACATCTAAGATTTTCGAGAGAAAAGAGGTTCCGAATCTGGAGCCGTTCCGTGTAATTGCTGTTCTCCCTTAACTCCTAGGACAGAATGTCACAATAAAATTTTCAGGTTACTTCACCTGTCCTGTGTACGCAAGACAATATACATTATATATTATATATAACATATATTGTTTCTGGTCAGGGAACCTTCATCAGTTGCGCTTCTCACAACTAAATGTCCTCTCGAACACTTCTTTATGTATTTGATACATTTCATTAAATTTGAAGGCGCGAGATGTAAGACCGACATCTAGGATTCTCGAGAGAACCAGCAATTGCCCGGAACGGCTCCAGATTCGAAACCTCTGTGTGCTGATTCTCTCGAGAATCCTAGATGTCGGTCCTACATCTCGCGTCTTCAAATTTAACGAAATGTATCAAATACATAAAGAAGTGTTCGAGAGGACATTCAATTGTGGGGAGGGCAACTGATGAAGGTTCCCTGACCAGAAACAATATATGTTATATATAATATATAATGTATATTGTCTTGCGTACAAAGGAATGACACCTCGAAGAGAGTATTTGTTTCATGTTCAACTTGGCACTGATTTCAATGGGATTATACCTAATATGTAAAAAAATATAATGGATTTTGTAAATTTTTACCTTGATTTTTGGTAATGTGGTTAGTTGTTGACAACAAAAATCATTAGTATTGACATTGACCACCGCATCCAATGATGGTATTATATTCACCTACAATGAATTTTAATTCAAAATTACTTATCAATTTTGATCGTCCATATCCTTCTGAAAAATGGCTTTCGGTCAAATTTACCGAACTTATAGGATGCTATTGATTGTGGTGATTAGGACAAAAGTTTTCAGGGACTCCAAGAACTAAATTGAGCTTTTCATAAAATTTGAGAACTTATAGTGCTGGAAATTGATGCAAAATTTATATTTTTTGCAACAAATACAAACGGTATAATTTCATTTTAAGTTGCAAAAGATGCAAAACTTAGTATGACTTTTTTCTTAATACTAATGATAAATAATTTGGTCAAGTGCGAGTTGGACTCGCATACTTAGGGTTCCGTACCACCTTGAAGATTCGAATATTCCAGTTTCAGACAAGCAGGGAATGAGTGCATTTTCTTATATTTACCCTTATATCTTTTAAAGGAAGCGTTTTAAATTTATAAAAAATATACACTTTGATTTTACACACATAAACTTTTTATTTTATCTGCTTTAGGATTCGCTTGATTTTTATCACAATACATATGTATTTAATTTTCTAATTTGGCCCCCAAAAAATAACATTAGAGTTTTATTATACTAATAAACTTTCAGAGATGGCTTTTATAATCTACTGTCTGAGTTTTGAGGCTCTGTAGATTGGAAGAAAAACGGCAAAATAGGTCAAAGTTTAAATTATAAATTATTAAACCTGTTATTCAAATTATTTAAATATATAAATAAAATATATTTTTCAAATTTTAAATAGTGTAGTTTCTAAAGTGCGAATTAAGTCGAGGTTTAATATTTTTGTTAATATCTTTTATACAAATGATTTAAAAATATGATATATTTGTAATTCACATAATGAGCCTTTTATCTGATATATTACATGATGCGTTTGAAAATTGAATTTTTATTTTCCATTTAATTGTATAATTTGTCCCTAAAATTACTATGGGGGTTTTCTAATAATTTATTTTCCGTTTAATTCTATTATTTGGAGGCCAAATAATAGAATTAGGGATTTTTTTCATATTTTTCCTATAAACAAAAAAATGAGGTTTTAGAGTTTGGGGAATAACGGGGAGAATGGGTAATTTTTTTAAAATATTTTTTTATATATTTTAAAATATTCATTTAAAAAATATATATTTGTATTCGTCATAATGAGCCCTGGGATTTGATATATTACATGACCCGTTAGAAACAATTATAATTTTTTATTTTCCATTTAATTCTATAATTTGCCCCCCAAAATGAATATTAGGGGTTTCTTCTAATTTTTCCAGTAAAGTTCAGGTGAGGGGCTATACTTCCAGTTTTTCAAAATTTTTCAGCTTATGGTTTCGGAGATAAGGGGGGATGGGTAATTTTTTTTATATTTTTGTTAATATCTTTTAATTAATTAATTTTATAAATATGTAAAAAAGATATTTGTTTTCTTCATCATGAGCCCTTTTATTTGATATATAACATACTGGGTTAGAAACAATTTTAATTTTATATTTTCCATTTAATTCTGTAATTGGCCCCCCAAAATTAAAAGTAGAGGTTTCTCCTTATTTTTTCAGTAAACTTCAGGTCAGAACCTATAAATCTATTTTTTTCAAAACTTTACGTTTTATAGTTTCGGAGATAAGGAGGGTGGAATGGGTAAATTTTGGTATATTTTCGTTAATATCTTTTTAAATAATTTATTTTTAAATATGAAAAAAATATATTTGTGTTTCTCAGAATGAGACCTTTCATTTGATATATTACATGATGCGTTTGAAAATTTTTTATTTTTAAATTTTTATTTAATTCTATAATTTGCCCCCAAAATTAATATTAATGGTTTCTCCTTAATTTTCCTGTAAAGATCGGGCAACGCTCTATATTTCCTATTTTTTTCAAAATTTTAGGCTCAGTAGTTTTGGGGATCGGGGGGGGGGGAACGGTCGATTTTTTTAGTTTTTCCCCCAGAAGTAACCCTAAAGTCAAATTTTTTTCTTTTACGATATGTACTCCTGATCGGGTCACCAAACTATACATTGATACCAAATTTCAACCTCTTCCGTCCAGTAGTTTAGGAGAAAATGGCTGTGATGTGACAGAGGCAGAAATCCTGAGTGATATTATAAGGGTATCCGTATATTGTATATACGGAACCCTAAAAACTCTTCTTAACAGAGGCCCACACATATGAAAATAAATAAGCAAGGCAATGAAATGCATAACTTTAAATTTCATTTGTTTCGACCCGCTCTGACCCGACCGTCCCGAACCGACCCGACTCGACCAACCCCTTACTACAGACTGGCTCGATCTTAAAATGCCCATCCAATTCAGTTCTTTGGGTAAGAAACAGGAACCAGGTAATATATTAAGAGTCTCTTCTTTCATAGAAACTCAATAATATATAAAATATAAACTAATATACAATACTTGCACAAAAATTTGCTGTTCGTTCTAATAAAAACCCCAATTCTCCCATTGCGATACCTTAAATTAGAGACTTGACATACGTCAGACATCAAAAAGAACACCATTAAACTTGTCATTAAATTTATGTATTGACTAGCTTCATATTATCAAGAAAACATTTTACATTAAGACTTCTGAATAATATTTTTATAGAAAATCAATACTAAATAGGAAATAAACCTATATAACATCCAAGCAATATAGAATACCTGCACAAAATTTGCTTTTCGTTCTAATAAACACTCCAATTCTCTCTTTTTGATAAGTTTCATACGTCAGAAATTGAAAATATACCACACAAAACGGCAACTTGGCGTTAAACTTTCATATTCTCAACGAATATTTACTCATAGAAGGATACACAATAAGCAAAACATGTCCTTTGTTTACATCGGTTTGTTATCGTAATAAACAAAGTACTCAATAGAACGATTGATGTCTTATATACGTCCGGAGCTTTTATGTCCACCAAAGACAAGTGGCCCAAGTGCTAAAGTGGCTGCGAATCCAAAGTTCTCGGGTTCGAAACCGAGAACAATTATACTTTTCTTTTAATATTATGTCTTTATTAATTAATTTTAGATACTATTTTCAACTGACATAAAATGAGTAAAACTCATTTTAATATAACATAGAATAAAAACTTTAAAAATTTTAAATTGTTGCTACCGTTGAATATATAGGTATATAATTTATTGTTTTATATAAATGTTATGTGTTTGTAATGATTTTAGCTAAGAACAAAACGAACTTTTCTTTGACATCTTGTCTTGAAATACTTATTCAGATGAACAAAACTATTTACAAACACTTACTCAATATATATATATATATATATATATATATATATATATATATATATATATATATATATATATATATTTCTTTGCAGATATATTTAATTTAAAAATTAAATTAGGATTAATACTTGACTTGTAACAAAATAGTGACAATTATTTTAATTCACCTTATATTTATATCCATTACTAAAAGTGACACAAATAAAGAAAAAGAGACAGTGAGATAATGAGAAAAGGGAAGTATATTTCGTAAGAAGCTTTCGCTTCCATCGTTCAGTCTCAAATGACAGTCGCTCTTATTTCTGAGGATTTTGCGTTCAGAATATCTCAGTTTTTCTTCATTGCTTTGGCCCTTATTCATGTTTCTATGTCTGATATTTGTTTCATATGTTTTGATTTTTGGTGTTTTTGTTAAACGTTTGTCCTCTACTTGAAAGGTTCTACTCTTTGAAAATTGTAGGTGTTCACTGTCTCGTTTTCTCCTACGTACATGTATTTTGTCTTATCTTCATTAATTTTTCTCTGAGATGAAAGTTTCTTCCGTGTAGGACTCCTTGCTTACAATATAGAAGTTTCTTAAAATATCCTTTCCTTTCTTCGATTATCTCTTTGTCATTACGTATATGGTGATATTCGTTGTTAAGTGTCTGTATTGACCTCGGCTCGTCTCCAACAATATTACCATGTAGCATTCTTTTTCCTACTTTCGCTGATCCTGGAGTTGTATTATTTGTTTCCCTGATCTTTGTCTTTTTAATTATTAATACGCTTTTATAAGGTTCATGTGTACGTATGTATGTGTTCACCAACTTAAAGAAGTCCAATTAAGTTGAAAATTGGTACATCTGCGTGGGGTGCATTTCACTATATTTGCATACCTCTCCTCTTATAAATAGTTGCCAATAGAATAAGTGTAAGATTTAATATTTCAAGCACCTCATGCTTTTTACTTTCTACTGCTGTAATATAAACTGTTCATAATTAAAAATTATTTTCTGCTTTTTATTTCGGTTTGCTATTAAAGCAGATTTTTTAGTTTCTTTAAACTATATTTATTTTTGCAGTTATTTTCCAGAGCTACTCGATTTCATTACATTCTTTTTCAGACTTTTTTAGTGTTTGTTCTAGTCGTTCTATATGCTGCTGTTATTTTACTTCTTTATGCAGTTCATTCCTTTTGAACTGTGAATAGTGCTTTTGTATTTGTGTTTTGAAATTCTGATTTGAACCTTCGTTCGAAATAGGTGACCTGTAACCCCATCTATTTCTCAGAATGTTCTGACATCCAGTAAATTGTTCTCGTAGCCAGAATCCATATGAGCATTCAGGTTTCGAGTAATGTAACCTAGATTTGTTTGTAGATGTCCTTGTGTTACTTGGATGTAGCTGTTTCTGTAATTCTTTGACCATTATAATATATATGTCGGGAAGGCTGTATTTTCCACTTATTGGCTTAAAATTATATTCATTGCCTTTCTTGGTATTGAAGTCACCACAGAGTAGTCGCATGTCTTGCTAGGGCGTCGTAGAAGGCATCTTTAATAGTTTCATAGTTGTCTTTTGTTGGTACCTATGCTGAAGTGATCAGGATCTTAGACCATCTGAACTAATTCCTCTCTATTACCGCTTAAGAATATGACAGATTTGCTTATATTTATATTTCCCTTCTCAGGCCATCTTATTTCTTTTTGCCTGTCTGAATATGATGGTGGTTTTGCGAGTACCTACCTAGTACTAGTACTCAGTTCGCCCTCACACGGGGTGATTTTCTGGAAAACGGTAGATATTCTTCACGTCATAGATATTTGGAACTACCTCGGGATCTGTCTTAATAGAATACAGTCCAAATCGGTTATGCTACTTTCGAGAACTCGTTGAAAATACATAAAATACACCTCCATTAGAGTAAACCTTTATGTTGACAATTAAAATGAATAAACACAGATTGTATTATTATGGATTTTATATATTTCAAATATTCGGACAAATATTTGAAAGTAGTTTATGAATGATTGAGGAGGTAAATAACTATTTTGATTGTTCTTATAGAAAAACTGACAGAATTAACAGAGACAATATGAATTTGTCAACTAGTTTTCCTGTGCAATATGTTTAAATATATATTGTAAGGTACTTGTCTGTGCGATAAAAAACTAAACATCAACATTGACAATTGCAAAAAACGTAAGACACTGTTCGGCAAGGATTCTTGTGAAGGTATCGAAACGTCACTTAACAAAGATATATAGCCAAATGTTAAGCAGGAAAACTGGTTAACAAATTCATAGACATACTTTATTTTAGTTAATCTTGCGAATAAGTTTTTCTATAAGAAGGCAAGTAGTGTTCCAAGTAATTTTACAAATTACTCATACTACACTTGGATTTACTTATTCAACTCATCTGTTTTACAAAAATTACCAAGGGGTGAGAAACTCAAATGAACAATCAAAATAATTATTCGGGAAAGGTCTGGGGCAAACCCACTATACTATGGACTATGGACGTATCATATAAAGAGATGTGGATACGAGAGGCACAAGACAGAGAGAAATGGCAAATATCTATAGTCACAAATAAAGAAAGCTGAAAAACTGAAATATCTATAAATATTAATTAATATGTTCCTCAGGTTATTACTGGAACTGTAAAATTTCCTAAATAGTTCTCCAAAGAACTCACAGTCGACTATTGAGTTTTGTCCAACTTTGTGGCACAATATTTTAGAGGTCGTCAAAATTTAAAAAAATGGTATTATGGTATGCAGATTTACTGAAATAGCTTTAAAAAAATTGTTGACAGATTGTAAAGATATTCAACAAAGTGGTGGGGACTTCAAATTTCGAGTTTACCATCAACTGAATACACTTGAGCAGCTCGAAATGCATTGTTATTTTGCATTAGTTCAGGGATTACCCCCTAAACGTTAAGTTTTTGGTTTATTAGAATAAAAATATTAGTCAGAGTACTTAAAATAATTTGTATTTTTACTACTTAGAAATATACAACTACTTGGTATATTTAACTATTTTGTTGTGACTAAGAAAAATTCTAAAAAGGTTTAACATACATGTCACGTATTTTTGAATAAATCTTAAACATTTAAAATAAAAAATGGCTAGACTTGGTGAACAGAATAGTTCAATCGATGTAATAAATTTTGAAAAAAATTATATTATAAATAATAAATGCGCCAAATCATACTCAAATCCCTTTTCTTTTAAACTGGTGCCACTGGTGGTATCTACTTCTATTGCGACCAAAGTGACAAAACAATACAAAACAACATTGTTATTGTCGCATTAATGACGTCCAAATAAAATTATAGCTGAAGTACTTTCAACGAATCTGATTATTACATACCTGTTGGTATCAGCGTTAGGGTTTGTATTAACTTCTTCTGAACCAATCATTTTGAACTCCTAAGGAGAAGTGCTCAGTTTTTCACATTAGATCCTACTAAAACGTTCTAATGAAGTAATTCGTCGTAATAATCACTACGTAAAATTGAAATACCATTTAAAATTTGTTTACTTCTTCGAAACGCGACAACAACACTACCTGGATTGTTTACGGTCAATATTATCGCACTGTCTTATTTATTAACCTCAAATGGGAAAAATTTTGATACAAACGATATCTGTTACGTTCTTTGTGTATCTTTTTACATGCGGATTGAACACGGCCTCGAACACGATAGGTTACCATCAGGGGCCACCGTAACAAATGCTCTAATTTATCTATTAAAGTCAATTAGAGGCTTGGACGTAGGTGATATACTCTCGTGAGATGTAGAAGTTTATCTTATTTACGTTTCTTTTATACAGTATGTCCTTTACTTGAAATACAATATCGTTATACAAATTACGAGGTTATCATAAATTCTAATAGGAAAAATATTATGTTAGTTAAATTCAAAACTGTGGACAATTTGAACCTTGGCGGAATATAAATCTATAATAGTATAATAAATCTATTTATTTATTAATAACATTGTTGATTAATAACATTTGTACAATTTTTTTTGTAGTTGGGCTGAATTTGTTCTCTTTATATTGCGCATTTGTAGTAAAAGTAATTACTGATTTATTACAGCCTTATACTTATAAACATCCTCTTTCCATATAAGTATGAAGAAAATTATGTAACTGTGAGTGGTAGATAACATTAACGGGGAAAAAATACCATTCATTGGCACATTTAATACAATAATTTTTAATCAGATAAAAACCTAAATGTTGTGAACAATTTATAAGGTAGTGTTAGATGATTCAATAAACAAAATAGTAATTAATGAAAATTAATGAGTTTCTTTTTGATGAAATCCCCATTTAAAATTCGCGGTGTAACTGGCATAAGCAGTTGAAAGGTACCTAAACCCTTTCAGGCTGCCACCATTCAGGGTTGAGCACATGTGTCGGAACATTTTAATTGTGGTTAACGTACAAGTTCTATTGAAAAATGATCCTAAAGCGGCCCCTAGACTGTTCCTAATATTGGGCAATAATATTGTAAAATAATATTGAGTGTTACCCTACACTGTGGGGTTTGATTGACTATAGCCAGTCAGTTCTCAATTTTACCACCAAATATGTTAACTAATATCGAAGCAACTTGTCTTATAATCGCATTGTCTGTGAGCTTATTTAACAATAAAAACGGAAGAAAAAATGCAGATAGGTAAAAGGCTGGTGTAAAAAAATATGAAAATATATACACGAACATTTATTTGTTATATGACCTGAGAATTTGTAAATCACTAAATTTTCACAACTTTCCGAACATGAACACTGCTCAAATTATTAAAAAATGTAACCCTAGTTACTCAGAAGAAGAACACCCAGTTGCGATGCGCTATACGTGCATTTCAGCGTTTTTCGAACACTACGGTATTTAGCAACAGGAACCTTTGTGAATCTAAAATTGAGTAACTACCATATCGCCACTGTTCATTGGAATAGTTGTTATGGAAACGGGCGACTTGACGCTGCTGCTATATTCTTTGGACTTTATATCCCACAAGGTGGGCATATTTCTATAAACTTAAACTCCCACAGATTCTAAAATCAACCGTTATTCTTCATTTTTCGAGTTCCGCACTCGGTGATTGACGTGGAAATACTGAATAATATTGTGCAATATTAACCCCACATTGCATTCTTTTGTCGGGTTGCACAATAAATATCAAACCCTTTTTGATCTGCTCAATATATTACACTACCAACAAACTATCAATAATATTGCGCAATACGAAATATTGTGCAATATTACTGACATTCTATTCTGTGGTATATTTTGAACTCGAAAAATTATCACATGTTTTGAGATATGATCACAAGTAGATTTTTTCAAAGATATTTATTAAACAATTCCAATTATATAAGGTTTGGTAGAAGCACAAAACCAGACTGTTTCGGTATTGGGTAATATAAAATATTGAACTTTAGATATTAATGAAAATTAAAGTTTTATAACAGAACATACTCAAATATTTATATATATATTTTATACACAAACCATAAATGTTCACAGTAAGTGTTCAAATTATTGGAGACCTTGGGCTGCCTGGCAGTTTCTTAATTGATGAATGAAGGACGGTAATGAGTTTTGAATGTTATCCTGCAAAATTTCCTGCATGACCTAATTTGATGTTACAAATCTTATGCGGATTAGGATAAAAGATCTTGTACACACTAGATTTTAAATATCACCAAAGGTAAAAGTTTAAAGGATATAAATCGGGCGACCGCCGTGGCCACTGAATTTGTTCTCTTCGACCATCGCTATAAAAATATTTCATTTAGGGACTAACGCATGCGAGTCCAATAATGTAGCGGAGCTCCATCTTGCAGATGTCAAATGAAATTAATGCAGAATTTACCTGGGACGGACGTAACTGAATTATTGCAGGAACAATTTCATCTCGTAGAAGTTTAGCATGTAAAAGAATGGGAAGATTATCTGACCTCTAATTATATTCGCCCACACGTTCAAACATTTTATTTTTGAAGATATTGAGCGTGACCCGCTTCCATCCGTTAGGATTCTCATTAGCCCAATTGCCACAGTTATAATATTATAAACGGCATTCTTCTCTCATGCAATTTTTGAACGAACTCTTCAAACTGCACTTTGTGTGGATTAAACTTATTTCTAGACATTATACTCTTTGCCGATCTCTCGGTACTATTATGATGAAAGTATAAATTTACTATTGATGTTTTTAGATTTTCTTGTGGATTAATAAGAACATCCAGTGACTTATCGTCATTTGTAGCCGTCTTATGTCGATTGGATTTTAGATTTTTTGAAGACGCGAGATGTAAGAAGAGAGTATTTAGATTTTTTATTGAACTTTTTCAGAATCCTTGAAGTTGTTGAATTTCAAATAGTTCTTCATAGGAATGTTGCATTAAAAATATTGTATGCATCTTGTATATATCTCTACCTGTTCCCAATCATCAATAACAACAATACTTTTTCACTTTTTGTTAAGTGAACATCTAATGAAATGTTTTACACGAAATCAACCTGTATGGAAAGGCACCGGTAACCTTACCCAGCGGGTGGAGACTCGCACTCCCCATTTTGGAATCTTATGAACACCCCAGTTCGTTTAAGATGTCCACGCCGATGGGTGACACGTTCGACTCCCTTGACGGGTCCCCCCTTTTACTTTTCTGGACGAGACTGACATCCGCTTTGGATGTGTGCGCCTCTACTTGCGGGACGCTTTGGCCCAGTTTTAGGAGTAACAGTCAAGAGGTCGGCAAAGGGTTCTCGTCTAAAATACTAGGTCGCTCCCCATACAGGGCGATGACCCGACATCTCAAGTGACGGTCCCACTGTTACCCGCCAGGTCGTCTTATCACCACAATCTCGAAGGAAAGCAGGTCTGACGACTACTTTTATTAAAGGCTTAACAAGTCGGCCTCGTTTTCTTTCTCTCAATCCCGAAGGAAAGTGTGTCCGGCGAATTACTTGTGTAAACTTTTGGCAAGTCACACTCGAGGGAGAGGGCCCTCTCCTTCCCTAGTTACTAACAGGCACCGCCTTGTCGCCAGAAACGAGGTCTGGAATCGACTGCCATGACACCGAAAGTTTTATGGGTAGCCACCGGGAAGTAATTTTGACTACCTCCAAATCGACAAAATTTGCAAAACAGTGACAATAAAGCGCTAATATTCTAACTCATACTAGACAAAAAGGTCTAAACGTGCGAACGATGTATTTTATTACTTTATCCAATACTTAAACAAACTGGAGCCTACCAAACCTTATATCATTGTAATTGATAAAAGAATATATTTTTGATTACGTAAAAATTTATAGGGTGATCGTTTTAAAAAAACTGCCCGTGACGTCATTTTTCAAAATAAGTGATAATTGTTTGGTACAAAAGTGTAGCCCAGACTAGAGTAAAGATGCTACAAAGTGTTTTAGGGTCATTTTTCAATACAAATTGTACAAATTTGTCCAACCCTGTATAACAGGGTGGCAGGTGGTTGCGTATTCTCATAAAGATTTCCTGTTCAAGATCATTTTCTTTTCTTTTACCGTTGATGTTTTATTCTGCACTCGGTGCGATGGACGTTGTCGAAATTTTTAACTTAGATTCTTTTTTCGAAAGATGAGGAAGAAAGGAAGGGCGACCTTTCATTCCCCAACCTGGAAGACGAGAAATTTTCTGCCAGGGTTTATTCCTTAAGCTAATATGTTCCAATTTTAAGGGGCCGGACCTCACCTATGTATATATATGACTGCCACGATTTTGACTAGAGATCACGACTTCGACGTGGAAGTTATTTCATTAGTAAATTAGCTTCCATAATAGGTAAAATATCATATTTGCCTTACTTGTTCATAAAAAGCGATAGAAAAACTGTCAAACTATATAAATCAGTTTACAAACATAAATGATAAAAAACTGCATAAGATATGAAACGTTTCTTAGTCGAAAATGTTCCCATATGGTGTGAGTTGGTACATATGAAAACATTTATTCATAGATAAGGAAGAGAAATTCAACATAAAAATTGTATTCCTTAATAAATGTTCTTATTAGACGTACGTAATTTAATCGGTATTGAAGAAAGAGGAAAGATTTGTAGTCAATTTGTTTATATCTCATATATAGGGCTTTCATTTCAAAACTAGCTACCCTGCAGTTTAAACCCCTAAGCGGGGGTGAATACCACTTCTACAAGTTTAAATAGAAAGGGGTATCATGGATAAGTCTTTTTAAAGGTTTCTTTTTTGTCATTTTTTTAAATCAAATTATTTAATGTATCATAATATATTGTGAATGCGCTGGTATTAAAATATGTTGGTTATTCTTATTCGAAATCTAGGATGAAATTAATTGAAAATAGATTGGAATTTCATCAAACTATGAGCGGATCCAAGGGGGTGATGGTGGCGATCGCCCACACCTAACTCCAAGAGCCTAGAAGAAGGTAACTTCTATAGGTTTAAACCTCAGAACGACTGTGTTTAATGTAATAATCCAAGAAATATGACTTTAAAATTTTATTTATGTAAATTTAGTTCAGGAAGCATGAAATCGCTCCCCCAGAAGCACGTGCCTGGATCCGCCCCTGTTTCCAGGTCAAAGTTTTCAATTTGTTTGCATATATATACATATATATATATATATATATATATATATATATATATATATATATTTGTTATTAAGTTTTCGCGGCACTAAATGTTTTAGATGGTTTCCGGGAATTCATCCGCGTAGTTGATAATTGATCCCTGCCGGGATCGATGGTAAAATGACGACGTTTCGGCAGAGTCACATCTGCCCTCTTCAGGTCGGTTCGCACAATTCTCGTAGCCTTCTCCTTTCGCTTCTAGTTACTTGAATACTAAGATTTCCTGAAGCGAGCGCGCTGTTATATAGTCGCGGCTCGGCGCCTATCGGTTGACACCGTGAACGACTGCGTGTGATTGGCCCTTGGCGCTGAGTGGGCACGGCTCCATCCTGCTGATTTGTTATTTCCGGTTGAGTTGTTATTGGACGGGTCCAGGCCGGTACGGTGTTTAATAGGATTTTCCAACAATTCGATAAGTTCTGAATTTCATTGCGTGCGTTTAGACTGTGAGGTCTCTTCGCTATTTCAATTGCCTCTCTTACGAGTCTTGATTTCGGGTGTTCTATATTTGCCAGTACTCTGGTGTTCTCAAAGTCTATTCGGTGTGACATCGTGGTGGCGTGTCCCGCAATGGATGTTGTTTTTTCCTGCTTTCTTACAGCGTTCTGGTGTTCATCACGTCTAGCTTGAATTCTTCTATTAGTTTGCCCCACATAGGTTTTATGACAGTCTGCACATGGAATCTCGTACACTCCCTGTTGTTCTAAAGGGATCCTCGTCTTCGGAGTCCTCAACACCGTGCTTATTTTTCTGTCTGTATTGAAAGTAGTATCGATATTGTGTCTCCGTAGAATTCTTGCAATACTGTCCGTGGTCCCCTTGACATACGGCAAATAAGCCTTGGTTATTGGTGTCTCATGCTCCTCGTCTGTTTGTCTCGGTTTGACTTTAGGGCTCTTTGTATATTTCGGTCTGTAAATCCGTTTTGTCTCAGAGCTGTTTTTAAACTGTCCATTTCCTGTTTGATGTTATCCTTGTCAGCTAGCCTTTGTGATCTGGTTACTAAAGTCTTGGTGGTGATAAGAATTAGCATGAAGGTATCTGTTGGTGTGAGTTGCTTTCCTATATACTGTATGGCCAAGGGTTCCATCTTGCTTCCTATTTATAAGAACATCAAGGAATGGCAGTTGATTGTTGGCTTCAACCTCCATGGTAAATTTTATTTTGTGATGGATGCCATTAAGGTGATCTAAAAAAGTATTGAGGTGTTCCCTCCCATGAGGCCAAATCACAAATGTATCATCCACATATCGCAACCACAAACTGGGTTTAAGAGTTGTTGTTCTTAGTGCCAACTCCTCAAAGTTCTCCATAAAAAAGTTCGCTATAACTGGTGAGAGTGGCGATCCCATTGGAGCTCCTTCCACCTGTTTGTATCGTTGGTTCTCGTAAACAAAATAGGTGTTCATCAGACAGTGCCTTGTTAAGTCTACAAGGTGTTGAGATGGTTTGTATTTTTCTATTATGATATCCAAGGCTTCGTCGATAGGGATGTTGGTGAAAAGGGACACTACGTCAAAACTTACAAGAAGACACTCTGGTTGTAAAACCGTTTTCCTAAGAATTTCGATGAAATGTGTCGAATTTTTTACATATGAATCTGCCCCCTTTGCAAACGGTTGAAGTTGTTGGGCTAGGTATTTGGCTAGGTGTTATGTTGGGGATCCAATTGAGCTTACTATTGGCCTCAAAGGTGCACCTTCTTTATGTACTTTTGGCAACCCATAGAATTTCGGACATCTCGATGACTTTTCACGCTGAATGAGTTGCAGTTGGAGATTTTTGTCGATCCTACTAGCTTGGATTTTGGCCTTGGTTGTTTTCTTTAGATAAGTTGTTGGGTGTCAGTAGTAATTTGTTTATATGCTTGAACTTGTAGCAATATTTGAATTTTGTTTGAATAATCCGCTGTATCTAAAATTACAGTCGCATTTCCTTTATCAGCAGGTAGAATGACAATGTCCTTGTTGAGGCGCAGTTGTTTCAAGGCCTCATTTTCTTCTATAGATAGGTTCCTTTTGGGTGGTTTAGACTTTCTTAGAACATGTGACACATCTTGTCTAATTATTTCAGCGGTGTTCGCATCTAATTTTGAAACTGCTGTTTCCACGCCACATATTATGCTCTCTTTTGGTATGTGAGAGGGAGCAATAGCGTAATTGAATCCCTTAGCCAACACGCCAATCGAGGAAGTGTTCAATTGGACCGAAGATAAGTTATAAACGGTTTTATTCGTTTCCAATTGCCGTGAGGTTAGACTGTGACCGTTATTTTCCGAGACAAATTCGTTTTTGGCCTTCTGTTGGAGCTTCAATTTGTTAAATTTTGCCTGTTGTTGCATTGTTGTTAACTCTGCATTCGTTTCGGCCCTAAATTCGCTAATCTCATCGAATTTATCCTATATTATAGGGTGGAGTGTATTGCTTACCTGTAGGTGGATATCTAGGAGTTTAGTATTAAGAACATCCAAATCTCTTCTGACATCACGTATGGCTTCCCTAAGTAGGGCACAACTAGCTTTCCATAAGATATTCTGTGTTTTTCTGTTGGTCTTCCAGAACTTTACCGTCATGTTTTTCGGAATAACTCCTTCATCGCGGCATCGTTGTAAAAAATGTAGATCGCACAAAAGTTTGCTTCTTTTCGCGCGTAATTTCTCAAATGTTTTACACAAATGAAAAGTATTCTCCCCGTAGAAATTCACTATATTTGTTTTTAAGTTTTCCTCGGGCACTAAATGTTTTAGATGGTTTCCGGGAATTCATCCGCGTAGTTGATAACTGATCCCTGCCGGGATCGATGGTAAAATGACGACGTTTCGGCAGAGTCACATCTGCCCTCTTCAGGTCAATGCAACAACAGGCAAAATTTAACAAATTGAAGCTCCAACAGAAGGCCAAAAACGAATTTGTCTCGGAAAATAACGGTCACAGTCTAACCTCACGGCAATTGGAAACGAATAAAACCGTTTATAACTTATCTTCGGTCCAATTGAACACTTCCTCGATTGGCGTGTTGGCTAAGGGATTCAATTACGCTATTGCTCCCTCTCACATACCAAAAGAGAGCATAATATGTGGCGTGGAAACAGCAGTTTCAAAATTAGATGCGAACACCGCTGAAATAATTAGACAAGATGTGTCACATGTTCTAAGAAAGTCTAAACCACCCAAAAGGAACCTATCTATAGAAGAAAATGAGGCCTTGAAACAACTGCGCCTCAACAAGGACATTGTCATTCTACCTGCTGATAAAGGAAATGCGACTGTAATTTTAGATACAGCGGATTATTCAAACAAAATTCAAATATTGCTACAAGATCAAGCATATAAACAAATTACTACTGACACCCAACAACTTATCCAGAGAAAACAACCAAGGTCAAAATCCAAGCAAGTAGGATCGACAAAAATCTCCAACTGCAACTCATTCCGCGTGAAAAGTCATCGAGATGTCCGAAATTCTATGGGTTGCCAAAAGTACATAAAGAAGGTGCACCTTTGAGGCCAATAGTAAGCTCAGTTGGATCCCCAACACAACACCTAGCAAAATACCTAGCCCAACAACTTCAACCGTTTGCAGAGGGGGCAGACTCATATGTAAAAAATTCGACACATTTCATCGAAATTCTTAGAAAAACGGTCTTACAACCAGAGTGTCTTCTTGTAAGTTTTGACGTAGTGTCCCTTTTCACCAACATCCCTATCGACGAAGCCTTGGATATCATAATAGAAAAATACAAACCACCTCAACACCTTGTAGACTTAACAAGGCACTGTCTGATGAACACCTATTTTGTTTACGAGAACCAACGATACAAACAGGTGGAAGGAGCTCCAATGGGATCGCCACTCTCACCAGTTATAGCGAACCTTTTTATGGAGAACTTTGAGGAGTTGGCACTAAGAACAACAACTCTTAAACCCAGTTTGTGGTTGCGATATGTGGATGATACATTTGTGATTTGGCCTCTTGGGAAGGAACACCTCAATACTTTTTTAGATCACCTTAATGGCATCCATCACAAAATAAAATTTACCATGGAGGTTGAAGCCAACAATCAACTGCCATTCCTTGATGTTCTTATAAATAGGAAGCAAGATGGAACCCTTGGCCATACAGTATATAGGAAAGCAACTCACACCAACAGATACCTTGCTAATTCTCATCACCACCCAGCCCAACTACAAGCCGTCGTCAAGACTTTAGTAACCAGATCACAAAGGCTAGCTGACCAGGATAACATCAAACAGGAAATGGACAGTTTAAAAACAGCTCTGAGACAAAACGGATTTACAGACCGAAATATACAAAGAGCCCTAAAGTCAAAACCGAGACAAACAGACGAGGAGCATGAGACACCAATAACCAAGGCTTATTTACCGTATGTCAAGGGGACCACGGACAGTATTGCAAGAATTCTACGGAGACACAATATCGATACTATTTTCAATACAGACAGAAAAATAAGCACGGTGTTGAGGACTCCGAAGACGAGGATCCCTTTAGAACAACAGGGAGTGTACGAGATTCCATGTGCAGACTGTCATAAAACCTATATGGGGCAAACTAATAGAAGAATTCAAGCTAGACGTGATGAACACCAGAACGCTGTAAGAAAGCAGGAAAAAATAACATCCATTGCGGAACACGCCACCACGATGTCACACCGAATAGACTTTGAGAACACCAGCGTACTAGCAAATATAGAACACCCGAAATCAAGACTCGTAAGAGAGGCAATTGAAATAGCGAAGAGACCTCACAGTCTAAACGCACGCAATGAAATTCAGAACTTATCGAATTGTTGGAAAATCCTATTAAACACCGTATCGGCCCGGACCCGTCCAATAACAACTCAACCGGAAATAACAAATCAGCAGGATGGAGCCGTGCCCACTGAGCGCCAAGGGCCAATCACACGCAGCCGTTCACGGTGTCAACCGATAGGCGCCGAGCCGCGACTATATAACAGCGCGCTCGCTTCAGAAAATCTTAGTATTCGAGTAACTAGAAGCGAAAGCAGAAGGCTACGAGAATTATGCGAACCGACCTGAAGAGGGCAGATGTGACTCTGCCGAAACGTCGTCATTTTACCATCGATCCCGGCAGGGATCAGTTATCAACTACGCGGATGAATTCCCGGAAACCATCTAAAACATATATATAGGTTTGAAAACAAGTTGGCACGGACGGAACTATGTGTAGCTCTCTTGATGGTCCTGATGTTCGTCCGTTGAAAGTTTTGTCCCTGTAAAGGAACAGTCGCCTGACGTTTCGCCAAAATCTCACTTGGCATTTTCATGAGGCTTTTCCTCTTCTTCCAACACGAAGGGTGGCTGCAGGTTCGGACCTTTCCGGACTACTTCGTATCCGAAATCGTCGGCTAGGTCGTTCACCGCTTGGTCTGCTCTCCGTGGCATCTGAAGTGGAAGTGAGCTCCGATATGTGCGCGCCGCTATTTATGCTATCTCCCGAGTCCCCTCCTATTTCTTTGCCCCGCCTCCGATTGTGTTGAGGGGGCGGTGCCATTTGTTTTGATTGGGTGACACCATTGCGTTGTCGCAAATTGTACCGATGACGTGGTTTTGTTTGTACCGATGGCGGCCGCAGATCGTCGTTAGAAGGGTGGGCGTCCTGATAGTAGGCTACGAGTGACGGAATGCAACGTTGTGGTACTGTTGCGCTCTCTTTTAATTTTCTTTTCTTTTCCCGTAAGATGTTCTTCCAGGCTTGTTGCAGGTGTAGAGCTTCGTTACGGTTATTGATTTCTCCTTCCTTTTTCTTCCTTTCTATAGCTTCCCTAATTGTTCTTCTTTTGAAGTTGTTTTCTGTTGCCAGATGCTTAGCGCCCTCAAAGTTGATTCTATGTCCTGTTTGCTGTTGATGTTGGAACAGGGCCGAGGTTGTGGTCTTGTTTCGTATGCTAAGTTTGTGCTCTTCGATTCGGGCTTCGATCCTACGGTTTGTTTGACCTACATATGCTTGCTCGCATCCGCCGCAAGGTATCTTGTAGACTCCGTGACTCTCTAGTGGACGTTGGTCTTTGGGATTGCCTAGAATGCTTTTTATCGTCTTATGAGGTTTGTAGGAAGTTTTGATGTTGCTTTTCCTAAGGATTCTTCCGATCCAATCTGTCACTCCTTGTATGTACGGACGGGTGGTCGCTGCCTTTGGGGGGTCTTGTTGGGTTTCTTCGTGCCTTGGTAGTTCTTGTTGATTCAGGGCTCTTCGTATGGTGTTGTTGCTGTACCCATTCCTCCTCAAGAACTGTGAGACGGTGTTTAGTTCCTCTTGTTTGTGTTTGGCGTCTGCAATGCGTCGTGACCTGCATATAAGTGTATTTGCTACTGCTTGTATTTGGGAGGGATGATGGTGGGATTTAGCATTAAGGTATCTGTCGGTGTGTGTCGGCTTTCGATAGACTGTGTATTCTAGCTTCCCTGTTGTTGTCCTTTTTAAGTAGATGTCCAGAAAAGGAAGGCATCCATCTTCTTCCATCTCCATGGTGAATTGGATCCTTTCGTGTAGAGAGTTTGCCAGGTGTAGGAAATTGCTGAGTTCCGTATCCCCATGAGGCCATACTATGAAGATATCGTCTACGTATCGTAGCCAGACTTTTGGTTTCAGGGGGGCTGTGTTTAAAAGGGCCGTTTCGAAAGAAGACATGAAGAGGTTTGCCACCGCTGGTGAGAGTGCCGAGCCCATAGGTGCACCGTCGACCTGTCTGTAAAGTTGCCTGTCAAAGGAGAAATATGTGTTTTTGAGGCAATGTTCAGCGAGTTGTATGATGTGCGCAGGAAGGTCTTCATTCATGGCAATTTGGTCCAAGGCTTCGTCGACGGGGATGCTTGGGTAAAGTGATTTGACGTCGAGGCTTGCGAGGCGGCCTTCTTCTTGTAAGTTTAGGTCCCCTATTGTTATGAAAAGATGTTCGGAATTTTTTACGTAGGACTAAAGGTTGCATGGCTGCTGCGAGGTACTTCTCGAGTTGTTGAAGAGGTAAGTTGAAAGCACTGACTATCGGGCGCATCGGGACTCCTTCCTTGTGAATTTTTGGCAGACCGTACAGCTTGGGGCATCTACTGGATTTTTCTCTCGGGATGAGTCTTTTTCGTATGTCCTCATCTGGTATGAGAGCCTGAATCTTGGATTTGGTTGTTTTTTCCAAGTAGGTTGTCGGGTCTCTCTTTATTGGCTTATAGGTTTGGTCCAGTAGAATTTCTTTCATTTTTGAGTTGTAGTCATTTGTTTTCATGACTACCGTGGCGTTTCCCTTGTCCGCTGGTAGGATTGTGATGTCTTTGTTTTTCCTGAGGTTAGTGAGTGCTTGGTGTTCTGCCCTGGATTCTTGCTACGTCTTGCCTTATTTCTTCGGCTTTCTCCGGTTCGACGTGGTGTAGTGTTGATTCTACACCAGAGATGATATCTTCGACCGGTATGATTGTTGGAGTTATTGCGAATTTGAAGCCTTTACACAGGAGCTGTTTCTCGACAGCGGAGAGTGGGTAGTTGGAAACGTTGTGGACCACTTTGTCATAGTCTAGCGGCCTAGTATTTGTGATCTGTACGGCCTTCCTAGCATCGGTACAAACAGAACCTCGTCATCGGTACAATTTGCGACAACGCAATCAAAACAAACGGCACCGCCCCCTCAACAGAATCGGAGGCGGGGCAAAGAAATAGGAGGGGACTCGAGAGATAGCATAAATAGCGGCGCGCACATATCGGAGCTCACTTCCACTTCAGACACCACGGAGAGCAGACCAAGCGGGGAACGACCTAGCCGACGATCTCGGATACGAAGTAGTCCGGAAAGGTCCGAACCTGCAGCCACCCTTCGTGTTGGAAGAAGAGGAAAAGCTTTATGAAAATGCCAAGTGAGATTTTGGCGAAACGTCAGGCGACCGTTCCTTTACAGGGAGAAAACTTTCAACGAACGATTCAATAACACGAACTTTGTGTGAACTTTGTGTGAACTTGTGTAACAACTATATTTCGTCGTTCCCAGCTGACTCAGCGACACGTGGAGTATCACATTACAGTACCGCCGAGCATCCGTGAGAATCGCCGTGTCGACAGTGCTGATTCATCATTATAAATGTTATAAATTGTAGAATTTCACTTAGTCTTCATTCATTATTACTCAGTTACTCTGTCACTTTATATTGTTATTTTCATTTTAAAGTTATAATTATTGTATTGTTATTAATAATACTTTTTTTAAGTTAATTTTGAAAGTGTGATATAACAAATTGGCGCAGTGGCAAATTGATTATTGAGTTTTACACCATTTATTTTATTGATACCATTTTTTCTATCCCATTTTATTATTTTGATTTGAACCTTTTTTCCTTTTATATTCTATTAAACCAAAATGGCACAAGCACAAAACAACACTGTTGCCGAAGAAACTGAAAAATATAGGTTGTCGGAAATATTTTCAATAATTCCAGAGTTTGAAGGCGACCAAATTTCTTTGGCCACATTTATTCATGCTTGCAATTGTGCATATAACAGGTCAACTGCTGAACAAAAATACTTGTTAGTAATCCACATTAAAAATAAATTAAGGGGAAAAGCGGCGCAGTTAATCAACTCGAGGAACCCTGCGTCTTATCTCGAAATAAAATAACTTCTAACTCTTCATTTTGGGGATTCTCGTGATCTTTCCTCATTAATACACGACCTTCAACGGTTAAAACAATTATCCAATGAGTCTCCCCTAACATTCTATAATAGGCTTCAAGTATTGAGTGCGAAAATGCACTCATGTATCCAAAAAGCTCCTAGTCTGAGCACCGAGCAGAAAGACCCTCAAACCACTCTCGTTGACACCATGGTTTTAAACACATTACTTACCGGTTTAGACCTCGATTAGGCCAAATTATCCGTGCCAGTAATCCGAAGGATTTTCTTGAGGCACATTCACGGATAAGAAGAGAACTTCAACTATCCTATTTTGAGGAACAAAAGATACATAAATCTGTTCCACCTAAGCCATCTTTTCAGGCTAGAAAACCAACTCCATCTCCTAAATGCTTAAATTGTGGGCGATTAGGCCACATTGCTGCGGATTGTCGGCTGAGATATCAAAATAACTCTCAGCCTTTCAATCAAAATAACAGACCCAATTTCGTTGGGCCGAATCATCAAGGTCAACAATTCCGACCAAATAATTTTCAAAGCCTAACAACTTTCGACCGTCTGTAATACAGACAAACCCAAAATTATCGTTCCGAAAGAACCCACCATTTTAACAACCATCAACTATCCCGAATATTCTGCAAATGACTATGATTATTATACTGATAATAACCAGCAGAATTTCGATTATAACGACCAAAACTATGAAAGCTTTGAGTTCGACCAAATAGTAGATGTAAATAGTAGACCAAATAGTAGACCAAATAGTAGACCAAATAGTAGGATTTTCTAGCGCTTCCGAGCCTAGATCAGCCCCCCGATTCGACAACTACCCTCTCAGAAGTCCAAACTCAAATACAGAACTTGAATTTGGAAAACTTCAATCCCGATCTGAACTTCCCAGAATAAACATTTCTTTAAGTCCCCTTCTGACAGTAAATTCCAAGAACCTTTATTCTATCAACGACGCTTCTGGAAAATTTAAACTCCTAATTGATACCGGAGCTGGTATCTCCATTTTCAAAGAAAACACTGTCAAAAACTTCTCACAAAGATCTCCCGAAAGAGTAACAATTCGAGGCATTACTCATGAGAAAATCCCGATCTCACAATCCACCCTCATCCCTTTCGCTTTAGGTAATCCACACAAGCTCTTTATCTACGATCTAGATATTGAGTTTGATGGAATATTAGGTCTTGATTTTCTCGAGCATTACGAATGTATCGTCGACTTAAAATCCAAACAACTAATTACTAACTTTAAAACTATCCCCCTACATAAAGTGCCCGATCACAACCAATCTAATACACAACCAACAGACACCCCCAGTACTAACGCACAAACTCATATTTATAAAAAATCAAATAACAATCCAGGCACGAACCGAACAAATCTTCAAACTTAAATGTGAACTTAGAATTACTGATGCAATTTTACCGATACAAGTAATTGACAAAGTACGACTTCCCAACGCGGTTGTACGTGTTGATTCAAAGGGAGAATTTCTGACTTCGGTAATAAACGCGAACGCAATGCCGAAAACTGTTAACTTTTCCAATCTTCATTTAGAACCCCTTGACCATACACACCCTCTCTTAAATCTGAATACACACGATTACTGTGAATCTACAAACTTAGACAGAAACTTTACTATCAGGGAACAAATTCGGACAGAACATCTTAACGACGAAGAGCGAGAACTTATCCCGAATCTCTGCTTAGAATTCGAAGATATTTTCTATCTCGAAGGCGATGTTTTGACGTTTACTAACGCCGTCAAACACTCTATTGACACCAATAATGCCAAGCCCGTTTTCACGAAATCGTACAGATATCCTCAAGTCCATAAGGAGGAAGTGAAAACCCAAATTTCCAAAATGCTTGATCAAGTCATTATCAGGCACTCTTTTTCTCCTTGGTCCTCCCCCGTAAGGGTCGTCCCCAAGAAACTCGATGCTTGTCTGGTAAGTAAAAGTGGCGAGTTGTTATCGACTATAGGAAGTTAAACGAACTAACTGTAGACGATAAATATCCTCTGCCCAACATTTCTGATCTCCTCGATCAACTTGGTGAGTGTCAATACTTTTCGACACTGGATCTCGCTTCCGGGTTCCACCAGTTGGAAATCCTTGAGGAAGACATTCCCAAGACCGGTTTCTCTGTTGACAATGGCCATTACGAATTCGTTCGTATGCCATTTGGTCTGAAAAATGCACCTTCTACCTTTCAGAGGGTCATGGACAACATTCTTTTGGGCATCCAGAATGAACGTTGCCTTGTTTACATGGATGACATTATCGTTTATTCACCAACCATCCATGAGAATATGTCCCGTTTGACAGAAGTCTTTAAGCGTCTTAGACAGTCAAACTTGAAAATTCAACCTGACAAGTGTGAGTTTCTCCGTAATGAAGTGGCTTACCTTAGCCATCTCATTACCCAAGAAGGAGTAAAACCAAACTCTTCAAAGGTTGAATGTATCCAGAATTTTCCTCGGCCCCAAACTCCTAAAGATGTGAAATCTTTTCTTGGTTTCGCCGGATATTACCAACTATTCATCCTAAATTTCGCCAAGATTTCGAAACCCCTCACGAAACTCCTGCAGAAAGACGTCAAATTCATCTTCGACACAGATTGCAAGTCTTCCTTCAACGAACTGAAGCAAGCCCTTGTATCTGACCCTATCTTGATCTACCCAAATTTCGAAGAACCATTCCTGCTCACTACTGATGCTAGTGCTTTTGCAATTGGAGCGGTTCTCTCACAAGGCCCCGTAGGAAAGGATCTTCCTATAGCATATGCTTCCCGTACACTCTGCGCTGCAGAAACTCGATATTTCACTATCGAACGGGAACTGCTAGCCGTTGTTTGGGCGGTCAAGCACTACAGACCGTATCTTTTTGGGAGAAAGTTTACACTCCTGTGTGACCACCGTCCGCTTACTTGGCTCTTTTCCATAAAAGATCCTGGCAGTCGTCTAGCCAGATGGCGCCTTAAACTAGAAGAGTATAATTATAAGATAGAATACAAACCTGGCAAGGTAAATCAGAACGCTGACGCTCTTTCCCGAATTAAAATCAACCACTTTAAACAATGCACTGACTATTTCCAAAATCAACATCTTTGCAAATAACGAAAACCGACCAACTAAAACAAAAATCTAAAGTTAGATTTGACAAACATGTTTCGACTAACCAACCAGAATACAAAGTAGGCGACAAAGTTTACGTGAAAGAATCTCAGATTAAAAGCAAATCTGAAAACAAATTCAATGGACCGTTTGAAATCACCGCGATAAGAAAAAACTCTGCCACCGTTATAAACTTACAGACTAACCAAATCAGTAAAATTAACTTTGACAGACTAAAACCATATTTTGAATGAATCCCTTCTTTTCAGATTCTGTGGACTGTTTTCAGTCGTGAACCTCCAACAATACTCTCTTACACCCGTTAACAATACAATAGGAGTTTTCTTCCATGAAGAAGGCACACTTAAAATTTCAAACGACAATTGGACACTTCTTGTCTTCAAAGACCTCAACCCTTTCAGAGATGCTATTTCAACTAATGACGCTATACTAAATCGAATTCTAGAAACTATTAATGAAAACACAACTAACACAAAATCATTTAAACCAAAAGTACAGACAGATGTGAGCCTCTTGAAACAAATTTCAAAATCCGTTAACTTCAAATATACAGACATTTTCGCTGACACTCAAACTTATACTACTAACAAAAGAAAACGCGGACTTATTAACGGACTGGGCTCAGTTTGGAAAGCCATTTCAGGAAACTTAGATGCGGCAGATGGTGAATACATAAATGATTGTATAACCAAAATCACTAAAGACCAACACCAAACTCAAGAATTAGTAAAAAAACAAATATCCGTAACTATTCAGTCATTACAAGCCTTAACAACACCTTACAAAAATTTCAATCGGAAGAGAAACTATTCTCAAATAATATCGAAAAAATAAAACAGTCACTTCTATACATTTCGAACGATCTTGACTTTCATGAATTCCAAATCAATATCCTGGATCTGTATGAAAGCCTAATGGAGAGCTATATATTTATCGAAAACACCCTAAACGATGTTTTAACTGCAGTCTCTTTCGCCCGCTTAAAAATTTTACATAGTTCGATTATAAGCCCAATAGATTTGGTCGATTCCCTTCAAAAAATTTCTCAGTCACTCCATGAAAATAATTTACCACTTCCTATTTACAGTTCAAATGTTGCTTAATACATCGATTTGATAGAATTGGAAGCATTTCAAATCAACACTAAAATCATTTTTGTTCTCAAAATTCCTTTAGTTGACCCTGAGATTTACACTCTTTATCACCTTTATCCTATCCCAATTTTGGATGATCGAACAGGGTTTCATCACATACTTTCAATAAAAACGAAATTTATCGCGAGAGATGACGATGATGACAAAGAAACTACAGGTAAGGTAATAATTTGTAAGAAATATAAATTTAGCATTCATTGTATTTCCAATTTCTGATGAACCAGATTTGGCGAAACATATGTCAAATTTAAAGAAATAAAAAGTGAAAATTTAAAAAGTGTTTGTTGTTTTTAAGTAATGTTAATAAATCTAAGCTTAATAACGAAAAACACAAAGTCTTATGTTCTCAACCACTCCCAATAATGATGCAGGCATCTTTACTTAGCAGTCATTTAAATAGCACCTTATGCTAGAATGTACATATAGACCACTGAAAAAGTATATTATCGAGTTCACACTTTCTACTACAGCACCTACAAAATATTACAGGCTTTAATACCTTAAAACCTACATCTTTCTCACTGTTCCACTCTCATATTAGTTACGGAATTATGATTTGGGTAAATTCATCAAATGCTGTTCTGATATTCAAGATACAAACAAGAGCAGTGGCTAAAACTGGAGTTGGCGAATAGTATCAACCATTATTTCAGAGATTCCGTATCTTGGCATTGCATTCCTTATGTTTGTTTCATGTTCTCCTTGAGATACATAAGAGTATCAATTTTTTAACTAAACATTTTACAAGAGAAGCGGGAAATATTCGAAAACCGTTTTCGATTAATTAATCTTGCCTAAGGAATTTTGAGCGTAAAAGATTTAAAAAGAGTTTAGAGGACTATTTTCGAAAGTTTTGTTTAAATTAGTGATTACATGAAGCACGAAATTAACTCAGCGAATTTTGGTGTTTAAATTTATTTCTTATTTATCTAATTCTTATTTTTCACATGTGTTTTCATATTTATTTTATTTTATTCATGAGTTTTCACCAAAACTATTGTATTGACTTCGACTTGCTACAAACATTCTAATATATATATAGCAGTCAAATTAAGTAATCTAATCTAAGCTATAGCAATATTAAGAGTAAAATGTGATTTTTTAAATTTAAGTATCGCTCGCCAATGGTAAAAACATCCATTTAATGAATAAAAACCTAAATCTAAAAAATGCAATGCACAGTTGCTTCATTGCAAAGGTTAAAATGACAGAAATAAACCCAAATACTGGTAGAGAGAGGCAAATCGAAATAATTTTCAACATCTTTTATACCTCCGCAACCCTGTAGGAGGTAGGACCTAGCTAAATGAGTTTCTATTAAATATAAATATTCAGCAGGTATGATGAAGTAAATGTAGAAAATACCGTCTGCCAGCTGCTGATTCTTACTGTGCATTTACACGGGATATACTTTTGTTCTTGCAGACATCAATGGAGACTTCAGAAAAGGTCGACGTATGTCTATGCGAACTTTCGTTTATTACCAGTATTAACGAGTGTAAATATACATTTATTCAATGGTATTAACCCTGGACGTCCGGTATCATTCAAATAATTGCTCAAAAGGGCCATATTGTTATAAGAATTAAACAGGTTGAAATGATTTCATCATTTGCAGCGCTGCCTCCCAGGCTATATTATTGGGAAGATTAAAGTAACAAAGAAATTCGCCGAAGTACATCCATTCTTCCAACTTAACGTGTAAACCATAAATTTTATTAATGGCGCCGATAATAGTCTGAACTGCAAAACACAGACTTAAAATAATGTAAGTATGTGCTTTGTAAACGTGCTTTTTCGACTAAAACGATATACCCTCAATATTTATCGTGATATTTGGAACACAGCATTAAACTGATATTTATTCAGTGTTTAGAGATATACAAATGAGCGTTTTTAAGTTATTTCGAAAATTTACAAAATTGCCAAAATGTTGTTTCAACTTTAAAGTCCATATTTTTAAAAACTTTAAGCACTTTAATGTGTTCAAATTTCTTGAGCATATTGCAAGTACCTAAATAAAGGGAATTATAAAGTGACAACAATTATTTTTACTTGGGGTGTTTTACATAGGGCTTTTGAAGGCTTCATAAAAGATTTTATAAGTCTTCCCTGAAAATGCATTGTTTATTGGTTATGCCAGGTTGCAATTTGCAATTTTGGCATTTAACGAAAGAATCAACCTTCAACAAGCCGGAAGGTGGGTCCTCAGTCCTTCTGGTACACGGTGACGCACATAGTTGGTAGCCTACTCGCGTAAAAACTTAAATACTCACATACTTCACACCAAGCCTCCGAATACGATTGGAAATGCGGATAACCGACCCCACAACGAAATGGACAATAATAAAGGTATTACCGATATGCTTAACGTTGATATTTGGAATATCAGGGCCTTGGAAATAATGAAACTGAACTTAATAGCATCCTCAAGGAATATAAAATAAATATAGCGGCCATGACTGAGATGAAAAAGAAACTCGTAGAAGCAAAAGAATTACAGGATTATGTGATGTTTTAAGTGGTGTTGATCAAAAGAAACGAGCATGCTGTGTTGTAGCTTTCCTAGTCGATAGAAAATGGCAAGACCAATTTCCAAACTATAATTTTGTTAATGAAAATACTAACGGTTAAAATTAAATTTGATAGAGGCTATATAGCTGTAATAAGTCTGTACCTTCCGGAAGCAGAAAAAATAACTGAAACGGAGATATTTTATAGAGAATTACAAAGACATATAATAAAAGCTAAAAAGATTGATGATAGGTGATTTAAATGCAAGGGTAGGGAAAATCCCTATCACAGGATTGATTGGAAAATTTGGAGAAAACAGTCATAACCAAAACGGATTACAATTAAAAGAATTTGACCCATCGAATGAAATAAAAATTACAATAAATTTTTTTACAAAAAAAAACAATAATAAATAAATGTGATCATTTCTCAGAAATAAGCTTCCAAAGTTGGAGATATGCATGTGTACATGGGCAGAAATTTCAGCACAGACCACCACTTAGCCAAATCTAAGATTCATTTATGGGCAAGTTGGGAAAAGTTTTATACAGTTAAAAACAATAAAAATGCCGACCAAATGTATAAAGTGCATTTATTATAGGAAGACTATATCAATATAGACTAAAGCACCCGATTGATCAAAATCTAATAAATGATAATATAAAGAACGAATGGACAAATATTAAAACTTGTATACAACAGATATGTAATGAAGTGCTGGGGCGAGAACAAAGAACGGAAGGAAAAAAGGACTGAGGATACGGAACTATGGAAGAACCGCTTCTTTTGGAATAAAGATTAAGTGCAAGGATTTTATAAATACAATGATATTTGCTGTTGATCAAGTTGTAATACTAAACACAGAAGATGAATTACAACTGGAAATATTTTATTTGCTATATGTGGATTATAATCTGAAAATATCTATATAGAAAAAGAAGACTCTGATGTTTCTGGAAAATGATCCGATTAGCACAAAAGTAGTTATTGATGATCACACTTTAGAGCAGCTGCCACTTTGCAGATATTTAGGATGCGACATCACATTCGAAGAAGATAACGATATCTCAAAGAAAATAAATAATTTTCAAAGAAAATATGGAACCATCAGAAGAACACTCAAGGGAAAGACGTTAAAAGAAACACAGATAAAATTTTACAAAGTCGTAGCAATCCTTACGCTAATAGACGGATCGGACGTGGGTGCCAAGAAAACAAAACTACACGCAAATGGAGACAACAGAAATGAGATTTTTAAGATCAGTAAAGGGTTATACCTGTTTAGGCTGTATAAGAAATGACGATATTAGACAAGAACTATTAATACAACCAATAACTGAATTAACAAGAAACTTCAAGAAAAAATGGAAAGAACATTTAATGAGAATGTCTTCAGAATGAATACTCCAATAAATGCTTAATTATAATCCCGCAGGACGTAGAAATGTCGGCAGACCGAGAACAAGATGGTAAACTCGGAATAGGCAAATTGCTTAATCCTGGAAAGGTAGAAGAAGAAGAAGACTTTTTTTAAATCACTTTTTACAGGGTTTTCCGGCTTATCTTTGTGAAAAATGCTCCGATCAAGAGTTGTGAACACTCATTTGGATGGTTTTCTGCTTTCTAGTATTACTTCACTGTCGGCATAATAATCGCATGAGCTTTCACAAAAAAATCCACATTTTGGGGTTTCTAATGCTGAAATAATTTGTTGCTAAAAGTATATTAGTTATTGCTCACATTACTCTAGGGAAGTTGTTAGTATTTTCAATTGCACAAAAATCCCACAGGTGTTTAAATGGCTTTTCTTGAAGAATGTATATAGCATAACACATAAAAACTGTTGTTAACAAATTTTTATTCCTTAATTAATTAAACGGAGTGTTTAAAGTTGTAAAAATCGCAATTTAGGAGTTTTTGTAACTTTTCAGAAACTGAATGAAAAGTTCTAGTGTCGAAAGTTTGTTTTATACGTAATTTTAATTGCGACTAAATGATATAGCCGATTGGATAATTAGTTATTGAGTCATTTGGAAAAAACTGTAAAAAATACGCAAATAAATAACTGGAAAGAATCACAAATTTACGGCTCAAAAGGTTTTCTCGCAAATCTGTGTTTTTTTAGGGGTTTTGATTTTACCTGAAGTTTACAATGCTCCCATTTTATGCTAAATTAAAATGTTAATCATCTAAAAGGACCATATTAATTTTCTTTCAGTACAATCTCTCATAAATTAATTTTCTTTTGGTTTTGTTTTAGTGTATGTAAAATCAGTTTGAAAGCCTGCTTTTTGGTATTCGGAATTAAGTAAAATGTACTGGTGGCAGAAGCACCTTCCCCTCATTTTACTACTGCGTTTGAATTGACATTCATTTCAAATCGCTTTGATTCTTTCCCTAATACAAACTTAGAGCATGTACTTTCTGGAGAATGCCTGCAGTGCACAAAATTTATAAAGCTTTTTCCTTTTAAAATCGTCAAATAATTGTAATACTGCGATCGACTTTATTAGTTTCAAAACTCGGACAATTAAAGTCAGCAAAACAATTACCAGGGTAAATCATATATTAACGGAATTTTTTTTCATACATTTATTGAATAACATTATACAGAAATCATTAATCTAACATTTTTCAATATACCCTCCTGCGTGATCTACACACTTTTCCCACCGATTTGGGAGTTTCAGTATTCTCTTTTTATAGAATGTTTTAGGGCTCTTCCTTCAGAGGCACGAACAAAAAATAGTTACAAAAGGACAAGTCAGGGCTAAAGGAGGGTGGTCTAGGGTTTCTCAACACATTTATTGCGGTGTATTCCTTGTTTTTTTCATTCACATTCATTGTACGTTGGGCATGTAGAAAATCGATCACTAAATTTCCTTAGAGTCAAAAAAAATCGTGGCAAGGATTTTTCCAGATGAGAGACGAGTTTTGGCCTTTATTCTTGTTTCGCCACTTTAGATGACGCGCTTCAAAAGAGCCTTCCCCTCGCGCTGAAATCTATTCAGTCTTTCAACGATCTCCTATCTCACATTCTTTTGGTTTACAGTCAACAACCTCGGAACACATCGAGCAGAAATTTTTCTGAAACCAAGTTGATCAATTATAATTGATTGAACACTTCTATAACTGACACCCAAATCTGAATATATTCTCCCACGGTTAATCGGCGGTCACGTTCAATAAGCTGTCGAACACTATTGGCATTGTTAGCTGTAATGCCTGTTCTTGTGCGTCGATCATGGTTATCGTTCTCACCCACCCTTAAATTTTCTCACGATTCTGAGACAGTGCACTATCCCAAACTGTGCCTTCAAATGAGTTAAAATTTCTAAGAGTTTAACCCTTTTCCTGGTTAAAAACTATGATAATCTGTTGCACAACCGACGAATGTATCTCTAGCTTGGTGATGGTTGTACTCTAACTACACATCACACGCGCGTCCCCGGCTGGTTTCCCCACTGTCCATAAACCAAACATATATATCATAATCTAGCTCGAAACTGCAGAACTAAGCAGAATATCAAAATTACCCTTTATATTTGATTTACCTTCGTATATAATGTAATTTGCTTTTCGTATTCTACCGTAAGGGCTGAATCATGATCTCCCTTAGAGTTGTTATGGATATGACATTTCGGATCTGGATATGGGATACTGATATTTGAATAATATTATATCGGTTTCAGTTACGGTTACGGATATGAAATTATTTCGGATTGTCCGATAGTTTCGAATAGTTTCAGTTAGGAATATTAAATTTTTGTAGTATTGTAAAAGTAAAATTCAAATTATTGCAGGGTAAGGATTTGATCTTATTTCTAGCTACAATAACAGAAAAAAAACGTCTTAAAAGTCATTATAATACCTACTCATTTTAGTAGATAACACTCTATGCATAAACAAAATTATAATAAAGAAAAACAAGTATATTACTTCCTATTCCTTAGTTTTATCGGAGTGACAATGTAAGATAAATTTATTTTAACTAATTCTGATTTAAGAACGTAAATTCACATTATCCCTCTGATTTGATTTGAGGTGAAGTTTCAGCGTAGTAGTCACTCGAAGCCGCCTTTCTTGAAAAGTTTTTAGAACACTGTTTACATTTTGCGAAAACGCCATTAACTTCATCCAAATTAAACTAGATTTAGGAGGCATTTTCTACAGATACTATTGAGCAACACTTTTTTATTTAAGTAATTACGGAACACGGATACAAAAGAAGTAATAAAAACTATCTGAACAGTGCAAGTACTTGCTCGCTCGGTCGAAAACCTGAAAAGTTCATTCCAACTTCCAACCCTATAAGTAAGTAACTGATACACAACCGCACACAACCCGTTATTGTAAACGATAACTCGTCATCGAGCACTTCGCTAACGAACTGTCAATCGGTTATTTGTCTCATTTTGAAAAAAATCTGTCCCTTCCCAAAATTATTGGAAACTTTTTTTCAGATTCGGTTACGGTTTCGGATAGATTTTTATTTGGGATATCCGATAATTTCGGTTACGGTTACGGAGCTCCATAACATCCCTAATCCCTTCTACTAATATTTATGCGTTGCCCAATACCAAAATGCAGCATTTCAAATTAAATTTACAGACAATAGAACAAACCCAAAAGAATATTAATATATGATGAGTTGTACCGAAAGATTTGATAATTACCATGTTCCATTCAGGTATATAAAAAAGAAATTTGATGTAGAATGGGAGCATTGTAAACATCACCAAAAATAAAGATATCGATAAAAAAATACATTTGTGAGAAAACATTCAAAGCCATGAAGTTGAAATTTTGAACAGTTATTTTCGATAGGCAAATGAAACTTTTTGCCAAGTTTCATCGTTCTAAATTTTGTTAGATAATAGCTACGAATGATTGAAAAATGTGCATTTTTTACATTTTTCGCGAAAACTCACTTATTAATTAACCAGTCCTATCGATCAACGTTTCCAAGGTTTTTGCTATTTTAAACACTAAGAAGTAAAAATGTGTTTTCTAAACTTTTTTTGTGTTATGAGGTGTACCTGGTTCAAGAAAAATCATTCAAACACCTGTGGAATTCTTTTGCAAGAATCTTATTAAAGTAATGCTAAGTTCCCTACACTACATAATATTTTTTACGTGATGGCGTAAGCGGTTTGGTGTTGAAATTTACATCAGTTGAAAATCTCTATTGACTTGTGTAGTATATGAAGCTATAAGCATTGAACGTATAGCATTCGCCTTATGGTTGATTTCCGACTTCACTATGGGTGCATTAGACTATGAAATTAAAAACTTAATTATGTATTTTACATGCCTCAGTAAAAATACTTCAAACATAACATAAATATGTGTTTGTAAATACCCCAATCAACCGATTAAATATTTGCTGAAGCTTATCAAATTAGAAGAACGAAATCCATTGACGGTTGAAGTACATAGCTTTTTAATAAGCAATGCAATCTGTGACATGTTCATTTGATAACAATAACATGGCATTTTATCGCTGGATAGAAAGTGCCAGAGAATCCTTCTATCAACGCATTGTACAACTTTGCGATGAGCAATTATTGTTTATTAGGGTTCCGTATATACAATATACGGATACCCTTAAAATATCACTCTGGATTTCTCCCTCTTTCACAGCACCGCAATTCTATCTTATCTTCGAAACCGTAAAATTTTGAAAAAAAAAAGAGATATAGGGCCTCACCTGTATTTTGCCGAAAAAATAAAGAGAAACCTCTAATAGAAATTTTGGGGGCAAATTATAAAATTAAAAGAAAAATATAAGATTAAACTTGTTTCTAACACATCATGTAATATATTAAAGGGCTCATTATGACAAATACAAACATATTTTTTTCATTTTTTTTAAATAATTTATTTAAAAAATTATCCATTCCCCTCCCACTTTATCTCCGAAACTATAAGACATAAAATTTGAAAAAAAATAAATAGGGAAATAGGATCTCACCTGAACTTTACTGGAAAAATAAAGAGAAACCCCTAATAAATATTAATTTTAGATAGCAAATTACAGCATTAAATGGAAAACATAAAATTAAAATTATTTCTAACGCATCATGTAATATATCAAATCAAAGGGCTCATTATGACGAATACAAATATATTTTATCATATTTTTAAAATAAATATTTTAAAATATATCATCAAAAATAAAAAAAATACCCATTCCCCCTTTTATACCTTAAACTAGACCTAAATTTTCTTGTTTACAGGAAAAATGTGAAGAAATCCCTAATATTAATTTTGGGGGCCAAATTATAGAATTAAATAGAAAATAATAAAATATTTTTTAAGACATCATGCAATTCATCAAATGAAAGGGCTCATTATGAGGAATACAAATATATTTTTTTCATATTTTTTAAATTAATTTTTTACAAGATATTAACAAAAAATATTAAAAATTCTCATTTATACCTCGATATATTTTCCGAAACCATACTACCTAAAATTTTGAAAATGATTAGGGGTACTGGGGCTCACTTTAAATTATAGGAAAAATTATTAGAAAACCCCAATATTAATTTTGGGGACAAATTATAGAATTAAGTGGAAAATAAAAATTTAATTTTCAAACGCATCATGTAATATATCAAATCAAGACTCATTATGTGAATTACAACTATATCATATTTTTACATCAATTGTTAAAAATATATTAACAAAAATATTACACATTGGTTTAATTCCCAATTTAGAAACTCCACTATATAAAATTTTGAAATATATATTTTATTTGTATTTTAAAATAATTTGTCTAAAAGATTTAATAATTTATTATTTAAAACTTGACCTATTTCATCCTTTATCTTCCAATCTACAGAGCCTAAAATTCAGTAGATTATAAAAGGCTTTCCTGAAAGTTTATTAGTAAAATAAAACAGTAATGTTAATTTTGGGGGCCAAATTAGAAAATTAAATATATATTTTTATAAAAATCAAGCAAATCATGTAGCAGATAAAATAAAAAGTCTATGTGTGGAAAATAAAAGTGTATATTTTTTATAAATCTAAAACTCTTCCTTTATTAGAAGATATTAGGGTAAATATAAAAAAATGTACTCATTCCCTGCTTCTCTGAAACTGGAGTATTAGAATCTTGAAGGTGGTACGGAACCTATAATATGCGAATCTAACTCGCACTTTTATTTTATTCACTAATCAAATTACTATGCATTATAATTTACATTTACAATTAAACAGCATAGAGGGAATAGGCTCTCTACAAACATCCCGGTTTAATTATATAAATAAACTAGCCGTTACCCCCGGTTTCACCCGCGTATGGAATGTTCAAACTTCGCAAAAAGAAATAACTTATGAAACATATGGATTATCCTAATTAAAAATTTGTTTAAACCATCCTACTTAACTATAAATCCACCAATCCCGAATATATTTCACCCAAACTGCAAGTACTTATGGGCGACCCTATATTACAATTTTATTTGACATTTTTTAATCACCTTGAGTAACTGTAACCCCACTTCACCTTAAATTGCAACCATCCTGTATATGCTGTTGTTTATTTGTCACCCACTATAACTTTTGGAACACCTGACTATAACTCTTATCTACCGTATATTTCAGCTATGCAACTGCTTAAACTGCTTATGGTCTACGCTGTATAACAATTATTTCTGATATATTTTAATCACCCTTTATATGCAGCTTTTTCTAACATTGTGTTAAACACATTCTAATACTATATCTTGTTTCTCCCCATATTTCAGATATTCCATATAGTAGAATACAATTGTTCATGGTCTACCCTATATAACAATTTTTTTTAACTTTTTTAGATCCACCCTGATGGAAATACCGGTGGAACCTTTGGTGTGTCACAAATTTAAAAACACAGTTTTGCACCCTAACACCAAACTTTTATTTAAAAACTCACCCAAACTGCAACTGCTTATTGGCCACCCTATATAACAATTTTATTCAACTTTTTTTTAATCACTTTGTATAACTAAGTCTACTTCCATCTACATTAAAACCATCGTGTATACACTGCTGCCAATTTGTCAAACATTACACCTTATTTTTGAACCACCCTATAAAACCATATTTTTACTCTACAAAATATTTCAACCACCCTGTTGTGCATCTGCTTAGGGGCCACCAAATGTAACATTTTTAAACACTTAACTATAACTCTGTTCCACTCACTATTTTTGTACCACAATTGAAAGTATAATTTGTCTCCACCCTGTATTTAAACCACCCCTTATATGCAGCTTTTTCTAACATTGTGTTAATCACACCGTATGCACTATATATAATTTTACTTCGATCCATGTTTCAGATATTACATATATGCAACAGCACATGTTCTACAAAAAAAATTATCCAACCAGTTTAACTATAATTCTACTCCACCCGCTATTTCAACGACCTTGTATATGCAACTAGTTATAGCACCCTGTATAACTATAAATCCATCAATGCCCAATATATTTCACCAAAACCGCAACTGCTTATTGGGCATCGTATATAACAATTTTTTCCACCATGTTTCTGAATCACCTTGTATGTATTACAACTACCCTACTACTACTACTACTGCTTATTGGTTAACCAATATAACATTTTTTAAATAATTAACCATAACACTTCTCCACCCTATAATTCAACTATCCTATCTTCTCAACTTATTATGAACTACGCTATTTCACAATTTTTCCTCATATTTTTTCAACGACATTTTAAAGTACAATTTCTCTCCACACTTCATTCTAACCTTGCTTGAATCACATTGTATAACTATAACTGTACTGCGCCACATGTGTCAGGTACTCCATATATGTAACTGCTATATAACAAAAATTTTCTAACATTTTTTAAACACCCTGTATAATTATAACTCTACACAACCCTATATTTCAACAACCTTTTATATGCAACTACTTATTTGCCACCCTTGTATCCTTAGAATCCCACCCGACCCTATACTTTAACCATCTGGTAAATGGAACAGCTTGTAGACCATTACATTATTTATTTTTTAAACCTACCTGTATAGCTGTAATTATACTCCGCGACATATTTCACCCATCCTACATTGTGGATATGAAACAAGTTTTTAACCACAACATAAACTATAATTCCACTCCATATGTTATCTCAACTTTTACTTCAAACACCCTGTATAAACTTAGCTCTTTTTAACTAACAGCTTACTATGAACATAATTCAAAGATTCTAACTGCTTACATAACACATTTTTTTCTAAGATTTTTTATCCAAACTGTATAAATATTCTACCCCTTTTCACCCCCTTGGTATAAGGAACTGTTTATAGCCCAATCAATATAACTTTTTTAGACCACCCCGTATAACTAGTTCTACTTTCCCTTATTTCAACCACATTGTATATATGCAGCTGCTTAGGACACCAAATATAACTTTTATAAGATTTTGAAATCCATTTAATTCTACTCCGCTTTAAGTTTCCTATAATACAGAACACCCTGTAAAATTACGCTCGTTATATCAATTGATTTGTGTTAAATCGAAACATATTGCATTGGCACATTCTGAATTTTGAATAAAAGCTAAGCTGATGCCAGTATCTAATATTTTGTGCGTGCGGTGGAACCAATTGAGTAATTGTATTACCCAACATGGTAGAAGTTTTTTCGCTATATCTACCGTTTCTGTCAATTTAGAGAGATAAAATTTATACCAGATTTTAAGTCAAACTATAGGCTTTTCAACAAAAAAAGATTCAGCAAAATCAGTTCAGTGGTTCTTACGTGATGCCCGAACAAACAAACAAACAGACAAGCTTACTATTATATAATAGTATAGAAGATAAAAACAAAAACCTTAAACATTAAATTAACATCCAAATGGGATGAGTATTAAAATCTTGGAAACCATATAATTTATAATGTTGGTTAAATTCAGAAAACAGGAAGATTATTTCTTCAACATCTATTTTATGTATGCTAAGCGATTAGTCAATAACGGTTTAAGCAATTTTGATGATTTAAACTGCGTTTTATTAAGGAATACAACGAAAAAGTACCATAATTTTTTTTATAACTTCAGATTTTTTTCCTGGATTTCTATAGCAATCGGAGAGGAAAGAAAAAATGGATTACAGCAGTTCGTCATTAAGGGCAAACAAATTAAATTTCCAAGTTTTTCATTACTAAATACATAAAATTAATCACAATTGTTGTTCTCTTAACAAGAATAAGATTCAATAACTCTTGTAATCAGAAAAGTTAATGATGTAAATACTTTTCTTACCAAAATAAATTGAAATTTAAGGTTAACAAAATTTTTAATTTTTTAATTAATATTTTCTTTTAGGAATAAATATAAAAAGTAAATTTTTAGTTAGAGGAGGGATGAAAAGCCATGGCAACCAGGACCATATTCAAGGATCTGCTGTGCTCATTTTGATGGAGCAGAAAAGTCAAACAATGTAGATACATAAAATTTACAATACAACTATCTTTCCTGTACTATATCAATGTTTATACTCTTTTAAATAGATAACTCTTTTTATTCTCATTATTTTTATTTTTTATGAGTGTTTCTTTATTATTAGTTATTACAAAAGCTATAAATAATATATAATCAATATTCATTTCTTTGTGAATTAACATGTATATTTGCATCTGTTGTTGCTTTATTATCCTTGTTAGTGAAATCTACCAATAAATTATATATAATTAATAAAGTTCATTTGTTTTTTTCTTATATATTTACTTACTATTGTTAATCTCAATTGGAGTTTCATCGACTCCTGAAGATGTAATTTTTTCTTGTCGTAGATACTCGTAATCTTTCAGCCCACAAACCAGCATGAAGGTTTTGGTTTTTTATATACATATTGCAGGCAATATAGTTGGATTGTAATTTTTGTTATAAGCATTGTTTACTTTTTTCCCAAACAATTTGACCACTGCAAATCATTGAATTTGTTTCTGGTTGAGATGGATTGCCCCACTGCTGTAATTAAAAAATCCCAGTTTTGTTAATAGAACAACAGTTATGATAAAATTTATACATACAATAATGACTAACAACGTGGAAATCAAATTTATTTACCCATATTGTCAAACTGCTGCAATTCATTTTTTCTTCATCTCTAATAGCTATGGAAATCCATGAAAGTGGGATAATTGTAATTTTGGGTTTTTTCTTGGTGTATTTTTTACAATCAACTACACCGCACTTTCGGTTTGATGTTTTTCTTTCCATTTTATGAATAACTAAATTTTAATCTATACGCTAGTAAAGTATCTTTGACAATAGACATTTGCGCCACCTCGTGTGTAATATACATTTGCTGTGTTATAGATTAAAATTTAGTTATCCCATAAAATTAAGAGTGTGGTTAAAAGAAATACATCAAACCGAAAGAGCGGTGTTGTTGATTTTGAAAATACATCAAGGAAAAAACAAAAATTACAATTATACCACTTTCATGGATTTCCATATCAATTAGAGATGAAGAAAAAAATGAATTACAGCAGTTCGACATCATGGGTAAATAAATTTGATTTCCACGTTGTTAGTCATTATTGTATGTATAAAATTAATCATAATTGTTGTTCTATTAACATACTGAGATTTTTAAATTACAGCAGTGGGGCAATCCGTCTCAACCAGAAACAAATTCAATGATTTGCAGTGGTCAAATTGTTTGGGGAAAAAAGTAAACAATTCACATAACAAAAGCTACAATCCAACTATATTTCCTGCAATATGTATATAAAAAGCAAAATCTTTATGCTGGTTTGTGGGCTGAAAAATTACGAGTACCTATGACAAGAAAAAATTGCATCTTCAGGAGTCAAGGAAACTCCAATTGAGATTAACAATAGTAAGTAAATATATATATATATATATATATATATATATATATATATATATATATATATAAGAAAAAAACAAATTAACTTTATTCATTATATATAATTTATTGGTAGATTTCACTGACGATGAAATTTTGAAGTTGGCACAAGTATAATTAAGCAACAACAGAGACAAATATACATGTTAATTCACAAATAAATGAATATTGATTATATATTATTTATAGTTTTTGTAACAACTAATAATAAAGAAGTACTCATAAAAAAATAAAAATAATGAGCATAAAAAGTATAATTTATAATAATAAATATTGATATATTACAGAAAAGATAGTTGAATTGTAAACTTTGTTATGTATCTACATTGTTTGATTTTTCTGCTCCATCGAAATGAGCACAGCAAATCCTTGAATATGTTCCTGGTTGCCATGGCTTTTGATCCCTCCTTTAACTAAAACGTTACTATTTTTCTATATTTCTAAAAGAAAATATTATTAATTAAATAATTAAAAATTATGTTAACCTTAAATTTCAATTTATCCTGGAAAGAAAAGTATTTACATGATTAACTTTTTTGATTACAAGAGTTATTGAATCTTATTTTTGTAAACAGAACAACAATTGTGATTAATTTTATGTATTTAGGAATGACTAAAAAACTGGAAATTTAATTTAATTGCCCCTGGCGACGAACTGCTGTAATCCATTTTTTCCTTCCTCTCCAATTGCTATAGAAATCCAGGAAAACGGTAGAATTGTAATTGTTGATTATTCCTTGATGTATTTTCAAAATCAACTACACCGCAGTTTCGGTTTGATGTTTTTCTTTCCATTTTATGGGATAACTAAATTTTATCTATAACACAGCAAACATAAATTACAGCCTTGCCAGAACCAGCGTTCCACAAATAAAACACGAGATGGCGCAAATGTCTATTGTCAAAGATACTTTACTAGCGTATAGGGTCTTCGTAAATATCACAAATATATTTGTAAATTTAGATGTCAAGATACGTCACAAAATAGTTATTGATTGTACAGTGTGTTTATAATCTTTTTTAAATATTAATTATTTAGTTACCAATTGTTGTCACTTATTTCTGAAATGATTTGAAGCGATATTTAAAAAATCAAAAATAGAGTCACATTGCATATGTTAAGCTGAACAATATTTACAGAGTTTCAGTTCGAAGTTTCAATTTCGAAAACCCATCATCTATTTTTTGCAAAGTGGTCCTATTTTTTTATTCTTAAATTTGAAGTTATTTTGAAGTCTAAAAAAAGATGTTACAGTTTTTAAAATTATCCAAGGAAAATGTACATAGTTTGGCTCTAACCCTAATAAAACTTGAATCTGAGCAAGGTAATAATATAAAAGAAAACAAAAAAATGAACAAAATTTATTTGCCGTTAAAATGTTAACACCATGAGTGAAGTACATAAGTCTAAGCTAGATTCATTCAATTTAGCACACTGCAAACTAAACATTTTGCGACATACCTAATTTGAATTTCGAGGACTTCTATAGTTATATAAACCTTCCCTAAACAATGCGGTTCATTTTGCAGAAAACCAGACCAATAGTTCACATATCCTGAATTTATTCATCGCAGTGCTTTTGGATACATATTGTTCTATTTTCAGTCTGTTTGCTTGTTCGGGCATGACGTAAGAACTACTGAACTGATTTTGCTACAAAGCCTATAGTTGAACTGAAATTTGGTGTACATTTTATCTCCCTACATTAACAGAAACGAAAAAAACTACTAAGATGTTGGGTAAGATATAATTTCACGATTAGTGCCACCGCACGCACCAAATATTAGATACTTGCATTACCTATTAGCTTAGATTTTTATCAAAATTTGGGATATGCCAATGTAACTTGTTTCGATTCAACTGATATATCAAGAGCGGAATAGAATTACATGGGTTTAAAAAATCTTTTGAAAAAAGTTATATAATAAGTGAACGAAGCAGCTGCATATATACAATGTGGTTGAAATTTGAGGGGAGTGGAATTCGTTATACGGAGTGGTTCAAAAGAGTTGAACTGGGTGGGTCATAAACAGTTGCATATACAAGGTAGTTGAAAAACGGATGGCGAAGAATGATATTTATACAGGGTGGATAACAAAATGTTATCTTGATCAGCGCATAAATGGTTACATATAAAAGGTGATTGACGTAAGGGTAGTAAGAATTATATTTATACACTGTGGATAAAAAATCTTACAAAAAATTTGTTATGTAAGCAGTTAGGATATTTGAATTATTGTCTTGAGTTATTATATAGTTATGAAACGGGTTGAAAAAATGTTAGAAGCAATTGTTTATAGAGTGTTGTTGAAATATAAGATGGAGTGGAATTATAGTTTATAGGGAGGTTAATTTTTTTTAATATCCACAAGCAGTTGCTTATATAGGATGGTTGAAATATGTGGCAAAGTATAATTACAGTAATACAAGTGAGTTTAAAAAATATTACAAATAAATGTTATGATCTACAAGCGGTTTCATATACAAGATGGTTGAAATATAGGATGGAGTAGAATTATAAGTATACAGAGTTGTACAAAAATTTTATATTGGATGGTCCATAAATAGTTACATACACAAGGTTAAAAAAATGATAGATAAAATATGTTGCAATATGTAGTGGAGCAGAGTGATAGTTAAGTATTTTAAAAAATGTTATATTTGGTGGTCCCTAAGCAGATGCATATACAAGGTGACTGAAATATTTTGTAGAGTAAAATTATGGTTACACAGGATGGTTAAAAAATGCATGGACAAATAAGTTGACTAGTTAGCAGCAGTATAAACCGGATGGTTTAAATATAGATGGAAGTACAGTTATAATTATACAAGGCGATTAAAAAAAATTGTATAACATTCTTATATGGGGTGGCCAATAAGCAGTTGCAGTTTGGGAGAAATATGTTTGGGATTTATAGTTATACAGAGTGATACAAAACAGAATTATAGTTTTACAGCTTGGATAAAAAAAATGGTAAAAAATTGCAGCCTACTATGTAGAATACCTAAAATATGGGGCGTAGCAAAATTATAGTTATACAGTGTGTTGAACACAATGTTAGAAAAACTTTCATATAAAGGGTGGTTAAAATAGAGGGTGGGGAGAAATTATACTTTACATTTGCATAGCTGAAATATAGGGTAGACTATAGTTATAGTTAGGTGTTTAAAAAATGTTGTACTGGGTGACAAATAAACAGCTGCATATACAGAATAGTTGCACTATAGGGTGAAATAGAGTTACAGTTATACAAAGTGGTTCAAAAAATGTTGAATAAAACTGTTATGTAGGATGACCTATAAGCACTTGCAGTTTGGGTGAAATATATTCGGGATTGGTGGGTTTATTATTATGTAGGGCGGTTCACAGAAGTTAGAAAAAGTTGGTATATAGGATAGCCCAAGTTTCATAAGCTATTTCTTTTTGCACAAAGCTGTACAGTCCATACGCGCACGCTGTTGAAACCGCAGGTAACTTCTAGTTTCATTATAAAAATAATACATTCCAACCAACTTCCTGAAAAAAACAGTTTATACCCGTCATTGAAAAAAATATGAAAACACTTCAGGGTCCCCTTTAGTAAGCGGTCAGTTAATCCCTTTTCAAGTATTCACTGAACATACTTAATTTATTATTTATATTATTACTCTATTTAGGGTTCCGTATATACAGTATACGGATACCCTTATAATATCACTCAGGATTTCTGCCTCTGTCACATCACAGCAATTTTCTCCTGAACTACTGGACGGAAGAGGTTGAAATTTGGTATGAAGATATAGTTTGGTGACTTGATCAGGAGCACATATCGCAAAAGAAGAAATTTTGATCTAAGGGGTACTTCTGGGGGGAAAAACTAAAAAAATCGACCGTTCCCCCCCCCCTGATCTCCGAAACTACTGAACCTAAAATTTTGAAAAAAATTGAAAATATAGAACGTTGCCCGAACTTTACAGGAAAAATAAGGAGAAACCATTAATATTAATTTTGGGGGGCAAATTATAGAATTAAATAAAAATTTAAAAATAAAAAAAATTTAAACTCATCATGTAATATATCAAATGAAAGGTCTCATTCTGAGGAACACAAAAATATTTTTTTCATATTTAAATAAAAATAATTAAAAAGATATTAAAGAAAATATACCAAAATTTACCCATTCCCCCCACCTTATCTCCGAAACTACAAAACGTAAAGTTTCGAAAAAAACTACTTTTATAGGTTCTGACCTGAAGTTTACTGGAAAAATAAGGAGAAACATCTACTTTTCATTTTGGGGGGCAAATTACAGAATTAAATGGAACATATAAAATTAAAATTGTTTCTAACCCATCAGGTTATATATCAGATGAAAGGGCTCATTACGACGAAAATAAACATATTTTTTCATATTTTTAAAATAAATAAATTAAAAGATATTAACAAAAATATAAAAAAATTACCCATTCCCCCCCCTTATCTCCGAAACCATAAGCTGGAAAATTTTGAAAAAAAATTGAGTTATAGCCCCTCACCTGAACTTTACTGGAAAATTAAGGAGAAACCCCTAATATTTATTTTGGGGGGCAAATTATAGAATTAAATGGAAAATATAAAATTAAAATTATGTCTAACCCATCATGTTATATATTAAATAAAAGGGCTCATTATGACGAAAACAAATATATTTTTTTCATATTTTTAAAATAAATTAATTAAAAGTTATTAACAAAAATATAAAAAAATTTACCCATTCCCCCCCTTATCTCCGAAACCATAAGCTGTAAAATTTTGAAAAAAAAATAGGTATAGCGGCTTACCTGAACTTTACTGGAAAAATAAGGAGAAACCCCTAATATTCATTTTGGGGGGCAAATTATAGAATTAAATGGAAAATAAAAAATTAAACTTGTTTCTAACGTATCATGTAATATATCAAATCACAGGGCTCATTATGACTAATACAAATATATTTTTTTTATTTTTTTTTTTAAATAAATATTTTAAAATATATTAAAAAAAATATTTAAAAAAATACCCATTCCCCCCTTTATTCCCCAAACTATAAGACCTAATTTTTTTATTTACAGGAAAAATACGAAGAAATCTTTAATATTAATAATGGGGGGCAATTTATAGAAATAAACGGAAAATAAAAAATATTTTTTAACGTGTCATGCAATATATCAAATGAAGGAGCTCGTTATGAGAAATACAAATATATATTTTTAAAATTAATTGTTTACAAGATATTAACATAAAGATATAAAAAATTCTCATTTCTCGCTTTATTAGGGGTACTGGGGCTCACTTGAAATTTATAAGAAAAATTATTAGAAAACCTGCATGGTAATTTTAGGGACAAATTATACAATTAAATGGTAAATAATAATTCAATTTTCAAACGAATCATGTAATATATCAAATAAAAGACTCATTATCTGAATTACAAATATATCATATTTTTATATTTTTAAATCATTTGTTTAGCAAAGATATTAAACATCGACTTAATTCCCATTTTAGAAACTATACTATTTTAATTTTGAAAAATATATTTTATTTGTATTTTTAAATAATTTGAATAACAGATTTAATAATTTATAATTTAAAACTTGACCTATTGTGCCCTTTATCTTCCAATCTATAGAGCCTCAAAATTCAGACAATAGATTATAAAAGGCTTCCCTGAAAGTTTATTAGTAAAATAAAACTCTAATGTTAATTTTTGGGGGCCAAATTAGAAAACTAAATACAGCGAATCTTGAAGGTGGTACGGAACCCTTACAATGCGAGTCCAACTCGCACTTGACCAAATTATTTGAGTTGATTTATACTATCTAAAATTTCGTTTGAAAACAGGACATTTCAATACAAAATTAAACTTAATGTTTTATAATGATCAAACTGGAAACCAAAGTTAAACAATAATATTGATGTGTTTTTTTTAGTTTCATGTTTCATTTATTTTTATTTATAATCAAAATTATAAAAACGGTAACTTCTGTTGCAAAAATATATATATTTTTTGCATTATGCCCAAAAAGTCTGTTCGGGCAGTAAACTTTGTGATTATTATCCTTATAGAATCACTCTTGTGACCGTTCCTCAACAACAACCTATATTCTTTGAAACTAGTGGACGCAAATAGTAGAAATTTGTTGTCAGGATATAATAGTGGATACTTCTGGGGGGAAATTTTACAAAAATCTATCACTCACCCCCTTATTGCTGAAACTATTGAATTTAAAATTTTGAAAAAAAAATAAAGAGAATATATGGCTTCACCTAAAATTTAAAGGAAAATAAAGATACATCCTAATGATAGTGGGGGGAGAGATTTTAAAATTAAATGAAAAATAAAAAAATTAAATTATTTCAAGCGCATGTAATATACCAAATGAATCAATATTCCGTTGGTTGAGAAATTTTGCAATTCTATCACTTAGTGAACCACATTATGTTTTAACAACTTTTTAGCCTTAAATATCCTTTGACTGGACTGCCTTTTTTTGGAATTATGTTGTCTGAAAACCTGTATACTGTTACGATAGTTACCAAAGCCGACCCTGTTTCATTTCAGTACGACAACAATCGCTTTAAGATAAAAAACGGTTCTCGAAAAGACTCGGCAGCGGAAGGAGTGATGATTGATTTTGCGAGAATTTTCTATGCTGGTCTTATAAAGGAAGCAGCCAGTATGTAGAGTTCAGTTATACCGCGACGACTAGCGTATATGGGAATGCTATTGTGATATTTGAATCAGCTGTTTTAATGTAAATAAGGTTCTAGAAAAGTGAAAATGAATATTAGTTTTATAATTTTAAATTGAACCGACGGACTTTACAACAAATTTGGTGATCAGAAGTAAAGGATTAAGTGCAGTTAAAATCGTAATTTGATTTATGGTCAAGCAGGTTACGGAGGGACTAGACGAAAAAATAGCCCAGATTCTAGAAAAACGTGACAAGAAGGAGAAACAACATCAAGAAGAAATACAACAAAGGTTGGTAAAATCTTTTGATGAAAAACGTAAAATAGAATTAGAAAATCTTGTCACTACGATGAAAAGCGAACAACAAAATCTTGTTTCCACGATGGAAGAAAAACAACATAATTTAATTGTTCTCGAAATTTGAACAAAAACAAGAAATAACTGAAGGAAAAAGACAAATGCAATTTGAACAACTAATGCAAATAGTATCACAAGTTAACACTTAATGAAAGATTGCAAATAGTAGAATCAGATATAAAAGAGATAAACGACGACATAAAGATCCTAAAAAATAATGTGGAGGCCCTTGAAACCAAAGTAGATAACATCGATTCCATACAGAACCAGATGAAATTTGAAATCAGTGCTATTCAAAACAAGGTAGAAACAGAAACCAAAAAAATTCAACAGGACTTACAAACGAAAGACCAGTTGGCCACACAGAGTTTCATAAACGGCATCAGAGATGTGGAAGTACAAAGAAATTTAAGACTGAGTGGCGTCAAGAAGAGCAATGAAGCTCTACTTCGAGCTCTGGAAGTAGAAGCCGTCATGAACATGTCCAAGCCGAGGGTCCGAACAGTTTCCTTTAACCAGGAAGAGTCAGAATCACCATTTCAAGCGCTGCTGGCTGGTCTGAACAAAATATTAGAACGGTCACAAAGAACTGGCACCAGAGGGGCATTTTACCGCTGCGGACGGACAGCACACTTCCAACGTGAGTGCGGCCACTTGAACGATCACCGACCAGGGGTAACCAACAGAACAGCCACATGTCCAGGGACCGTCAGCCAGTCAGCATTAGGGGGCGAATGCTGACTAACCCTCCACCAGCCCCCAAAAAGTTATCCATCCGGGGATTTTGCCGAGATAGCGGCAGCCTAGTCATCAGAGGCACCATCAATGGGCGAGCAGTTACCATCACAATCGATATGGGCGCCGCTGTGTCCATTGCCAAGTCCAAGGTTTTGAGAGCATCAGAAATTCGGCCAGTTACCAATAACATCCAGCTCAGAACAGTCACCGGCGAGTCCATGTCAATACAGGGTGAGGCAGATGTCGTGCTACAGATAGGGGACAACATGATCCGGCATAGGGTCCTGGTAGCGAATATTGAGGACGATTTTATACTGGGAATGGACCTAATTAGCCAGCATGGATTTATGTTCGACCCGAGGTATGATGTTCTTCGGTTCCTAAATGAGGAATTTGTATTGACACGGCCCGTCAACAGTTCAGTTACCTCCATAAAAATTGTGGCAAAGTCTTCAGCTAGAATTCCCGGTCGAACGGAACAGATTATTCATGGGCAGCTAGATAGCAATCCTGGGAGCTGCGTTGGAATGGTGGAGCCCGTACACTCAACTCACTACTTAGTTGGACGGGCTATAGTTAAAACCGGACGACATATACCAATCAGAGTCCTGAATTTGTCCAACAATGACATGAGAATTGCCAATGGTCAAGAGATAGCTTGTTTCGAGCCAGTAGAGACCATCATCAATTGCGAAGAAGAGTACCAGACGTCGGTGAAGGAGACAGGGCCCAGTAAAGAGTTCCTACAACAGTTAGCTTACCATTTGACACACTTGACACCAGAGAACCAGAAGAAAGCCAAGCAATTTATCACAAAACACTGGCAAATTTTTAACAGTAAAAATGGAACCACCGGTCGCACCAATATCATCCAGCATCGAATAGATACTGGAAAGGCTCAACCCATCAGAATACCACCTAGACGACTACCATTGGGGCAACAACAGGCAGTCGAGGAAAACATCGAGTCCATGTTACAGAGTGGAGTTATTGAGCCATCCATCAGCCCATTGTCTGCTCCCGTCGTGCTAGTTAAAAAGAAGGATGGAACCACCCGATTTTGTGTGGATTACAGAAAGCTGAATGACGTCACGAAGAAAGACAGCTATCCACTACCCCGAATCGATGACACTTTGACCACTAGCAGGCTCCCGTTGGTTCTCCACACTAGACCTAAAAAGTGGATATTGTCAGGTTGGTCTACACGCAAACGACAGAGAGAAGACAGCGTTCTCCACCAGTAAAGGGCTGTTTCAGTTCACGGTCATGCCTTTGGATTATGTAGTGCACCCGCTACATTTGAGAGGCTAATGGAGTATGTACTGAGCGGGTTAACATAGAGGACGTGCTTAGTATACCTCGACGACATTCTAGTCATGGGTCAGACATTCGACGACCATCTGAAAAACCTGTGCGAAGTATTCTCCAGAATTAATAATACCAACATGAGACTCAACCCGAAGAAGTGCTCCTTGTTCCAAAAAGAAGTAGAGTTTTTGGGCCACGTCGTGTCCGAGTCAGGAATCCGCACCAACGAAGACAAGATAGCAGCCATCCGTGATTGGCCAGTCCCAAGAGACAAGCATGAACTCCGAAGCTTCTTGGGCGTCTGTTCATACTACCGACGTTTTGTTGAGGGATTTGCCACCATCGCCGCCCCTCTCCATCGGCAGACCACTGAGAAAGAGACCTTCCGTTGGAATCAGGATTGCGAAACATCATTCAGGAGACTGAAGGCAGCACTATGCTCCAGCCCAATCCTAGCCTTTCCTACACAGTCCGGCAAGTTAACTTTAGACACCGACGCCAGCAACACAGGTTTGGGGGCCGTCCTATCCCAGGTGCAAGATGACCAGAAAAGAACTTCTTGCAATAATAAGGGCTGTAGACCATTTCCACAAATACCTCTATGGTCGTCATTTAATAATCCGAACAGATTATGCCGCACTCAAATGGCTGCTGGACATGAAGAGACCGGAAGGACAACTGGCCAGATGGATGGAGAAATTACAGCAATACGACTTCAAGGTGGAACACCGTGCCGGCCGTTTGCACAATAATGCCGATACCCTATCCAGAAGACCCTGTAGAGCGGAATGCGGACATTGTCTGAGGACGGAACAGCGAGAGGGTATCCCCATCAGGCAAATCCGAGTACAGGCCAATGAAGACTGGACAACGGAACAGTGCATCCAGGACCAAATGGCTGATCCAGACATCAAACCAATCTTGTCACTCAAAACGAGAGGAGCACCCAGGCCACGATGGGACGAGGTAGCTAGATACTCCGGCGTGCTGAAGTCGTTAAGGGCTCAATGGGACTCTCTAAGAGTAGACAATGGAGAAGAAAAAGGCACCAGCCATCCTGACCAAAGTACATGATGGAATTACCGGAGGCCACCTGGGCATGAATAAAACCTTAAAGTTCGCCAGCGGTACTACTGGGTGAATTACTTCGAAGTCGTCAGAGCTTGGTGCCGCAAATGTGCCACCTGTGCGGCCAGTAAGGGCCGAAAACCCGGACCAAGGGCAGAATGCAGCACTACAATGTAGGCGTCCCATTTGAGAGAATCGCCATCGATGTCGCCGGTCCGTTTCCCGAGTCTGAGAGGCAAATGGCCTGAGGCATATGTGATACCCACGGTAGCGACGGTGCTAGTAGAACAACTATTCAGCAGGTTTGGCGTCCCGATGGAATTACATTCAGATCAGGGGCGTAACTTCGAATCGAATGTATTCCAGAAGGTCTGCACGATGTTGGGGATCAGGAAAACGAGAACAACACCATTACTCCCACAGTTAGACGGAATGGTGGAAATATTTAACAGGACCTTGGAACAACACCTATCCAAGGTCGTCAGCAATAACCAGCGCGATTGGGATGAGCATATTCCCCTATTCCTGTTGGCATATCGCTCTGCCGTACATAATAGTACAGGCCTGACTCCAGCGAGGATCCTATTCGGAAAGGAGCTGCGATTACCCTGCGATTTGGCATTTGGCTCCCCCGAAGAACCTTCCCAAGACGTCGACGATTATGCCGACCAGCTCCGACATAACATGCTGGCAATACACGAATTAGCCCGAACGCAAATGTTGGCCACCAGTGACCGGATGAAGACGCGATACGACCTCAAGCCAATTCAGTCGGGTTCCAGGAGAGGGACAAAGTCTGGCTGTACAACCCCCAACGGAGCAAGGGTAAATCCCCAAAGCCTACACCCGCCTGGGATGGTCCATACGAGGTGGTCAAGAGGCTGAATGACGTCGTCTATCGGATTCGTCGAAACCCCAAAGCTAAATTGAAGGTGGTTCATTTAGATCGACTCGCTCCCTACCATGGAGAGGATGTTTCTGATCGGGAGGATCAGAATTAAAGGGGGGGCAGTGTTACGATATTTACCAAAGCCGACCCTGTTTCATTTCAGTACGACAACAATCGCTTTAAGATAAAAAACGGTTCTCGAAAAGACTCGGCAGCGGAAGGAGTGATGATTGATTTTGCGAGAATTTTCTATGCTGGTCTTATAAAGGAAGCAGCCACGATGGAGAGTTCAGTTATACATCGACGACTAGCGTAAATGGGAATGTTATTGTGATATTTGAATCAGCTGTTTTAATGTAAATAAGGTTCTAGAAAAGTGAAAGTGAATATTAGTTTTATAATTTTAAATTGAACCCACGGACTTTACAACAATACTTTTTGGAATCTTGTCGAATGGCAAACACAGTAGCCATTTCATTTACGTAAACCCCTGACATTCTTTCCGATCGTTTACACTTCTAGCACAATATGGAGGGGATTATCATCAATAAAATATATCAACTTATGGCACCATGTCGATATCTTACTACAACCGTTGTTTCATAAATTACAAATAAATTATTGCTGTCATTAGATATCATTAATACAAACTGATCTACCTGTGTAGTATGGTTGTTACACTAAAATGACAGGCACGCATACGTCTTCTGATACCTTGAAACTACGACTTCTTCAATTTGTCAGAAGATGGTATTAATCGTTGCTGCTCTGTTAAGTTTCTTTCACCAATACTACTATATTAGGAAGTGTGAGGGACAAGTTGTGGAACTTGCAGTGTCCCAGGAAAATAGTTTGAAGATTCTGACCCTCAGAGTGCCCTCTGTTTTTCAGTGATATAACTATTTTCAATTTCAAATAGATCGCTCTATTTGTTTTTACTACTTGTACGTAACTTGTTCCGTTGGCCACTGCCTTTACCGGTTTTTGGAGCTTGTAGTAACTAAGGTGAATTGTATTGTAACTTCATGTACACAAATAACATACTCCAAATTTCGAGTTCTCAAAACCTGCTAAAAATGTAATTTATCTTCTTTCAGTTTCTCATATTAGTAGCTCTCACAATATACGAAACCAACACTGCAGTATCCCCACAAGATCTAATGAGAGATTTTTATAGCAAAGATTCCAGCGAAATTGAAGACGCCAGCTTAAATTTATCTTTGGAAAACTACGATAATTCTGATGAGAGCTCAGCAGCGGAGGACGATTTAGTTCAACAATCAAGTATCATTAGCTTAAGAAAGAAGGTAAGTAGAATGCACTGTTGGCTCATAATCTCAAAAATAATTACAGAATAATCACTAATAGCCTATTTTCTTTTAAGTAGCAACAAAGTAAAGTTCTTCTAAAACAGCATATATATAGAAATGAAAACAGATCCAGAAACGAGGAGTTTCTACGTGGTTTTGGACACATATGGGTTATGGTATTTCTTTAACAATTGCATCTTGCATCAACAATATTCGGTTTAAATCCATAGAAGTTACTTTCTACTTCCCCCCCCCCCCTTGGATTCGCCCCTGACTCAAAAACTTCAAAACTTTGTTGCTTCGAAAATCACTTTAAAATGGGTTTGTCCTGTTAGACGAAGACATGGAAAACTATAAAATAAATGTGGCAGAATCTGTAACACAGATTTTATGAATTATAATAAATGTTTAAAAACCCTGAAAAATGGTTAAATATCTGCTTTTTCTTCGCCTCAGATATTAGGCGCATTTCCTGCTACGGTATAATCTTTTATACGACCTACCTATACTTTTTCTTGCCTTGCATGTAAAACAGTATATATAATTGTTAGGCGATCTTACACCATTCTAAATGTTCTTTCTATATATTTCTTGTTTTTTTATCAATTGTCTTGTTCAGTTTTTACTGAATTATGCCCTAGAGAATTCGTTTATTTTTATTTGATTTGCTAGATATAAACTTAGAATATGTTGAATTCAAGACCGATGAGTCGTATTTCCGAGAATGCCACAAATATTAGGTTTTGTTTGATGATATTTTTATAATATTTTTTTCTGTAATCCTATATTTCATATCAATTTTTATGTTACGGTACGTTATAATTACTTAGAACTTAGAAGTTTTTTTAGAACAATTTCTATTGAGGTTTTATTATTTTTTAAATAATCAGTTTCCTTATTGAGCTCTGTGTTTTTCGATTATTTGTAATACCGTGTATAGACTGTCAATTGTAGATATTCGTTTCTTGAATTTTTCTTTTCTTTTTTAACATTGTTATAACACTAGTCTATTTTCTGGGGACCTCTGCTTCCCCCAACATTTGTTGTAGAGATGAATGAGTCGCAGATGCATTTTTAGACATCCGTATTTCCGCATTTTTATGTCTATGTCACGGAAACAGGACAGTCTAAATCTATTTCATCTAAACTTCTGCATTTTCTTCGTTAAGTAAATTACATTCGACATCTTACTTAAACCGCAGTTATTAATTGTGCTGGACCCATTCTTCTTCATTTACGTCATTAACGTATACCTAGTTGTGAAGAGGCTAAATTGCTTACGCCTAAAATCATGAGATAAATTTTAAAGAACTTTGTGACATTAGATAATTTTTTAAACCAAAAAAGAATAAATAGTAGGATGAAACCCATTGGAAAAGAAAGAGAATAAAACAACAATAAATGAAAAAATAATTTACGAGCAATCTAGGGTCGGGAAGTGGAACGGGGTGAGTTTTTAAGGGTAAAAAACGGGATATCTCGATTTTCGACTACAAGTCCTATGAAAAAAACTTAAATAGCAAAGTTGTGTATTTACACTTTTTTCACATAACCTCAAAATTTACGTGAAAAAAATCAAAAAACCAAGTTTTTGTTTTCTTTTATTTTTATATTTACAATAAATATCACGAAATTTCCTGAAAACTTACCTTTTTACGTTCCAAACAAACTGTAATTTGTTTGATTTAAAACATTTATTTTTTTCACCTTATTTTCACTTAATATGGAAAAAGCACCCTAAATTCTCACGTGAAAATATCAACTTTTTTAACAAAGTCGGTGGACTTTTTGTTCGTTGAAATCTTTACTTTCTGATGTTGTAAAAAATATATACATTACTAAGGTAAATGTTCTCAGAAAATGCAAAGAAACGAAAAAAACTCGAATCCGATTTATTTTTTAAAATTATTATGTATTTTTTTTAAATTACTAGAAAACCGTATGATGTAACATTGATAAACAAAAAAATTTCAAGTCCAAATATATTACTATAATTAACAACCCAATAAGTTAATAAAGTTAATATTTAACAAGACATCCACAATATTTTGAGAGAGTTATAGAATCTTCTTAAATTATATGCCTATTTATTGCTATTTTCAGATTATACTTGTATATACCTCAGTGACTTGTAGAAAATTTTAGCCCATCAAAAGATATTTCATTGAGAAGTGGTGAAGGGTCTAGGAGGGTATTTACCATAGTAATGTATATATTTTTTAAACCATCAGAAAGTAGAGATTTCAACTAACAAAATAGGCAGATATTTTGAAGTGAGAATTTTTGATTGAGAATTAAGGTGCGTTTTCGATATTAAGTCAAAATAAGGTGAAAAAATAAAGATTAGAATTCAAAAAAATTACAGTGTATTTGGAACATGAAAAGGTAAGTTTTCACAAAATTTCGTGATTTTTTTTTTGTAAAAGGTAAATTTCAAAAACTAAAAACCTGGATTTTTGAATTTTTGACATAAATTTTGAGGTTATGTGAAAAAAAGTGAATATAAGAGTTGTAGATTTTGTCCATAGAACTTTTAGTTTTGTCGGAAATCGAGATAAACCGGATTTTACACTAAAAAACTCACCCCATCCATTTCCCGACCTCAGACCGCCCCGTAAATTATTTTTCTTTTGATTTTTATTGATTTTTATTGTATTATCTTCCCTTGTCAATGAGTTCCATCCTACTATTATTTTGTTTTCAGTTTTTACTATTTCAAAAGCTTAAGTCCTGGTCTATATTCGTATTTGTTTGAGAATCAGGAACTTTGTACTCTATCCAGATGTTTAAATGCGCCTCGACAGATTCTGATTGTTTATTATAATAACCCAAGTTCTTTTTGAGTTTTTAAGCAGACATAAGTAACATGATTGGAAACAGCTTGAACTTATTTTAAAATCTCACTAACGTGTATTAATTATTTTTTTCAAACCTTTGCTGTAAAATATCTGAATAGAAAGTAATAACTTGTTATCTAAAATTGTTCAAACATCGAATACATTTTAAATATTATATACAACAAAAACCTCTTAATAATAATTAAAATTTGTCTCGCAATGTTGGGTGCTTTTGTCCACTTAATCCTCTCTTTTTCAGAAGTCAGAAGCATACATTTGTTTAAAAAACCAATCACATCTATATTGCCATCATGATCAAATGAAGGTTTCTTAATGCAATTCATATAATTTTGCTTCTGCCTCATTTCTGTTTCAACCTTCGTAATTCTCAATGCAGCTGGAAAGAGTTCTATATGTAACACATTGTTTTATCTTTGCTTGCATTGCACCAAGTGCTGGGAAAACAGCTTGAATCATGATACCTATCAATGCTTTGTTAAGTTTCATATCTGTTGAGGCAGTTAAATTTCATTAATTACTCAAGTTTTTTCACATTTTCATAATTCCCCCTGAACACCATCTACCAGTCCAATAATTAAAAGTTTTTTTACACTGGAATATTTAAATTTGGTAGCAATACTATCATCGAGATATACGTTTACTTTCATAATAATCTGTTACTTGTGCCTCTGTATTATTTTGCAACGTTTCAGATATTTTCAAAAATGTTCCACCGCAGCTTTTATGTACAGGAGATGCTATAAATGGGGGCAAAATTGTGTAATTCAATGCTTGACGAAATGCCACTTTTATAATTTAAATTTTACGAATATTTCCGTAGTTATTCGAAAAAAATAAAAAATTAGAAATTTCGTTTTTTATTTTTCTTTAGGTTTGTTTGACAAAGAAATGCAAAACACATTTTCATTGTCATTTCTTTTCACCTATACGTTGACCTTTTCAAATTTGCAATCCGACGATTATTTTTTTGGCTACCTATCAACCATCATCAACTTTTTTTTCTTATGGGTGCCACATACCAATAATGCATTCCATTCTGATTTCAGTGATGTACAACTTGTTATAATTTGTTAGTCTGAACTTGGTAGGCAATGTAACTCGTTCCACGAAGTTTCCTTGAATCGTCTTGAAGTGGTTGATCTCACAACATTTCAATAGCTGTGTATCTGCTATCGTCATCAGGTGAATGATAGGAGATTCAGATTTTCAGTGGTATTTATATTATGGTTTAACCGGTCATGAGTCGCCGGTCATGGTCATTGGGTCTTATCCGGTCCAATTAGCGTCGTCGTACCTGGCGGTTCATTGCCGGTGATACGTAGCGGCAGAGGCCGAAGAAGAGCTCACCAAATATTTTTAATTTGGACACTAGGCTCGCGAATTATATTTTCGTTTGAGATTATTTATGCTGTCTCTATGAATTTTCTTTTGTACCAGTGTTTGTTCCATGCGTGATTAGCTACCCCAGACTTCGTTACCTCCGCCCTTTGAGTAGCTGTGCGGTGTTCCGTAACCCTGGTGTCCAGCGGCCGCTTTGTCTCTCCAATATAAGAAAGAAAAGAAAGAAGAACAAGTGAAACTTTGAGAAGACCTTTTGGCGAATGGATATCCGGAAACAATCATTACCAAGGCGTTTGAAGAGCTGGACAAACCACCTAGGCAGGAAGAGGACAGCACGGTAGCAACTCTACTATTATCGTATACTAAAGGCTTGTCGGAGAAACTTAGAAGAATTGCACACAGCCATGAAATCAGAATGATCGTCAAAAGCAACAACACCTTGAGGATCATGATAACAAGAACGAGGCCCGACGCACCAGCAATACCAAATAACTGTATATACACCATACCGTGTGAATGTGGCAATCTTTACATTGGAGAGACAAAACGACCGCTGGACACCAGGGTTAAGAAACACCGCACAGCTACTCAAAGGGCGGAGGTAACGGAGTCTGGGCTAGCTAATCACGCATGGACCGAACACCATAATGTCAACTGGAACCAGGCCAGAGCAATTCACAAGGAAGAACACTGGTACAAAAGAAAATTCATAGAGACAGCATATATAATCTCGAACGAAAATACAATGGCATGTTTCTTTCCCAAAGATACACACTATAGTTTGCAAAGGTTTTTTCGAATTTATCGTAAATCGCTTTTTTCTTGATTTTTTTCTTCTTCCGGAGCATATACTGCTGTTGCAGTATCACTGTATAGGTCTATTCAAAGTAAGACTCTTCTATCACTTATGTCTTCTAATTTTGTGAACATATATAACGCTTCACCTTTATTCGTTTTTGTGGATTCTGGTATCACAGTAAATTTTAGTTCAAAGTTATTTTGTTGTTTAGTTTTCTCTAGTTACAGGTCTTTATGTGTAATCACTTTACGACGTCACATTGTTACTTTTATTTGTTCCTTTATTGATATTAGTCTGTCCAATTTGTGTGTACCTGTTATCATTGTGTTTGCTGAGAGATGATTAGTAACCGTCTACTCTACCCTCTGGCTAGGAGACCCAGAGATTTTCTTTTGGGCCTTCTTCCTTTAGCCGAGGTGTTGTAATTTTTAGGTGTTATTGTTTGGGTTGAGTTGATCATGTGTTATTATACTTAATATTGAAAAATAAAGCCTTCATTGATGCTGACACACGCAGTAAGTGTAACATAAATAAACAGGGATATACAATTCCATAAAGGACCGATAAGTTTCTATATTTTTTAATGACTAGTTGAGTAGTGGATTTAATAAGGGGATGACTAAATAAAACAATACCATAGTACTGTTCTTTGTGATTTTCCTACACATATTCCTTGTAGTTAGGATTTCATAATATTATATTTGTTAAAAATAAAATTTTCTAAGTATGTGGTTTGCTCCATGAATATGACAACTTAGAGTTGTTGAAACGGCGGCGGCGTTGAGTGTTTTAAATAAAGGTTTAATGTTAGAGTGCGAAACTGTGTATTTTTCATTTGTGATACATCAAAAGTTCAACAGCTCAAAACGATAGGTTGGATATATCCTTCAACCAAAAAAAAAAGTTTCTTTAGAGAAAGGGCAAGTTCAGTAACTATGTAATGGTGTCTGCGGACTATCAAGAAATTATAAAGTTGATTTGATTGATTGTGTACTGAGCAAGGAATCATGCTAAACTAAAATTTTGCGGTATTTGTTTACATCGTCCGGTATACAATTGTAGCAGGATTTGACTCACCCTATATCTTCTCAAAAATTAAGGTTTTAATAAAAGTTTTATCGTCATTGGCTTGCACCATTGTCACACCTGTCAATAATCCAAAATAGAAGCTGTACCCAACGAAGCAAAATTTGTCATCAGGAGTTTAAAACATACGTACTTTTATAATGTAATAGGACAGTTATTTTTTAACAGATTCTCAAACGCGACCTGCCGTTGTATTTAGAAATATTCAAGCTTTCAGAATCTTATTTTTAAAGCTAGACAGAGGGACCCAAGAAATTTTAATGTTTGCCAAAGTTTAGATACGTCAGTAATTTTGTTTTTGAAACTGAAATTTGAGTCAGCACTCTGACACCATCAATGGTATTTTAAATATTTAAATATTTATTTAAAATCAGTCCACAAATAAAAATGTTATAAAACGTAAATAACTTTTTTTCTTGGACAACCTTATATAATACTATCTCCTGGAAATTTTTCAATCCATTGAACGCAAGACAATATATTTCTTCTAGTCGAGAACCTTTATCAGTTGCGCTCCCTTCAACTGAGGGAATATCCAAAATATTGTATCATAATTTCTTTGACAGGTTTTAGTTAACCTACTAATTCTTTGTCCTAGAAATCACAAGAAAAATTCATTATATGCAGCATGACTGCCGATTTCGAGTCTCTATGAGCTAGTTTTCCCTGAAAGTCCTAGGTCTCGAAACTGATTTTGCAATAAAACCCGATATCATGTTATGAAACTGACATAATTTGCTTAATTTTATTTAGCAATTAAATTGTTGCTTAATTACATTTACTTGTGCGGATTCCAGAAGAAATGTAAATATGTAGTTGACAAACGACTAGTATATTTTTCATTAAATTTATAAAGAAATTTATATCATCATACAACTGTTATTTCACATTGCAAGTGCAAGTAAATACCTACCTGTACTTAACTTTTGAATTGACAAGTAAGTTATACAGTGTGCAATGTACCTAATGAGTACCATCATCATAAACCTGAAACAATCAATCCTCAGCAATTGTATTGTTATTTTTAAACTATTTTCGCTTTTCATTGTCAAACACATTCGCAAAAATTTCGCATATATAACCGCGAATATTCGCTAATGCGAATGCGAATATTCTTTACATCCCTAGTACTGAATGGGCAACATCATAATAAACCTGAAATAATTCTCAACAAATACTTTGTTATCTTTAAACTATTTTCGGTTTTAATTGTCAAACATATACTCAAAAAATTCGCATATATAACCGCGAACGTAAATATGAATATTAAAAAAGAAGCGAATATTCGCTAATGCGATGCAAATATTCATTACATCCCTATTCCACAGCATTTCCTTTACTTAAATATATGTTTTGTGTATTGTGTGATTGTTGTCTGTGTTTGGAAATGTTTCAGCTCCAAATCTGGAGTCGTTATTAATAACTATGAGTTTTAACTGAAGGTTTACTTCTCAATTTAGTTTTAATACATTTTTTCTTGTGTGTCAAAAAAATTTGTCAGTAACAGTTTGACTGGTTGGCGATCACTTGATATTGAGGGTGCCGTTTTTTGTTTTTCTAGCAATAGATTTTTACATTCGCTACTCAGATAAATCGAAAGTGCCCCAATTTCTTTCAACAAGATCTCTATTTTTAGCCTATCCATGTTGGTAGCGATGCTACTTAATAAAGGTTGGGGAAATTTCATGTATGTACTTATCATTGTCTAACACCTTCAAATTAACTTTTGAGTGCTTCATAGGATGTATTATTTCCCCCTGATAGAACTAAATCAGAGGAAGATCTAATGAAATAAATAATACAAAAGAAAACTGAAAAAAATTATATATTTTGCTCATAATTCATTCAGCGGAATAATTTTTTTACTAGAATCATCGATGAATGTCATTAGATGTTAAGAATCAAAAGAATATGACATGATGTCCGACCCCACTATTTATTTTTTTGCAAGCGGCAACGTAGAAACAATTATTGGTTTGTAACTCGTGACGATATTTTAAGTTAGTTAAAGTAGCATGTGACCTAATGAGACAATAACAAATCTATTTTCATATGCTTAATAATTTAAACTTATTACTTCGAATTTAGTATCGGCATTCATTGTTTAATTAAACAATTATAAAACGATTGGGTTACGTTGATACCAGAGCTTTTGGAAAAGTTCTTGCAGTTGAGTTATCACAGTACAGTACGATATAACGATAACGCCCTACACACTACACTGGTGTCAATAATTCTTGCTACTGCTAGTACTGCTAGTAAAAGTTTGAGTGAGAGTTCATTTGACGGAGTGACCTACAAAAAATGTCGCCGCCTAATGAATAACAAAAGCTATTAACAAATTAAAATTAATATAAATAATTTGGTAAAGTGCGAGTTGAACTCACATACTAAGGATTCCGTACCACCGTTGAGATTTGATATAATCTAAGTTAATCATAATAGATGTTTTTCATGACAAATTTAATATTACAATTTTTGCATTATTTTTCTTGTAAACTTTGATATTCTTAATTTTTTACGTACGTAAAGAAATTCCTTCTTAGATATGTTAGGCACTTATATTTATCTGATTTAAAGTACTCTATTGATTATTTTACCGTTTTCTTATCTCTCCCTCTCTCTCTAATTTGTATTTTATTCTATATTTTCCACATATTTTTTAATTTTTTTACTTGTTTTATTATTTGGACCATTTTCAATAAGTGTAACTCTAATTCACCCTATATTGTAACCACCCAGTATACATTTCTGTGTATTGGCCACCCCATATAAATTTGTCTATCATTTTCTGAATCACCCTGTACAACTATAATTAACCTCTATAGGATGTTGCAACCGCTCTGTATAAGTGTTAATCCTCTCCACCCTATTGACTGTTTCTATTTTTCTATTGTTTAAATCACCCTGTATTTCTATAATTTTACTTCTCCCCATATGTCAAGTATAAGCAACTATTTATGTTCCACACTATATAACATTTTTTAATCACCCTATATAACTGTAATTCCACTGCACTTTATATTTCAATTATCCTGTATATGCAACTACTTTTAACATCTTTTGAACCCTCCGCCCTATAACTCTCCCTCCTTACTGCAAACGCTTATTTAACAATTTTTTTAAATTATTTTGATCCACTCTGTAGGTACAATTATAGTTCTTTCTTCTTGTATACGCAACTACTTATGTGCCACACAATAAAACATTTTCTGAACTACGCTGTATAAATTTCATTCTATTCCACCTTATATTTCAACCATCTTATATATGGAACTACTTATGTACCACCCAATATCACATTTATTTGTAAGATTTTTTGAACCCACCAGTCTAACACATACACACACATACACACACCTACTAGCGTACCCCATATAGAAAATATCGCTCCACTAACAATTTTTGGAAGTCGGTTAATAATTATGCTCAGTAGCGTATTGAAGAGTTATTATTTAGGTGGAAAATTGATTTATGAATTGGGCTTTGAAGCAAATTATTGAAGTTGTAAGAGTTTAATTTTGTTTATATTTTTAAATGTTAATGAAATCTTTATGTACTCACATGTTAAATAATAAAATTTTCTTCCTACAGAAAAGTCAGACTCTATGTAGGGTTAAAAGGATACAGAGAACGCATAGTGAAGCTGGTTATGAATTCCATCCAAGGCAATACAGTGAATACGAGTGTGTTCCATACGATGGAGATGTCTCTAGTGGATACAACCACAATTTAGTAAGTAGTTGATTCATATATGTGCTTTTCCAAATATTTACATGATATATGTTCCTGACCGCACAGTATTTTCGTAAAGTAAATAGGGTACGGTTGTAATAGTTTTCGTATGATGACTCATAGAATTGTCATAATGACCACTAAAGCCATATAAAATGTAAATAAAAGAATACTCATTAGTTTTCACGTCTGATAGAGAATGTGATGTGGGCGTATCTAACTAAACGGGTGGGAGGAAAGGTTAGCTTGAAACTCAGTAGCATTAAAATAAAAACGAGGAAAACTCAATTAAAGAGTTTGGAAGAAAGTTACTTCTATATACTTAAATAGCATAGATATTACGTTGTGTCCTGAACTATAGAAAGCCCCCATCTTTTCACGGGTAAATTTAGTCTTTTCTAGATTCGCTCCTGATTCGTGCACTACTGGTACAAACAACACGCCAGAGTCTGTTGTATCACTGATGAGAGACAACATAAGAACATAACCAATGCATACATACATTTATTACTGATAAGTCACATTTAAGTAATTTTGATTACATACTTTTGATTGTGACAACGTTTTAACCCGCCCTAAAGAATTTTCAACGAAAAGCATGTGTACAAAATCACGAGATAAATTCATAAATGAAAAATTAAAGTAATAACGATAAAAAGTTTTTACTTCTACAAATAAATAAATTGTCTTTGGCTTACAAAACTTAATCAAAGTCATGACAGTTTTGGCAGATGTAATATCTGTCATCATCAGTGAAACTGTAACCGACAGATACTTTAACATTCCATACATTTTTCTTTAAATCTACTGTTTTTCGCTTATTTACATTTAGGGTTTAGAGCCAGGTACTTGGTCAAACGATTCTTGTTCACATGTTTATTATTTTCGTTTACCCCCGTTCACTCTCCTAATTGCTGCTTTTTTAGGTGGGTAGAAGTTTTTGGACACAATCGTATCTCTTAGCTGAAAATTTAATTTGGGTTTGGACTATGTTTGTTGAATATTCACGTCAGTTTGTTTAGAAGTTGACCTAGTAACGTGATTTCGGGATAATGTGGTTCTTTGCTAAAACTGAGAACTCTTGGTGTCCAGTTGTGTTACTTAATCTGGTTGGTGTCATAGTCGACATTTCATCGGAAATTTACGAAATTTTTATCCTATTTGATTGGATATGAATGTTACAATTGAAATGACAAAATTATTTTAAGGAAAATTCTGAAGATTTGCCAGTGATAGCGCATGGTATGTCATCAATATTCATAGTTCGCTGTGCCATGGCAGGTTCTATTAACAACTTTTTTGAATGGTTTCTAAACAGACTGATCCATTTGTGAAACAGATGAAATGTTGGAGATATACAAGAAATGTTTCGTCTTCCATACAGCCAGATGAATTACCAGTTTTAATTGAACCTATGAGTTCATCTCTAAGCAAATAATGTTGATATCAAATGTCAAGAAATATGAACTTTGGATGAAGCAGATGTCCCAATGCAACTGTTGGTGTGATAAGAGGCGAATTTTGCTTGCCTTAAGCCTTTATCACGCTGTTTCTCTAAAAGCAATGAGAACTTGCCTTAATTGAGGCATAAACCAATTCTAAATAATAAATTGCTATTTTCAAAAAATATATTTTGTTAGTTGGTGTTAATTAACACTTTAAGCAGTGGAGACTAAAACTTAATGCAAAACTAAGTATATGGGGGTTACACATGATCTGAAGCAAAAATAATAGACTTAAATAATGTGATCCAGAAACTAAGCAGAACTTCTTCTCATCTCATCTCTTTCTCTTATACTATCTGTGTCAGAACTATTGCCAGCCCACACTACCAATCCATTAAAATGTTCCACAACTAAACTGCAGACGGCTGAAATATGGACAACCATCATTATGCTTAGCTGAACATCTTTAAAATAAATCCATCCCTAAAACAATCGTTCCGGAGGTAGTGGGCGGTTTTCAACCGAGTGCTCACGACATTGTAATTGAATTAAACATCATTTTAGTGATATATTTTGTATGCATTTACTATAGTGTTTATACATTTATTTTTATGTGCCTGTCCTTTATTTCCGTGTGATGCGATATGGTAAACACGCAACTATATAACAAATTGTCAATTTGATTTGTTCCACGCCATCTAACTTCCGCTCACACCCATAAAATGGGTTTTTTCGTGGTAATTTAAGCAACCCTTGGCAATCTAAGATCTCCCATATACTAGGAACGTATTTGTTTTCTTGGAACGTTCTTGTAAACCAGAAAGGCCGTGGTTTCATGCCTTTTGTTGTTGAACATAGCTATTTCTTCCCCATTTTCAAGGTCGAGTAAATGTCATTTTTCAGTTTCGATCCGCATGAAGATCTGACAACACCGACGGAAGTAGTTGACAAAAAAAATTTCGTCGAATTCGAATCAGAGACATCTAATGACTGCACCACTTTCAAGAATTCTTATAAATTATGTTATATTTTTTTTATTTTCTAATTCACCTCCCCCCATCTCAAATGGACGTCAGGATTTTCTCATGGCTTTTCAGGTAAATTGCGAGTGAACCACTGTATTTCATTTTTTCTAAAGTGGCCTCAATAGTTTTGAGAGTAAGGGACATTGCTCTAAAAAACGAAATGTCGTTCTGCTTGAAAAATGTCGATGAAGTAATATTAAATATTTGTCATTTCTTTAATTCTGTTAAAATCAGAGAAAATATTAAAATCGGTTAAAGATAGATTATTTACTATTACAAATATTATGTAAAATGTATTCAAGATTCACATGCTATCCCATTATAACCTTGGACACTCTTAAATTAGGTGATGCCTATGCCAATGTTGCTACATATTCTATAAATAATGACAGTTATACACATTTTTGATAATATGAAATTACTGTGTAGATTCAAATGATAGTAAATTTTATATACCTTTGCATTGGTTACCAATAAAGACATTGCTTTTTCTTTTTAGGACGTTTGTGCTGTTCATCATGGCAAATGTGTAGGCATTCAAAAATATCAGTACTACATGAAGGCACGCAAAGGAACAAATTGTTGGGCTTTAGAAAGAACTGTTGTCAACGCGGGCTGCAAATGCATTCCCCCAACTGTTACTAAATAACAAAAATGTTTTCCTGTGAAACTAATTTTAAATAATAAATTTCTAGAAATTATCATTGGTTTCATTTTCCTTATTTTTTGCATATGCAAAGGTAATAAAATATACTAGCATTTGTCTTTCGGAATAAGTGTGTGATGCATGTTCAGCTACTTTAAAGCTCCTAATAAAATCTAACAAATCGAAATGCCAAATTATATGAACCGTTTCATATCTCATGAATTTTGTTATCTGGTCTGTATAAACAGATCAAAAATTAGTTAGAAATACATCTTTTGTAAGAATAAGTATAACAGAAGATACATTTTTTGATATTGATAACAAAAATCATACCAGATTCGACAACATCATTGTGTCAAGTTTTTATTGAAATAATTTGGTCAAGTGCGAGTTGGATTCGCATACTTAGGGTTCCGTACCACCTTCAAGATTCGAATATTCCAGTTTCAGACAAAAAGGGAATGAGTGCATTTTCTTATACTTATATATCTTTCAAAGGAAGCGTTTTAAATTTATAAAAAATATACATTTTGATTTTCCACACATAGACTTCTTATTTTATCTGCATTAGGTTTCGCTTGATTTTTATCACAATACATATGTATTTAATTTTCTAATTTGGCCCCCAAAAAGTAACATTAGAGTTTTATTTTACTAATAAACTTTCAGAAATGCCTTTTATAATCTACTGCCTGAGTTTGGAGGCTCTGTAGATTGGAAGAAAAACGGCAAAATAGGTCAAAGTTTAAATTATAAATTATTAAATCTGTTATTCAAATTATTTAAAAATATAAATAAAATATATTTTTCAAATTTTAAATAGTGTAGTTTCTAAAGTGGGAATTAAGTCGATGTTTAATATTTTTAATATCTTTTATACAAATGATTTAAAAATATGATATATTTGTAATTCACATAATGAGCCTTTTATCTGATATATTACATGATGCGTTTGAAAATTGAATCTTTATTTTCCATTTAATTGTATAATTTGTCCCTAAAATTACTATTGGGGTTTTCTAGTAATTTATTTTCCGTTTAATTCTATTATTTGGGTGCCAAATAATAGAATTATGTATTTTTTTCATATTTTTCCTATAAACAAAAAAAATGAGGTCTTAGAGTTTGGGGAATAACGGGGAGAATGGGTAATTTTTTTAAAATATTTTTTTAATATATTTTAAAATATTCATTTTAAAAAAATTGAAAAAATATATTCGTACCTATTCGTCATAATGAACCCTGGGATTTGATATATTACATGACCCGTTAGAAACAATTATAATTTTTTATTTTCCATTTAATTGTATAATTTGCCCCCCCCATGAATATTAGGGGTTTCTTCTTATTTTTCCAGTAAAGTTCAGGTGAGGGGCTATACTTCCAGTTTTTTTAAATTTTTCAGCTTATGGTTTCGGAGATAAGGGGAGGGGAATGGGTAAAATTTTTTATATTTTTGTTAATATCTTTTAATTAATTTATTTTATAAATATGGAAAAAATATATTTGTTTTCGTCATAATGAGCCCTTTCATTTGATATAAAACATGATGGGTTAGAAACAATTTTAATTTTAATTTTCCATTTAATTCTATAATTTGCCCCCCCCAAAATAAATATTAGGGGTTTCTCCTTAATTTTCCAGTAAAGTTCAGGTGAGGGGCTATACCTCAATTTTTTTCAAAATTTTCCAGCTTATGGTTTCGGAGATAAGGGGGGGGGGAATGGGTAAATTTTTTTATATTTTTGTTAATACCTTTTAATTAATTTATTTTAAAAATATGAAAAAATATATTTGTTTTCGTCGTAATGAGCCTTTTATTTGATATATAACATGATGGGTTAGAAACAATTTTAATTTTATATTTTCCATTTAATTCTGTAATTGGCCCCCCAAAATTAAAAGTAGAGGTTTCTCGTTATTTTTCCAGTAAACCTATAATTCTATTCTATTTTTTCAAAACTTTACGTTTTATAGTTTCGGAGATAAGGGGGGGATGGGTAAATTTTGGTATATTTTCGTTAATATCTTTTTAAATATTTTTTTTTAATATGAAAAAATTATATTTGTGTTCCTCAGAATGAGACCTTTCATTTGATATATTACGTGATGCGTTTGAAATTTTTTTTATTTTAAAATTTTTATTTAATTCTACAATTTGCCCCCCAAAATTAACATTAATGGTTTCTCCTTAATTTTCCTGTAAAGTTCGGGCCACGCTCTATATTTCCTAGTTTTTTCAAAATTTTAGGCTCAGTAGTTTCGGAGATCAGGTCGATTTTTTTAGTTCCCCCCCCAGAAGAAAATCTTTTTTTTTCTTTTACGATATGTACTCCTGATCGGGTCACCACATTGATACCAAATTTCAACCTCTTCCGTCCAGTAGTTTAGGAGAAAATGTCTGTGATGTGACAGAGGCAGAAATCCTGAGTGATATTATAAGGGTATCCGTATATTGTATATACGGAACCCTAAAAAGTATGAAATATAATGTTAGATATGTCAAAAATTATTATAATACACATAATGAATTCGCCTATATCCTGCTGTCACAAAATAGTTCTCTTGGGTGATTAAGTCTCTTTGAATTTTGTTTGATTTACTTTCTTCAATGAATCAAAATAGTTTATGTTCATTATTTTTTTTATAGAAACTGAGGTTACTATATTATTTTCAATGGTAACCATATAAGCATTAACGTTTTAAAAATATATCGTCAAAAACCCTGTTTTATTCATCAAATTGGACTGTTTATAAATAAAAAGATTCAGAGAGGATTTGTTCAGCCCCTCGAGAACTACCCCTTGGTAGTTCTCAAATTAGTTCTAAGTATCAGAATCAGACTTAGATTGATTTACTGTCTCCATCTGCAATAGCCCTTAAACACAACCAATTCACAATGAGAGGAGCAGAGATATTCGTTTATCACCCAAGTGGCTACCTTCTTATCTATTGAAAGCCCTGTGAAAAACATCCAATAGAGTTCACAGAATTACAGAAACTGTAATTGTTTGTATGTAGTCTATATAGACAAAAAATTTACCAGATAAAAAGTCTATCTACTAGTCCGACTTTTATTTTGATTTTGATTTTAATGGTTTTTCTATAATCATAAGTTTAATGTTTTCTATTTTTAACTGCTATGTTGACAATATAGTACTTGAAACTTGTATCAATATATTTGTGGATTGACAGCGATAGAAACACATTAAGTTCTCATAGACTCTTTTATTGGAATCTATGGGACTTTTTCCGCAAAAATATGTTAAATCGGGAGAATGAGACCTTGTCAAAGATAGTAACATGGAGAAACCTGTGGTGCGCTATCGATTTGGAAGCTGAGAATAGGAGTAGAAAATTCCGGAATCTTCCTGTTCTGCTATATAAGTCGATAGTTTGTATTGTGAGGTTCAAGTAAATAAATTAGAGTGCAGTTTAAAAGAGTTACTTGAACCCAAGTATAGACCATTACTTTTCTCAAAAAATGAATTACAAATAATGGACACATCGATGGATGATATCAAGTGTGTATCCCTACTCCATTCTGAACACATTGTTATTTTTACGACTGGTTGGTAAATTCTAAACAAATTTCTTGATCATATGCTCTTCAGAGATGTCCACTAACTGGTAAAGGTAAAAATCAAAACTCAATTATTCCTTGACATCGGTAGAATGGTGTTAAGATAAAAGCAGAATTTTTCTGTAGTGGCCATATTATGGGAACAAGTTGAATTTGATAACGGGGTAAAAATGTTGTAATAGCTAAATGATTATCGAAATAATGTTAAAATCAAGCTGCTATGTAATATAAGACTTTATTGATCCCAAATGTATTGTTATAATGTGTTACATTGCAATTATTTCCTAATTTAAAAAATTGTATTTAAAGGAACCTTGTTTTGTTTTAGGAGATTTGCATTGTCCGAGGAAGAGAATGCAAAACCATGGAAAAGAAATTGATTTTTGGAAAGCAATTAGCCGATTCTCAATGTCTGGTTACACATGAAAAAACGATAAAAGTTGGTTGTAATTGTATCCATCATGTGAAATTTCATTTTTCGTGAACATATAGGAAATGTTCACAACTAATATAGAAATAAATTATATTTAGTACTTTTTGCAATTTTTTATTAATTGTTATTCATGGGCGTATGGAAGGGGCAAGGGAGGTTAACTACTCCCGCCCTGGACCTGACTTCCGACACTTTCCTTTCATGTTCATTCTTGTATATGAACTAGAGTGTGAAATAAAATAAAGGACTTTCATTTCAAAACTATATTTAGGTGGGGACACATTTTACACATATCGGTCACCCTGCAGTTTCTATCCATAAGCGGGGGGAATATTACTTATAAGTTTAACTATCATGTGATACCTTTTTCAATGTATATAATACGACTCCACGTGATGTTGCAACCGACCTGTATAAGTATAATCCTCTCCACCCAATTGACTGTTTCTATTTTTCTATTGTTTAAATCACCCTGTGTACCTGTAATTTTACTTCGCCCATATGTCAAGTATAAGGAACTACTTATGTTCCACACTATATAACTATAATTCCACTACACCTTATATTTCAAGTAACCTGTATATGCAACTGCTTCTAAAATTTCTTGAACCCTGCCCCATACAACTCAAATATCTTTACTGAATATTATATTATTTAAGTTTTTTTAACGTTTTTTGATCCAGTCTGTATAACTATAGTTTTACTCAACTCTTATTGCAACCACCTTCTATACGCAACAGCTTATGTGCCACCCAATACAAAATTTTTTGAACCACCCTGTATAACTTTAATTCTATTCCTCCTTATATTTCAACCATTCTATATATGCAACCACCCCTTACAGAGGCCTGACCATTATAGTTTCACCGAGGTCTTATGGGTTACAAAACCTTTTGATGATGTATTTTATCTCACAGAAGTTTAAACAATCATTAGAAAAGATCCTATCCTGAGGAGAGGGGGGAGAGTGAGGGGGAGTGGTAGAGAATGAAAGCCTCGAGCATAATATTGGATTGGGTAGTTATTGATTCCACTACACTAGTAAAATTTTTCAGCTAGGGAACCTATCAATATATTCTGTTTCGCGTTTCTCCCATCTTTAAGGGTGGTTTTAGGGGGTTGGGGGTGGTTTTATAGCTTCGGGCCCATTGACATTTTTGATCAGCCTGTTGAGAAATATTATTTTGCAAAGTTTCAATAGAATTGGCCGGAACCCATTTTCCAGAAGAAACGTGCGTAGTCTTTTGAAATTTACACGAAATATAAAGACCGACATCTAGGATTTTCGGGGAAACTAGCACATAGAGGTTCCGAATCTGGAGCCGTTCCATGTAATTCCTAGGTTAGAATGTCACGATGAAATTTTCAGGTTAACTTCACCTGTCAGAGATATGGAATACTCTCTTCGAGGTGTCATTCTTTTGTACGCAAGACAGAACAATATAATATATATTGTTTCTGGTTAGGGAACCTTCATCAGGTGCGCTTCCCACATTTGAATGTCCTCTCGAACACTTCTTTCTGTATTTGATACATATCGTTAAATTTGAAGACGCGAGATGTAAAGACCGACATCTAGAATTTTCGGGGAAACTAGCACATAGAGGGAAGCGCAACTGATGAAGGTTCCCTAACCAGAAACAATATATATTATATATATTGTCTTGCGTACAAAAGAATGGCACCTCGAAGAGAGTACTCAATAACTCTGACAATTGAAGTTAACCTAAAATGTCATCGTGACATTCTAACCTAATTGTTTTCTGAATGTTATTTGTGGCATCTTCTAGTTTATTTTAGATTTTCTTGGGAATAATACCACATCAGAGTTCAAACTTGTGTATATTTTAAAACCAAACGTTTCAAAATCCTATCGGATTTCGTTTTCAATGGATATAAGTTTATAAAATAAAATTGAAATTTGCATTCAGATTTATTTTTATTATAAGGACATAGTTTCACACGACCACCTCTTAGCCATTTTTAGAATTTACTCGTTTCCAACGGTTGTTTATTCATAGTGATAGGGTCATCCGTTGAGGTAATATGACTTTTCAAAAAAAATGTCTTCCACAAGATTTACTGATATTTTGCAACAACTCCTGGGGCTACAGTATTTATTTTTAAAACATTAGTAGAGTATGAGCAGATCTACCCTTTCAGTTAATAAGAATGTTTTAGCTATGAAATAAAAAAACAAATTAACGATTTTTTTTGGAATTCGAGTAAAGGTTCCATTATCGAAGGAACCAATTAACGAAGTTGAACGTATAGTAGCTCATTTTGTAGGTTTTTCATTTCTCTTCAACATTGTCCATAGTAGCAAACACGATTTCATGGGTGGATTTTGCGTAAAAGGTAAAAAATTAAATTGATACCGATTTTTTTGAGATTATTTAGTTAATGTTTTATCGTTAGAACACGTTGATGTTGATACGAGTAATAACTTTTCGAGATTTTTCAATCCATGAACGCAACACAATATATTGTGTCTAGTCGAGAACCTTCATCAGTTGCGCTCTGCTCAACTTATTGAATGAAACTCCTGGATGTCGAAATTCATTTGACGATAAAATACGTTGATGTTGGTTTTATCATCAGAAAGTCGTTTTCTCCGTAAATGAGCTGAGCTAGGTACCTTTCTGTAATATTTCTTCATACAATGCCGTTTATATCATCAAAATTGTCCAAGCATACATAAAAAAACAAACCGACGAATTGATAACCTCCTCCTTTTTGGAAGTCGATTAAAAATAGGTTTCAACCAAAAGCCCACTTATATACTCACTGACAAAGAACTCGCAACACCCAGAAGGGTATGTTTAAATTTAATATTGTATTGGTAAAACATAGATGAATAAAATTTGAATAAAAAACACCAAGGAGTTAAATTTTTTTATTAAGTTTGTTAATGATGAGTCTACCACGGTTATTTATACACTCCCAATACGTCTTGGCATAAATTCAATAAGGTCTATTTCTTCTTGAGGAATACTATCTAAAGCTACCTGTCTTAGAAACTCCAAAGTACGTGTGGGCTGGGGTAAATTTCCGAGCCTTCTACCCATCATATCCCAAGTATCTTCAATGGGCGAAAGATCGGGGTATCTGGACAGCCATGGCAACATATTCAAATGGGTCTCTTCAAAAAAGTTTAAACTAACTCGAGCAACATCAGTTCGAACATTATCTTGTTGAAATATGGGATCCATGACAATGATTATCTACTAGAAGAACTGAACATCAATCGCCTCTATATCAAAAGGCAAATACTCATTAATTGTACTCTTATTTTTTTAAACCTTGTTTCTAAACTTCCGACATAAGTCACCTTTTTTTTCTCGTCCTTTATTATCTCGCCACTACTGTTTTCTCATATTAATACTCTACTTCGGTGCTACAATTAAATAATCCCCCCCCCCATCTATATTTATCCTTATTGAGTACATCGGAATAACTTCTTAGTCCCCAATAGCCCATAAGGCAATCGTATTCTCAACGAATCTAGCTCAACCGGCGCCGACGATCGATCATCTCGCGCGTTGGTCTAAAGTTAGTTGACAAGGAATGTAAATAGGATCATGGTATTTGCTAGTCTTATATAGTGATGGGCAAATGTGTGGAACCAAGCAAATATCTCTGGAATTATTAGAGATATCAAAATGAATTTTGGAAGGTGGATACTGCAGTAGATTGCCTATAAGTTTCCAAATTTTTTTACAATTTTGAACTGCCTGTTTTACCGGAAGTAATGTCGATTTTAAAATTTGCAATGAAACACCCTATATAGTATTTTAGTTTCTGATGAAACATTTTATTGTGAATACAAAAATATCGAGTTTGGTATTGTTTACTTCAATACCTACCGAGATATTAACAGAAAAGTAATTAAGGAAAGGAAAAATCTAATATATATTAAAGAAATACATAATCATAATTATTAACTAAATCTAAGTCATTTTCAAAACATTGAAACTTAACTAAACTTAATGTATTAAATGTTCAAACTGAGCACCGTTTACTTCTTGATAATAAGGTAGTCGGTTTTTAAATTCTCTAGTAACATTAGATATTACTTCTGGTGTAATTCTCTGGATGTCTTGTGTTATTCTTGCAGCTAATTCTTGCAAATTATTTGGTCTATCAACATAAACCTTAGACTTTAAATAACCCCAGAGAAAATAGTCTAGTGGATTAAGGTCGGGACTTCGTGCAGGCCATTCATAAGTACCCCTTCTTCCAATCCATCTGTGATGAAATGTCCTATCTAAATGATCTCTCCGTTTAAAGTTTATTGTAGGAAGAAGGGTCCCACGATTCTGTTGTTATAAATGCCGGCCCAAACGTTCAATTTTTGGGAATGTGGTGTATGAACCTCTTGTACCCAATTAGGATTACTTTGCGACCAGTAGCGGCAGTTATGTCGATTAACCGTACCATTTAAACAAAATATAGCCTCGTGTGAAAACACCACATTTTTTATAAAATTATTATCACGGTTACAAATATCCATCATCGTTTCACAAAATTTCAAACGTCTGTCGAAATCGTCTTCGGAGAGTTCTTGAACGAGGCGAATTTTGTATGGATGATATTTTAGTCATCTTAATATCCCTCCTACTGAACGACGGCTAATTCCATGCATATTGGCGAGGTCGGTAGTGGATAAGTGAGGATTTTCTTCCAAACATTTTGAGCTACACCTTCATTACTTGCACTTTTTAACCGTCCACTTTTTGGTAAATTGCTAATTGTTCCACTTGTGTCGTACCTTCGCAAAGTTTTTCTTGATGCCTCCTTTTCCTCTCCCCATACCCAATCATCATTAATATTTCTACTCTTTCTCTTTCACTTAAGTTGCCAATTTAAGATCAAATTAAAACAATAAAATCTTTTTACGTTCAAATAAAAAAACTAATAACTTATTTTGACAACTACTGTCACTTCTGCAATGAATTTCATGGACTACTAAACTTGATTCAGATTTAGTTTGCGCCTGATTTAAACAAACGCACGTGTATTCGGCAATGGAACAAGCAGTGCTGTTGGCTGTGACGGTAAAATGCCGCCGATTGGCCAATAGAAATACAAATCCTTACCGAGCGGTTTGTTTATATCGGGCGTAAATGAACTCTGAACCGAGTGTAGCTACCATCGAATTTTTCCTTTACTTAGTTACTTTTCTGTTAATATCTCGGTAGGTATTGAAGTAAACACTATCAAACTCGATATTTTTGTATTCGCAATAAAATGTTTCATCAGAAACTAAAATACTATGCAGGGCGTTTCATTGCAAATTTTAAAATCGACATTACTTCCGGTAAAACAGGAAGTTCAAAATTGTAAAAAAAATGAAACATTATCCACCTTCCAAATTTCATTTTGATATCTCTAATAATTCCAGAGATATTTACTTGGTTCCACACATTTGCCCATCACTGTATATTTGTTTGTGCTTTAACCGTTCAAGTCATATTGTTCTTTTACTCAGTGTGGTTATAATCTTTTTAAGAGTTTTGTTTCATTGCCTACATGTATATACCCAATTTTGGCTAATACTTTTGTTGTTTTTTATAGGGTTTTTAATCGGTTATTTCTGTGTTCAATGTTCAATCTTTCGCAAAAAGAAATAACTTATGAAACATATGGATTATCCTAAAGAAAAAATTGTTTAACTTGTTTAAACCACCCTACTTAACTATAAATCCACCAAACCCGAATATATGTCACCCAAACTGCAAGTACTGATGGGCGACCCTAAATAACAATTTTATTGAACATTTTTTTAATCACCTTGAATAACTGTAACCCTACTTCACCCTACATTGCAAACATCCTGTATATGCTGCTGTTTATTTGTCACCCAATATAACTTTTTGAACACCTGACTATAATTCTTCTATACCATATATTTTAGCTATGCAACTGCTTACGGTCTACGCTGTATAACAATTATTTCTGATATTTTTGAACCATCTTTTAAAGTACAATTTCTCTTTACCCTATATTTTAATCACCCTTTATATGCAGCTTTTTCTAACATTGTGTTAAACACACTCTAATACTATAATCTTGCTTCTCCCCATATTTCAGATATTCCATATACTAATACAACATGGTCTACCCTATATAACAATTATATTTTAACTTTTTTAGATCAACCCTGATGGAAATACCGGTGGAACACTCGGTGTGTCACAAATTAAAAAACGCAGTTTTGCACCCTGACACCAAACTTTTATTTATATATTCACCCAAACTGCAACTGCTTATTGGCCCACCCTATATAACAATTTTATTCAACATTTTTTTTAACAGTTGCTACTGCCATCTACATTAAAACCATCCTGTATACACTGCTGCCAATTTGTCAAACATTACAACTTATTTTTGAACCACCCTGTATAACCATAATTTTACTCTACAAAATATTTCAACCACCCTGTTGTGGATGTGCTTAGAGGCCACCAAATATAACATTTTTTAAATACTTAACTATAATTCTTGTCCACTCACTATGTTATATTTGCAACTGCTTATGGACTACGCTATATAACTATTTTTGAACCACCCTTGAAAGTATAATTTGTATCCATCTTATATTTGAATCACCACTTATATGCAGGTTTTTCTAACATTGTTTTAATCACATTGTATGAACTATAATTTTACTTCGATCCGTGTTTCAGATCTTACATATATGCAACAGCTCATGTTCTATCCTACGAAACAAATTATCCAACCTGTTTAACTATAATTCTACTCCACTCGCTATTTCTACCATCTTGTATATGCAACTACTTATCGCCCACCCAGTATAACATTTTTTACATCACCCTGTATAACTATAAATCCATCAATGCCTAATATATTTCACTGAAACCACAACTGTTTATTGCGCACCGTATATAAGAATTTTTTCACCTTGTATGTATTACAACCACCCTGTATACGCTACTGCTTATTGGTTAACTAATATAACATTTTTTAAATAATTAAGCATAATACTTCTTCACCCTATATTTCACCTATCCTATCTTCGCAACTTATTATGAACTATGCTATTTCACAATTTTTCCTCTTATTTTTTCAACGACATTATAATGTATAATTTCTCTCCACACTTCATTTAAACCACCCTTCATTTACAAGTTTCTAACCTTGTTTAAATCATACTGTATAACTATAACTTTACTGCCCCCCATGTTTCAGCTACTCCATAAATGCAACTGCTATATAAAAAAATTCTAGCATTTTTTACCCACCCTGTATAATTAAAACTTTACACCACCCTATATTTCAACAACCTTTTATATTCAACTACTTTTTTGCCACCCTGTATCCTCATAATCCTACCCCACCCTATATTTCAACCGTCTGGTAAATGGAACAGCTTGTAGATCATTACATTACTTATTTTTTAAACCCCCCTGTATAGCTGTAATTATATTCCGCGACATATTTCAACCATCCTATATATGCAACAGCTTGTGGATATAAAACAAGTTTTAAACCATAATATAAACAATAATTCCACTCCATCTTATATTTCAACCACATTGCATATATGCAGCTGCTGACACCATATAACTTTTTTTAGATTTTTTAAATTCATTTAATTCTACTCCGCTCTAAGTTTTCTATATACAGAACACCCTGTAAAATTACGCTCGCTATATCAGTTGATTTTTAACCGACTTCTAAAAAGGAGGAGGTTATCAATTCGTCGCGTATTTTTTTTTGGTATGAATGTTACCTGAATTCTTCTCCTGTGCTAAACCGTTTTGTATAAATATGGTCTTGTTTTATAGAGTATATATATGAATTGGTGAAACTTCAAATTTGGGAAAAGAATTCTATTAGTAAAGTGAAGAAATTTGTGAATGAATACATGCGTGCATGGAAATCGACCAATATCCCTAACATATTGGTCGATTTTTCGAAAATTCCTTATGGATGTGTATAGCTTTTTAACGTTTAATCTATTAAGGAAGATCCCTAGGTGATCTCATATACTTTTCTGCGACGTGCAACCGCAGTTTTGCAGAATATCTCCGAAAATTAAAAAATTCTTATTAAAAATTTCATCGAAATGACATAACGGACATTTCCTCATAAATATTTTAATTCCAACGTAATAGTGCGGGAATTTTAGGCACTGGAAGTTTTAATTGCGAATTCGAAAATTTTCTATGTACATCTCAAGCATATAGGTAGAAAAGCATAGTATTTTCGACTCCTTAAATCAAGCACCGACTTCAAAAATATTCTAGATTGGTAGGTAATTAATTTATACAGAATGAGCACCTTTTAATGTTTACATTTTTTACTTCCTGGGTAGGTACCTAACAACATTGAATGTGCTATTTATTTGCTAGAGTTGTATTTTGTTATATTTATTTTTAGCTTTTTAGTTATAGGTGGAAGTCGGTTATATATTTTTTTAATGTTTTATTGTTAAATCGAAACATGTTGCATTAGCCATTGCGAATTTTGAATAAAAGCTAAGCTGATGCAATATCTAATATTTTGTGCGTGCGGTGGAACCAATTGAGTAATTGTATTACCCAACATGGTAGAAGTTTTTTCGCTATATCTATATTTATTTCCAAAACAATTACAATACAATATAAATGTAAATAATGTAATTCCTAAAGAGGGACACACAGGTACCTGTACTTAGGAACTGGTATAGTACAATCTATATTAAATCTAAGCAGTAAAATTACACTTAAAATTAACATTAATATTAAAACTTAAACTTGCAGCCTATCAGAATAAAAAATAAAAATAAAAATAGAAATAAAAATAAAAATGGAGTTCTTTACATTATGTTGTTTCAATGTCATATTATGATCATTCCAAACTATATAATTTGTTATTTGTCTATTAATCCCCTACTCTACTTTATATTTTATCCACCTTTTGATTTTATTTTTCATTACTTATTTATTATTATTTAGCACTTTAAGTTCGTTTGGTAATTCATTAAATCTCAGAGTAGCCTCATATGTACTGTTCTTCTCACTAATTTTTTTATAGGTTTTTGGTAAGATAATACTCTTATTTCTTGTAATGCTCGTTGAATTAGAAAATTTTTGTTTTAGAGTTGGATAATGGTACACTAGGGCATCAAATGCGAATTGTTCATGTTTAGTGGACGTTTATCATATAAGTCATTTTTTTACTAATTATTTTTAAGATTCTATTCTGTAAATTCTGCAGTTGTGAAAGAGTATTATTGTACGCTCCACCCCAGGCAAGAATACCCTATGAGGCGACACTGTGAAAGAACGCATAGTATAATAAAAGTAATGTTTTAGTATCCATGATATTTAACAGTTTCTTAAAAATAAAGTTTAAATACCTAGTTTTTTGTGACATATTCAATGTGCTTGGTCCATTTCATATTATAATCAATAATAACTCCAAGGTATTTAACATTATCTACTCTGTTTACGGGTTTGTCATTTATTTTAATATCACAGCAGTCAGGCACACTGTCGCTGTAGTTACCAAAAGTAATATACACCGTTTTTTTCAATGTTAAGAAATAATCTATTTTCTAGAAACCACGATGAGATATTTTTAAGTAATATATTCATTTTAGACACTGCTTCAGCCCACGTCTTTGCTGTAGATATAGTGGCAGTATCATCGACATAAGACACAATAGTTTCATCTTCCATACTGTCTAGGAGATCATTCACAAATACCAAAAACAGTAAGGGGCCCAGAATTGTTCCTTGCGGAACACCTATTTTAAATACCTTATAATCACGAAACTTGTCATTGATTTTAACCCTTAGTTGTCTACCGTGTCAAATGCTTTAGCTAGATCTAAAAAGGTTACTATAGTTGGTTTGTTTTTATCTAAACTATTATATATTATGTTTGTGATATAACTGAGGGCGTCTTTGGTACCCATATTTTTAAGAAATCCATACTGATGTTTCGATATAATTTTATGTAACTGAAAAAAATCTAAAAATCTTGTGGTGATAATTTTTTCAAAAATTTTACCTACGTTAGAGATCAGAGATATTGGGCGATAATTCTTGAGTAAATGGATATCACCAGATTTGTGTATTGGCACTATTTCAGCATCTTTTAGTATTTTTGGCCATGTTGCTTGTTGCATACTTAAGTTGAATATGTAAGACAAAGGATTGGCGATATGATTGACCAACGTTTTGAGTGTTAGCCTCAGGAAAATAGATTTAAGATTCACACTGGGTAACGTGTTAATAATGTTAGAGCTATTTGTCTTTGTACTATTATTTGATTTATTACCCAACTTGTGTCCGATTTCACAAAAATATTTGTTGAACGTGTTTGCTATGTCAATAGCATTATGAATTTTTTCATTCATATCGTTAAATATAAAGTCGATTTCATTTTTAGTTTTAGTTGTTTTGCCTAATTTACTTTTAACAATTTTCCACAATTTTTTATTATTTCCGGAGTTACTATGAATGAGATCAGCATCATTTTTTATTTTGGCATCTAATATTACTTTATTTAGAACTTTGATATATCATCTTTTGTATTCATATTTCAGTTGTTCATTATTTCTATTCAAATTCCAAATTGTATAAAGATGTTCCTTTGTATGACAAGATTTAATTATACCAGGAGTTATCCAATTATTCCTCGGTTTAGATTTGGTTTTCTTGTTATGCTTTTTAAATTCATGTGTAGCCATCCCGATGCATTTTTGAATTTTATTTACCAACATTTCAGTACATGTATTTGGATCTTGTAGACAAGTACATTGCCAATCGGTTGTTTTGGCTACACTGATCAATTTATTGATATTAATATTATTGATATGCTTCTGTTTTGTGTTTTCGGTTAATTTCTTGTTGATAGATATAAATAGTGGATAGTGGTCTGGATAAAAGTTTTAAAGGTTTGCAATCAATATTATCAGATTTTATATAAAAATTATCTATGCAAGATCCCGAATTTCCATCCATAGATGGTCTAGTGATAGTTTGAAATGCTGGTAAAAACCTTTCTCGAGACGGCTACCCAAGAACTCCATATTTATATATTCTAGGTCTAGTATGTTAATATTGAAATCTCCTATTATAATATGATTTTTAATGTTTGTATTGTTTTTTAAGAATTCTTGAATGCTATGCACAAATTCAGTTTTTGTTAGATCTATACATCGCTGAGATTTCAATATTAGAATTTACTGTTATTTCAATCTTAGAATGTAAAATATTAAGTTTTCCTACCTTAATAATATGTGTGTGTTCTATAATATTATCCTTAATGTAAATAACTACTCCGTCAGCTCGGTTTATCGAGCCATGATTATAAAATACCTTATATCCTTTAAGCTGAAAGAACTGGTAACACTCAAGGTTCCAGGATTCTGTACAAACTATTACAAAAGGTTTAATTTTTAGCCTCTCAACAAAAATTTTAAGTTTTTCGAAATTTGTGGTGAGTCTTCTGATATTAATATGAACTATAAGATTGTCACTATTCTGTACATAATTGTGAGTGAAGATCCGAGAAACAGAGTTCTTGCTTTGTAAGTTCATTAAAATCCACTTCAGTATCCATTATGGGTGGGTGATTTCACAGTGGTGTAATGGTTATTTGTAGAACCTCCTCTTGTTGTCATTTTATAATGCGGAGTTCTTGTATGGCTTTCTGATGTGTTTGTAAAAGGAACTGATTTATCAAGGTATCTAGGTATGGTAGGAATAAGAGGATAATCTACAGATTCAATATATTTCCTAATTTTATTTTTCAGTACTTGGCAATTGTCACTATCTACTGCTACATGTTCAACTACGTATGTTGTGTTATGGTATACACAATTAATGCATTTTAATAATTTACTCTTACAGTCTCTTGATTTATGTAATCCACTGCACTTAAGGCAAACAGTTAAATTTCAGCACTTTGATCCATTATGCCCCCATCTACCACAATTATAACATGGGGTTACATTTAATATATCATATGTTCGACATCTCTGTAAACCAACAAATAACTTGTTGTTATTAGCTTTGATATATTTGTATAAAATGGCAGGAACATCTAATATAGCACTCATACAGCCACTTGCTGCTATATATATATATATAAGAAACTTTGCATTTTACATCAAAGTTTTTAAAATTTCTTTCATTTATGTCATACTCCAATGTTTAATGATTAAACGTAACATCACTGTCTATACCAACAACTTTTATCTTAGGGTTAAGTAACTGCTCCTTTTCAATCGTAAGACAGTCCGATGAGTCATTAAGTAGTAACGTTTCAACCTTTGTAACACTGTGTTCATTGAATTGAGAGCGTTATGTTTTTGGTAAGGATCTCTTTATCTTTTTTTAAGCAGTTGGTTACTGTATTTTTTAAGTTGATATTACTTTCTGTATTTCTCTTTTTAACAATAATTTTTGTTATTTTTTTGTTAGTTGTGATTGTGCTAGAATCATTCAACGCTTCGGAGTATAATTTATTATTACTGTTTTTGTATTTGTCTTTTTCATTTATGTATAATTCTTTAAGTAGAATGTTTTTATCAGACATGTCAGTTTTTAATTGTTTTAACATAGCAATTTCTTTTTGAAGTTGACTAATCTTTTCTTCATCGTCAGTTCCTCTCTCAGTTGTTGAATTATTTAAATCTATTTCAGCTAGTATTTCTTTTTTAAACTCCTCCTTCTTCATCAATTTAATAGCCGCAATTACGGTACGAGTGTCTTCATTAAGTTGTATATCCTTATTTAGTGATATTTTAATATCCTGATGTTCCGGACAAATAACCAGAGTGCTACTTATAAATTTTGGTTCACATTTGGTTTTATAATCACTGAGGTGATAAGTATTTTCACAAATTATGCAGATCACCGTCGTGACCTTCTGTTTAGGGTGACGTTTATAAGTTTTGTCTCCTGTCATATAGGATGGATGTTTTAATCCCGTTGCCATTATGATGGAGGATGATGTAGTAGAGTCCTTATTTTTGTGATGCCGGATATTCACCTAGTCTGTTTCCAGTCATTTTTGACGTAATAATATAATTACTCATGGTTAAAACATTAACTCATAAGCTGTAAACTTCGATAAAAAAAACTGCAGCCTTGACACTTGTTTCGACGATTTTTTGATTTTTTTTTTAATAAAGAGATTTAATAAGGGGGTAAATACGGCTCCACTACTGAAGATATCGTTGCATTGTCATGTTGCCACGGACAAAGACTAAACCTACTTCCATGTGCAATATTTCACACCATAGCATAACGCCTACTATTCGGTGTACATACATGTCGTCTAACCCTTCTTCAACCGTCATGTCCACCCAAGCAGAATGGAAAATCATCAGGGAAGACAACCTGATTCCATTCCACGATTGTCGTTTTCTGCACCACTATAGTCATTGCCGCCGAAGCTCAGCGGTCTGAGGTAGCACAAGACGCGGTCGTTAATGTTGCAGTCCAAATAACGGCGATAAACCGTCCGGACACTTATAAGATTGCATTGTTCTCCTATTCACTCATCATCGAAATATCGAGCAGTCGAAAATTGATCTCTAAAGGTCATAAGTCTTATACGTCGATTTTGAACTTTATTTGTGCTCTTCGAGTAGTCGGATTTCTGTTCGTGCGTTTAGCGATTTCTCGAAATGAAAAACCTGCCCCCCGTAAACCAATATTTGGACCTCTTTCAAATTCACTTAGCTGTCGATACATTCGGCGTAAAGGTAAGCATTTTAACATTAGTAAACACCGATTTTGTATCCCACCAAAAAGTTTGTTTTTTGGTAGATTTTTAAAAAAATTAAATAAAAATGACAACAATATTAATTGATAAAAAAAAATTTACATGAAAAAATGTTCACCAAACGTTACCAAATTTTTTACAAAAACAATACTAAACTTAAATATATTCTTCTGTGTGTTGCGATTTCTTTGTCAATTAGTATATTCTAGTTAAGTAATTTAAAAATGGATTTGGGAATTCATATAAGAATAATTCAGATACATAAATCGTCCAAAACAAACATATAATTGCTATTAATGCTTTTACTAGATTAGTTTAAAGTCCGAGCAACCAATTTAAAGCCAGAGACAGATAGCACTTGCTCTCCGGCAAGAAGTATATTTTTGAGACTTGGTCCACGTGATCGCGGAAATGTCAAGTGCCTTGGCTGATGATCTTATGGTAGCCGGCGGTCAGAAAAACAAGGGAGGCATAGAAGTTGCGAAAACGCTAGTAGAAAAATTGTCCTGATATTTAGAGATTGTCGGAAAGGAGTATGACTAATAAGTGACCCGCTGAAGAATAAAGCGTCAATTTTCTTGTGCTGGGAGCAGGTAAAAAAAGTGCTGCTGTAGTAGTAGGCGAGAGAAGTTCGATGGGCGTAATCCGAAGGATACTAGAAATCAGCATGCAAGATATAACCTTTGAGCTGGTGGGTCTCGAACCAAAATTGCAACCAGGGGTGGATCCAGGTAGAGGCGAGTGGGGGCAATCGCCCCTTCCGAGAGCTTCAATTCAATTCATTGTGTTAAATCCATTGGAACGAGGAATTCTCTCATCAACAAGTTTAAAATAAAGCCATTTTTGTGAGTTTACAGCGAAAATCCTCTTTTTTAATACCACAACCCAGGAAACAATCGAGGAAATACAATGTTTTCGAAAACCTATGGGAATGAATTTCGTAGGAGATCCCCCCTCACGTACCTGATCCCCCACCTTGAAGCTAGACTCTGTATCCGCTCCTGACTGCAAAAAGTGATTGCGGCTGGGGAAAAGGTAGTACTTAAGAAGGGAGGTCACGTGCACAAAGGTCAACAATACCTACAAAGAGGACGCTAATTTTGTTTAAGAATGTTAATGCGTTGGGGTGAGACATTTAGGGGCTGACAGAGAAGTGGGCTGTGCCCAAATTGACAGAAGGGCTAAGACTAAGAAGGGCCGTGGGGGTGAGAACAGGCACTCATGGTTAGGTGACTGGACGCGCGTATTACAGAAAAAGAATTCGAGGAGGCAATAGCAGCACCGCTATAATGACATAATGTCGAGAGCGTTCGGATTATGAAAATAGTGAGGAGACACGAGAGTAGACAAACGGTCACCACAGGGCTAAACAAAATGGGTTATAAAAGGCTGATGAGGATGGGGACAATAAAAGTTAAATGGCTAGAGTGAACGTATGACCATGACGAAATGCTTCGGATATTGGGAGCTTGGACATCCTTGTAGGGAATGCAAGGAAAATGTCCATTAATTAATAGTCGGTGTCGGAAGAAGGTTCAACGTAGAGATAAGATGAATTGTAATAAATACAGGATGGCTCTGGTTACACTAGAGGACAGGGAGACGGTTGTAAGCAATGTGACTGGAATTCATCTAATATTTCGTGGAATCGGCATTCATCCGATACTTCATAGTTTCTTTGCCATTGGCAACGGAGCCAGACCTATACCCCGAAACGTTTAGAAATATACAGCAATTTCGTGACTTATGGTGTTATTTTCTAGAAAGTGCTTAAACACTGAAAAATGTGCCACAGATGTCCTTCAAAAAACATCCGAAATGTTGTTCGTCTGTCGAGGCTAGGGGCTGGCTTTCTCGAAGAATTTGAGAGTCCTTGAAGGAAAGTTCTCGGCGGCTCTTTGGCCTTCTGGAGATTTCTGAGAAGAAATGTATAAATACGAAGACCTGACGGAAGGATTCATTCAGTATTTAGTCGCAGTATAGTAAACATCAGGTGTTCCAGATAAATTGTAAATAGATATGTGAATATAAATAAAAGTAGTCTAAACAAATTATAGTGAGTTCGAATGTGTTTTTAAATAAATTTAAGAACCCGAAGAGTAAATAAAAGCATTACAGTTGTGACAGGTGTATTTGTGGAACTTTAGAAGTGGAAAATAAAAAGACTAACAATGTTTAAAGCGGTGAGTTTGGATCAATTGAAAGTGGAGGATTTAATGAAAAGAACTTGAGGAAAGGAATTTAGAAATTAGGGGGGAGAAAAGTGAATTAATACGACAGCTACGAGATGCCCTAATAAATGTTTAAAGTTTCTGGTAATGGCGACATGAGTATGTTATTAAAAAAATGAAATAAAATTTAGAGAGTAAGCTGCAAACAGTACTACAAAATTATAAAACCCTAGAAGACCAATTATTAGAAAATTCTAAAACCCTAGAAACATTACCAGAAAATTCCAAAACCCTAGACGAATTACTAGAACTCCTTAGAAGAAAATTTGGTACAGAAAAATTCAGAAATGCCGGAAGAGAAAATAGTCGAAAATGAAGCTCGGTTCGAAGAGCGAAAACAGGCAAAAGTCGACAATGGTCGAAGAGCGGAAACAGACGACAAAACACAAAATGAAACCACCACAATTCGATGAAAAATCGTCTTGTACTAATTATCGGCGACAATTCGAGGCTGCAGCAAAGCTAATCGAATTGTCGGCAGAGGAGAAAGCAATAGCAGTAACTCTCCCTTTAAGAGGGGATGTTGCAAATTTTGAATACCTCAGAGCAAGAAGACTACCAATAACTGGTCAAACATGTAGAACTGAGGTATAGACAGACCCATTTGGAGCATATTTATCCCAACTGAAAAAACGCCATCAGAAATCGAGTGAAACCCTACAAGAATTTGAATCTGATATTGCCCGACTGGTTCGCCTTGCCAATCCAGCCACACCGGGAAATGTGTTAGAAAAGTTAGCGGTGCAGCGTTTTTTGATGGACTTGGGAATCACAAAACTAGGCAAACATTGACACTAGCTCGACGAACTCAAGTAGTTGATGCACTGGTTTCTGAAATTCGAGGTTGCGAAAAATACCTGTGGAGGTCAAGTCAGAGTGCGAATCATTGAAGGAGAATCAGAGGATGGCGGAACTGATAGAGCCTCTGCAAGGAAGATAGTAGAGGAAATCCTTACCGAAAAAAGACAACTGAGATGATCCAAACAGATCATTGCAATGAGAGCAAGGGACTACGCAACCACGTTAACAGTGTCAATGTAGATGGCCTTATTAATAAGAAGCAATATGCAATGCGGCTGGATATACGTGTGACGAAAACGGTTATAATGTCCAACATAATTTTATAACTTCACCAGTTTATAGAGCAAAATTTGACTCATTTTCGGACACAAAATTCAACAGAAATTCGCTTATACCATTACGCCAGTAACAGTTTATTTATTGCTACGATTTTAACAGCAAACTCGTAGAAGAAACCGATTTAAATAACAATAAATACATTATTAAAAAAACAAAAACCGACTTCAAAAGAAAATTAACTAAAAAGCATGAAATAATATTTTGCTACAATTAAATACTTTTTATGAAGTCGGTGCCAAGCGAAAGTGAAAATATTTTGTGAGGTACATTGATGAGTTATACTTCGCAACTTCGCTGTTCAAATTGGCACCGACTTCATAAAAAGTATTTAATTGTAGCAAAATATTATTTCATGCTTTTTACTTAATTTTCTTTTGAAGTCGGTTTTTGTTTTTTTTTAAATGTATTTATTTTACAATTATCAGTGATGCAATGTCTGTAATTGTTAATGATTTATCCTACAGCTGTAACATTCTATTAACATTTTTTTAACCATCCTTCATAACAATATTTGTACTCCGCCCTGTATGTCAGCTATCATAAATTTCCAACTGCTATGAGCTACCTTATATAATTATGTTTTCTTGCTTTTTACTAACCATCCTGTATGATATAATTACATTCGACGTTATATTTTAACCATCTTGCATAGGAAATCTTATGGATCACCAACATTTTAATAACTACCCTATATAATTTTATTTTTACACCACATATGTATATTTATATGCGTGAAATTAATATGCAAATTCATAAGATTTTACTCATCCAAAAATCGCCCAACTCGGCAATTTTATCACTTTGAAAAGTTGAATTCTCCAGGTGTAAAAATATAATGCTAGGAAAATATGAGGTAGGCATTAAATAGTTACTTGTTCGGAACATACAAATACATTTTGTGTTGGAAAAATGATTACAAGAGCAGTTTCACTCTCAAATCATCCTGTATTGAAAGAATTTTTACAAGACGAATCTCACTCTTACGTAGGTTACTAAATCAACCTGTATTGAACACCTTTAAATTAAAAATCAGCTATCTTGAATGTCGCAAACTGCCAATAACTTTTTTAATTATTTAATTTCTCTGGAAAACAATTTTATATCTTAACAGAAATGAAGATACTTTAATTTGTAATTAAAAGCCCTCTTTGAAGGCAAACTTTGTCCACAGTTAATAAAAATTGACATGGAATGATTACTGTTTATGTTTTAGACCATGTAAAAAATCTGTTTGTGAAGAATAACTTTTTTCTCTGAAAATTATGAATAAAAAGAAATCGTTTAATTTATGAATACACACTGTATATTCTTATTAACTGACACTTATTTTGATTTTGATTAATTCATCTTATTTACAATTTACCCCAAGTTCCGAATAGTTAATACCAGTAACTCCATCTAATCTTATAATACCCGCGACTCCACCAAGACATAGAATATAAGAAAATAGGTAAAAAGTTTTTCCCCATTCTATAAGAAACGATAGAAGCTATGTTATTTGAAAAAAAGTTCTGACCACTTTGAGATATCACGGAACTAATCTAATCCCTTTTCAATTTGCCCCACGTTCCGAATAACATTTTTCAAATTTTATATAATAATACCGGCTCCTCCACCATGGCATAGAGTATATGAGAATAGGTAAAAATAGTTTTTCCCCATTTTCTAAGAAACGGTAAAAGCTATTTTAATGAAAAAAATATGGGACCACTTAGCTATCCCGCCAAATAGGATCCAGTAAAATGGTTGAAATCCCTCAAGCCGTTTCCTAGTAATCGGTGAACAAACATAAAAAAAAGCAACATAGATACAGACGAATTGAGAACCTCCTTCTTTTTGAAGTCGGTTAAAAACCCGCAAAAATTCGATTTTTTTTTTGTTTTTTGCTTATATAATGAAAATTAATGGAGGAATCATAATGCCGTCTACAGGAAAGTTGTAAATAATAGAAATCCTTCTTAATGAGCGTTTATACATCCTGATTAGATCATTTTTCACCTAGTAAACTCAGAAAAACTCCTCAAAAGTGGAGTTTTTTGACAAATTTATAACTCTGGAACTTTAGTCATTGTCAAAACGATAGTTTATGATATTAAGTTTATATACGCTCACGATGAATACTATTGAATAAGTAGTTTTTGAACAATTCGAATTTAAAAATAAGAGCGGCAGTCATTTGAGACCGAACAATAGAAGCGAAAGCTTCTTATGAAATATACTTCCCTTTTTTAGTTATATCACTGTCTCTATTTGTGTCTCTCTTGGTAATGGATATAAATATCAGATGAATTAAAATAATTGTCACTAGTCACTATTTTGTTACGAGTCAAGTAATAATCCTAATTTAATTCTTAAATTAAATATATCTGCAAAGACATATAAGTTTATATATTGAGTAAGTGTTTGTAAATAGTTTTGTTCGTCTGAATAAGTATTTGAAGACAAAAGTTTATTTTGTTCTTAGCTAAAATCATTACAAATACATAACATTTATACAAAACAATACATTATATACCGATATATTCAACGGCAGAAACAAGTTAAAAAGTTCTTATTCTATGTAATATTAAAATGTCAATTGAAAATAGTACATAATAAAATTAATTAATAATGACATACTAATTAAAAAAAGTATAATTGATTTCGGTTTTGACCCCAGAGAACTTTGGATTCGTAGCCATGCGCCTTAGACCAATCAAGCCCTCTCACACCACATCTCACACAGTTCGCATCGAGATCTCGTCGAGTACAGTTATCCCTTACCTGAAAAGGTGAGAGATAGGGAACTACCCGACAAAGCGCTCAGCGACAACGAGTTCAACGACATCGAAGCGGCGACTACCTGTCTGCCGGCAAACCTTTGGGTTTTTCCGGCAATTAGTCCTTCTCAGGATTAAAAATTAAGTCCCGTTCGGGACTAAAATTCGTATTTACTGATAAAGTACGTACAAGTAAATCACTTTTGTGTTTCAGATGTCGAAATTTAAGAAGGAACCCCCCGACCCCGCGGACAAAGAATACAAAACAATGAAGAGGGGTTACGAGAAGAAACAGGCCGAAAACCTCCAGCTGAAACAGAAGCTGGAACAAGTGGAGAGAATACACGGCGAGCAAATCGCAGAACTTTGCGCAACGGTGAAGAAAATTCAAGAAGAGAACGCTCTATTGAGAACGTTAACGGGGACTGAGAAGACCCCGGCCACGGAGGCCCCAGTGAAGACAACAGCGGCAGCAACAGAACAAAATGGAACAGAGGACCAAACAGTGGAGGAGGTCGAAATGGACAACGGCTTCCAGGAGGTATCCAGAAAACGGAAGATCTCCAGCGCAGGATCAAGCAGGGCGTCCCCAACGCCAGAAAAGGAGGTGCGCATCCCTCCGGCAAAGCGACCGACGGAGTCGAAGGAAGCAGGCAACAAAAAGAAGGCAACGCCATACGTTCCGCCCAGGAATGTCGACGAAACGAAGATCCCACCGATAGTGCTTACCCAGCCGGAGCACTGGAAACAGGTGAGAAAGAAGATGGTTGCCTCAAACACTGGCTTCACGGCCAGCTGCAGGGGTAATCAGATAAGAATAAATTGTTTGTCCGCAGAGGGGTATCGCGAGACAGTCTCTTTATTAGAGGGAAAGAAATGGAAATTCCATACGTTCAACTTCCCGTCGAAGGACATCCGCGTGGTGATTAGAGGTTTAAATACCTTGACCACCACCGAAGAAATAGAAGAGGACCTGAAGATTAAAGGATTCAACCCGTATGGGGTGTACGCCATGTACTCCCAACGAAAGAAGAACCATCAACTGCCTCTGTTAGCGAGCGGAGCGGCGAAGTTCCCTCCTTTGCCACCAACAGCAGCTAGAAAGCCCACCGCACCACCGACCCAGAAACCAACGAAAACCAAGGCCAAAACACCACCCAACCCGAAGTTGGATGTCAACGCCGCCAGACGCGAGATTGCAGAACTGGGTAAAGTCATCCAACAATATACAAGGAGCGAGAACCCGGCTACACGAACTGGGTGAATTTATCACTCGAAGTAACATAGATGTCGTGGCACTCCAGGAAACAAAGCTATCAGAAGGCAATCGTTTCAACATCGAGGGATACACTACTTACAGGAACGACAGGAATGCAAGAGGAGGGGGAACAGCCCTTCTCGTGAAGACAACAATACCACACCACAGAATCCTGACCCCGGACAACCTTGCATCGACTGAAGCAACAGGCATTCAGGTAAGTATGACTAATAACCAAAGTATTACCATTTTTTCAGTATACATTCCTCCGAATCCTAGATTTTCGGATGCTGATTTCGACGCTCTACTGTCAGATCGTCAGCACACAATCCTCATTGGTGACATGAACTGCAAATCACCACAGTGGAACAGCAGGACCACAAACGGAAATGGCGCGAGGCTAGTGGCCTATGCGGATACCCACGACATAACAGTCATGGGGCCTATCTCACATACACACTAACCTCACGACATAAACAGAAGATCGGATGTCCTGGACATCGCAGTCATCAAGAATCCGACACATCTTGCAGACATCCATACAGTCCAAGAGGGATCAACGGACCCCAATCCGGTGATCCTGCTTGTAGGGGATCCAGACGAGCATAGAGACGAAGAAGAGCAACGCTTCCAGAAGGTGAATTGGGACCTATTCCGAAGGAACCTGGATCGCACACTGAGACCAATCCCTCTGATCGAAAGTAGGGAAGAGGTCGAAGCGGCGATTCAACTCCTAGAGGATGGAATCAATGCAGCTCTGGAAGCCAGCACTCGTAGCATCCGAAAACACAGAGACAAGAAGTACGCCAACCTTCCAGACGACATCAGGGAGCTAATCCTAGAGAAAAACAGAGCGAGAAGACGAGCTCAAAGAACAAGGCAACCGGACGACAAGCGTAGAGCCAACGCATTGAATCGGGCAGTCACTGAAGCTCTAAGAACGCATTACAATGATCGATGGAATGGTTACCTGGGGCAACTGGACCCGCAGAAACCAGCTTCTGGAATCTGCAAAAAATCCTGAGAACGGACAGGCGGCCAGTACCTCCACTTCATGGCGAGCAGGGTATAGTCTACTCAGGCCTTGAAAACGCAGAAGCATTCGCTGACAGCCTTGAGAGATAAGGAACCATGAGGACATCCCACCGATCAGGACCACGACCCGGAAGAGGTACGGGACCAGATCAGACGTTTCAAGCAACGAAAAGCACCTGGACATGACCGTATATCCAACAGGATAGTCAAACGGTTCACCAGGAAGGCTGTCGTTTCCTTGACAAACATCATCAATGCAATGCTAAGACTCAGATACTACCCGAGGAGATGGAAGTATCCCGACATTATCATGCTGCCTAAGGCCAATAAGGACGGTACTTTTCCACAAAACTATCGCCCTATTAGTCTACTACCATGAGTAAAGTAGCAGAAAGGATCTTCGCGAATCGACTCCAAGAGACCATAGACGATCTGAATGTGATTCCAGACCAGCAGTTTGGATTCAGACATCGACACGCCACCGAACATCAAGTTCTACGCCTTGTAGATTACGCCTCAGACGGACTCAACCGGAATCGAAGAACAACCTTCATCTTCCTGGATGTAGCAAAAGCCTTCGACCGAGTATGGCATGACGGACTATTAGTCAAGATGGACGAATTAGGACTTCCCACTAACATCATCCAGCTAGTGGGCTCCTTTTTGAGACATCGAAGAGTAAGAGTACGAGTAGGCCAAGAGCACTCCAGATACCGGACCACCGAGGCAGGGGTTCCCCAAGGAGCAGTCCTGTCCCCGATGCTATTTTCAATCTACACTGCAGACATCCCAAGACCAGCCGACGCTATAATTGCCCAGTTCGCCGACAACACCGCCATAGGATGCCAATCTTTCAGATTCGAGCCAGCCTTGAGGCGGCTGCAGCAAGCCACTGACAATTTAGCTGAATGGTGCCTTCAGTGGAAGATAGCCATCAACGAGGACAAAACCCAAGCTCTGTTCGTCAACGGGAGAAGCCGCACGATCGTTCCGACAGGAAACCTGACCGTCAACGGCTGACAAATTCCATGGAAGAACGAAGTCAAATACCTTGGAGTCATCATCGACAAGGGGTTGACTTTCACGAGGCATGTCCAAGAGACTTGTAATAAAGTCCGGGCTGCCCGTGCCAAACTTTACCCCTTAATAGGAAGAGGAAGCAAGCTGGGACTCTTAAACAAGCTGACTCTCATCAAGACAGTCATCTTGCCAATGCTGACGTACGCTTCAACAGTATGGGGACACACCAGCAAGAGCAACAGGCAGGCCATCCAAAGGTAGGAGAACCTATGCCTACGCCTCGCAGTCGACGCACCCTGGTTCGTTCGTAACACTGTGATTTTCAACGATTTACGACACCAACCAGTGCTTGCAGAAATGAAGAGGAGGGCCAGAGACGCTTACGTCAAACTGGAACAACACCCAAACCTTCACCTACGACAACTAATCGACTATGACCCCAGATTTATTGACAAATACAAACGGCCTAAGAACCAGCTCTGCCTTAGCGAAGGGGAAGAGGACGAAGAAGCCCAGAGATAGAGGACAGGTAAGTAAAAAAAAATGAAGTATATAACAATCTTTTTTTCAGGAGACAACAAGGGGGGCCCGGGGGGAAACCAACCTACCAAACAAAGAGAAGACAGAAGAACACACACCCACAAAACAAACGACGACAACGTGCACGCCCACAGAAGGGTACAATTAGCTATATATCATAGCAAAGAATGAGCCACGTAACACAAATAAGACAGTTGCTGTAGTACCAATAAGGTAAAGCAACGGAACCAAACCAAAGCCAAGCTATCCCAACAAGAAGACAGCGATTATGCAGAAGGAAAACTGCGTCAGCGTGAGGACCTGAGTTAAGACTCAGGGGGTGGATGGCAAGGGGGCTGGAACTGCTCATCAGTAAAAATTTTCTGAAGGGAAAATCTAGTTCCTGGGCTCGCACATGGGTGTGTGTGTCAAGCCCTTTAGTGAGTACTTTGTTTATTACGATAACATAACGAAATTGGTTTATTACCTATTTATTATTGATTTTCTATAAACTTATTATTTAGAAGTCTTAATGTAAAATGTTTACTTGATAATATAAAGCTAGTCAATACATAAATTTAATGTATCGCGAATAGAGAAAGAATTGGAGTTTTTATTAGAACGAACAGCAAATTCTGTGCAGGTAGTTATTGTAGATTAGTTTATTTTCTATATATTATTGATTTTCTATGAGTCCCTGTTTCTTACACAGAGAACTGAATTGGATAGGCATTTCGAAACAAATGAAATTTAAAGTTATGCATTTCATTCCCTTGCTTATCTATTTTCATATGTGTAAGTGTGGGCCTCCGTTAAGAAGCTTTAGTCTCAATAATTTAGAGAGCTGTTTTGCACATCCCATCGTATTAACGTGAATAGTTCTACCGGAATATACTAAAGATATTTTGACAGGTCATAAATTGCACTTCAATTTGTCTATCTTGGTTTTTCGCTATAATGTCGAGAAATGGATTTAAAATAATGGTAAACATTGCATTAAATGTACGAATATGCGACAGCCAGTCAGCTGTGCCCTGACAATAGCTATCAAGGCACATGGACGGATCTAGAATTTTCTTAAGGTGGGGACAAGAAATGAAAATTATGGTAAATTTTATTATATGTTTTTTCGTCAGCAATTTATTAAATTTTTATTTACATAACTTTGTCTGCTCATTGCTCATATTGGTCTATTTTATCATTGGTTTATTAAGTTAATGGTTACCTGTATACAGTTTACTGATATTAATTAAATGAGGGTCTATCGTTTAAGCTAAATTTCAAAAGCAGTATTAATACATTTTACTACACTATAACAAAAATCCAAGATATACGAAATGAGGTGCATTTTATAAGCTTTCAAAATATATTTTGGATATCGCTATCGAACTATCGTGGTTAATATGATAAGTCCTGCAAACTATTTCGACAACTTATTTAAATTGCAATTCTGTAAGATTTACATACTTCAGCTTTATTAATCTCAAAGTTATAAGCAATCACTAGGATGCAGATTAATGTTCCAACTGTTATTACAATCAAGTTATGAATTTTTTAAAATCACTCACTTTACATCGGGTTTTCCAGCTTGTCCTTATGAAACATGCTGCGATCAAAATTTATAAATAATCATTTTGAAGATTTTCTGGTTCTCTACAATTTTTCTATTCACGGCATTATGAACAGATCATTACTTTTTACACTATACGCAGAAAACGAAAATACCCCATATTTTTGTGGTTTTTAATTTACTTCTACAAGTTTGCTGTTAAAATTATGTCAGTTATTACTTATAAACTATTATTTACGTGATGGCGTAAGCGATTTGCTGATGAATTTTATGTCACCTAAAAAATCTCTATTGACTGGTGTAGACGGACAATGATAAAACCAACAAAATGGAAACTGCGAACAGCGACGGGAGAAGCAGCTAAGGTCTATGGTGAAATAGAGGTTGAAATGGTCTTTGGAAATACACCATTCCGATATCGGACATTAGTGGCGGACATCGAAGACGCAGTTATCGTTGGAATGGATGTCCTGAGTTCCAAGGGATTCAAGTAAAACTTAATGATGAAATTCTGCGAGTGAATGACGAAGAAGCAGTGCTTCATGGGGAAGATGGCATAATGCTTCGAGCAATCTTAGCAGAGGATGTCAATGTTCCGGTAAGAGCAGAAATCATTGTAGATGCTTGTTTAGATGAGAAAGTTAAAGCTGGAATAATAATGATGTTTGATCCCGAACTTAACGATGGAAATGTAGGCAGAGGAGTCGCACTGGGGAAGATTGTGCCAGTAAGAGTTAATGAACCTGAATCATTACTCGATTGCGTTAAAGAAAGATACAAATTTGGGGTTACTTCTCTACAGTTTCCTATGTACTCAGATGCACACAACATACAGTAATACTCGTACCATCAGATAAACTATCAGAGGAACTGGACTATTTAAATATACAGAATTTCAAGTTTATGGGGTGCAATTCCCAAAGAATAAAAATTGGAAAAGCTCATTACAGATTCTTTCAGGAAGTTAAAACCAATCCAGAATGCAAAATTGAGGAACATCGTTAGAAACTACCAGGATATCTTTGACATAAAATTAATACTAGGGATGCTCAGCTTATTCGGCAGTCAGCGAGAAGACTATATACTCCTAGCTAAAAGAGAAGAAGCCGACAGGTTAGTCTACGAAATGAAAGAAGAAGGTGTTATTGAACCATCCAATAGACCTTGGGCTTCTCCAGTTGTCTTGGTTAAAAGAAAGTTGGATCGACCCGATTTTGCGTGAACTATCGGGAACTAAATCACGCTACAAAGAAAGACAGCTACCCTCTCCCAAGAATAGGCGATACCCTAGATAGTAGATACGTTGTCTGGATTGAAGATGTTTTCCGTCCTGGACTTGAAGAGCGGTTATTGGCAGGTGGAACTAGCTAGGGAAGACCGAGAAGCTCCACTGATATTTGAAAGATTGATGAAACAGTGTTCAAAGGGCTTTCGTGAAAAACATGCCTGGTGTATCTTGACTACATTATCCTGGTGGGGAAATCGTTTGAGAACCACGTGAAGAACCTGGAAGAGATATCTCGGAGACATCGAAGTTACGGACTAAAGAAAGCCCGAAGAAGTGTCAACTGTTCCAAAAAGAGGTACAATACCTTGGACATGTGGTTACCTGGGAGTAGCTGTCGATAAACAAAAAATCAAAGCCGTCCAAGATTAGCCTATACCTAAAGATATCCACCAGTTAAGAAGTTCCCTGGGGTTATGCACGTACTATCGTCGGTATATAGCAGGATTTGCCAATATCGCCTAGCCACTTACTAGACTCACAGAGGGGAAGGTGCGGTACCAGTGGGACGAGGAATTCCAACGATCATTCGAGATACTGAAAAGAGCATTGACGAGTGCCCCCGTCTTAAGTTATCCTTTGCCAGATGGGAATTTCGTTTGGGATACCGACGCAAGCAATGTCGGAATTGGTGCGGTGCTTTCGCAGATCCAAGACGGACGGGAGAAAGTCATTGGCAATTTCAGCAAGACCTTGAGCGAGCCTGAACGGAATTACTGCGTTACTCTCAAGGAACTCTAGGCTGTCGTAAAGGGGGTAGAACATTTTTACAAAGTATCTCTATGATAAAAGATTCCTCCTGAGAACTGATCATGCAGCACTGAAGTGGCTCTTGCAGTTTAAAAACCCCGAAGCACAAGTGGCCAGGTGGATTGAGCGGTTGCAAGAATTCGACTTCGAGACTGAACATCGAACTGAAACAAGCCATAAGAATTCTGATGCCCTGATGATTGCAAACATTGTCAGCGGACTGAAGAAAAAGGGGCTGTTCTCTGTGGAACTACCGCCGTCGATGACCATTGACAATCTGAGAAGATCCAGAAAAACTAGAAATTAGATCTGGAGTTAAAAAAGGTTATCCGGTGGAAGGGAAAAAACCGCAAACCTACGTGGCAGGAGATTTCCACTGAAAAGAACACTGACCAGTGCCCCCATTTTAAGTTATCCTTTGCCAAATGGGAACTTCGTCTTGGATGCCAAGCCATGTCGGAATTGGTGTGGTGCGTTCGCAGATCCAAGAGGGTCAGAAGAAAATCATCAGATATTTCAGCAAGACCTTGAGCAAAACAGAACGTAATTAATGCCTTACTCGCAGTGAACTCTTGGCTGTGGTAAAGGGGGTGGAACCTTTCTACAAGTACCTCTATGGTAAAAAAATCTCACTGAAGACTGATCACGCAGCACTGAAATAGCTCCTGCAGTTTAAAAATCCCGAACGGGAAGTGGCAAGGTGGATCGAGAAATTGCAAGAATTCGACCTCGAGACAGAACATCGCGTTGGAACAAGCCATAAGCATGCTGATGCCTTATGGAGGTGACTTTGCCATGATTATTGCAAACATTGTCAGCGAACTGAAGAAAAAGGGGCTATTCATTGTAGAATTACCGCCGTCGATGACCATTGGCAATCTGATGAGATCCAGAAATTAGATCTGGGGTTAGAAAAGGTTATCCGGGGGAAGGAAGAAGACCGCACATCTATGTGGCAAGAGATTTGACGTTTCTCACCCACCATAAAGTCATACTAGGCTCAATGGAACTCCGTCATACTGGAGAACGGAATTCTGAAGCGCGTGCTGGAAATTCCAGATGAGGGCACGGACAGAAAACAGATTGTAATTCCCAGAAATAGGAGACAGGAGCTTTTGCCAGAACCAAATGATGGTACAACCAGAGGACGTCTGGGAGTGACGAAAACCCTGGGGATTTTGGGACCTTCCGGGAAGAAATGGTCTTAAGGCAATGTGACGAGAATTCATCCGATATTTCGTGGAATCAACATTCATCCGATAGTTCGAGGAATCCAAAATGTTGTTCGTCTATCGCATCGAGACCAGCGGCTGGCTTTGTTAAGGTTCTCGAAAAATTCGAGAGTATTTGGAGGAAATTTATCGACGGCTCATTGACCTTATGGACATTTTTGATAAGAAATATATAAATGCGGAGAGCTGACAGGAGGATTCATTAGTAGTATAGTAAACATCAGGTGTGCAAGCTAAATTGTAAATAGTTGTGTGAATATAAATAAAAGTTGTGGAAATAAATTATAGTAAGTTCAACTGCGTTTTTAAATAAATCCAAGAAGTAAATAAAAACATTACAGTAAACATTGGATGGAGTTGGTCTTCACTTAGTGAGAGTTGAAATTCATCATGGGCTGTAAGTTAGATGAATATAAAGTAATATGTTAGTTTATGAGGTTAATATTGGTAGGAGTAGAGTGACGCACAACCTTGCGATGCAAGTGGGGCTTGAGAAAAAGATTGCCATGTTGATTTTGGTAAAGTCAAATATCAGGTATTCAAGGATAGATATGTGGTTGTGATAGATAGTACAACGTGATGATATGGATGATAATTAAAATTTCGGAAATGAAAAGAGTTGAAAGTAAGGAATGTGATGATATGCGTGAGTCTGGGGAGAATGAGACCGTATAAACGAGATTGTGTGGTTTGTGGTAGCCGGCGACTTAAACACAAAGAATCTCATGTAGTATACTTTTACGGACAGAAAAGGACTGGAAGACATGTTGGCGACACTAGAGGTGGCATTGTATAAAAGTAAGGTACCTAATGGAAAGTCCTTAAGCCTTCATCAGTACACTATGTTCGATGTTGGGAAATTATAAATGGTAGAGAATGGAGCAGATTATGTCCTTAAGGGAAGGATCAGACGGAGTAATGTAAGAATGGTGAAGACGATGGGGATTATGAAGAACACATTGAGGAAGGCGCAATATAGCGAGACGAGAGGGAATAGGAGAATGGACAGAATGCACACCTACTGGTGGAACAGAAAATATTGACGGACAGGTGCTAGATGGCAAGCACATGCCCTATGAGTGCGTGTGAAAGGGAAATCGTGCAAAATCGAGAAAGAATAGAATATCCCGATGCAATAAAACCCTGGCTAAAGAAATTAAAAGTGACGACGCGTGAATGCTGGAGGAAATGGATGGGGCCAAGGATTTCAAGATTGCTACCAGGCAGCTGGGCGGAAGAAGGATGGATAGATGGAAATGATCAGAGGTCTGTTTTATGACAAAGGTAAGACTGCAAAGGTTCAACTTTTTTTGTTAGGTGGGAATCCTTTTACGGACATTGTGTGCTTTAGGCTCTATTGCATCGCAGTGTGTCGCATCTCCCAGGTCTGTCCCAGCTGTGTAATGCCAACTAAAATATATTATTCTTCTCTTCCCGGCAGGCCCATGGAAATGCTCATATAGATAAGCTACATGCTCTTAAAAATACTGTCAATATTTTTCAATTTTGTACATCAGTCTCTAATTACCTATATCTACATTTCAAAAGATCCTAGTGATTATTTCACGAGCTTCTAGCGGTACTTATTTCGATAACGTCACGTCCAAAGAAACACTGAAACATACACAAACACAATGTGACATATTTCAATTGATAAGAATAATTCATATACAATTATATAATTGTTGAAATTTATACAGGATATGAATATCTCAATGTTAAACTGTCGGCAGATAGCCTAGAGACATGAAACGATAGCTCTCATATTTTTATGGTGTTGACCCAAGTTCATAAGCAGATCACTTTTTTCGTTTTTGTACCATTAATTATATTAAATAATTTTAAGTGTTTGACCACGATTATTAAGGCAGAGAAGGCAGAAAATTTTGAAAATAGAAAATTTTCAATTAGGGTAGGGTTCATTTTACAAATTTATGTATTTTTGAATCGAACAAAAGTATTTTCAGGACAAATGTGACAGTCCTAATTTCATTAGAATCATTTATTGTTAAAAATTTACATATCCGTTATTTCAGATGGCAATGGTGATCATTACTTGACAGAAAAATGTTGGTACGCTTTCAAATTTCGCGCCTAACACATAAAATGTACTGATTTACCTTGTTCCAGAACCTTGGCATATATATTCGAAACGGAAAACTACTGAAATGCATTGTCCAAAATCGTTGTTAATTTTAAACAGCTCTGCAATAACAACGTCAATATTTCATATCCCATTCATTGTTATTTTGAACTGTTCAGTTTTCAAATTGGTTAATACGTATTATGGATTTTGAATTCTTGTGGCGGTTACATGCCAATTTTTGCGCATGATTCAGAGCGCAAGTGGTTTCCTTTATTCAACGGTCTAAAATCAAGAAGGTTCGGTAGGAATAACGCGCGAGGAAATATAGTACAACAATTTTTTCAATCACATCCGGTAAGAGGTTCAAAAAACCGGCAAACAGTGAAATTATTTATTGTGCAGAATCAAATCTGCCACAACACCGTTTATGGAATTAGTTATAATTGAAAATTAGTTTAAAATAAATCTAGTTAAAGGCGTAGCATTTCAGCGACAAGACAGACGACAGCATTTCTGACGTACTGACAGTTCTTTTTTTTGCCAGTGACTTACGTACATTACATGTGGTGTGAAGCCGGTTGATTATTGGATTAAAAAGCTTTTCAGTATCGGAAATCATCGTGTTAACAATTCAAAATGCATCAGGAAACTTTGCAGCTTATCCAAGTGCTCGAAAAAACGGTATCACCAGGTAAGAATGAATTAACGACTTTCCCAATAGGCAGTGCACGATTTTTAAATTCAACATATTTTGTGATGCACAAAACGAGGACACAAATAACTTCCGATTTGTTTCCCCAACAGATAAAAACGAATTAGAGCAAGCTTCTTCATATCTTGAGCAAGCAGCAGCTTCCAATTTACTTGAATTCATCAAGACTCTATCAGATATACTTAGACATGGGGGTAATAGCCCTGTTGCACGGATGGCAGCTGGTCTTCAGCTGAAAAATCAACTCACAGCAAAAGATGTAAACGTGAAAGCCACCTATCAGCATCGATGGCTCGCTTTTCCGGAAGAAATACGGAAATACATCAAGAAAAATGTAAGTTGGTAATTTATATTTGGGGTTATAAATCAATTTTACATTTAACCTTATACAAATACAAAAATATTTTGCAAATAATTCGTGTTTATTTGTGTATGTATTTATCGGATTTTCTGCTATAATAGCAATTTCAAAAATAGGTTAATCTTGAATATTCTCTATTTCAAAATGTGTTTATAGAATAACAATTCAATTTCAAGTAGGGGTAATTTTTAATTTTCCAAAAATGTTATATTGGTGATTCTGTGCTTGCATATCTTGATCTCATCAGTTTTATCATGTTCATACTGATTAGTTTGTTTTCATTTGAAATTGCAACTTGATAATTAGAGTAATCTTGTAATCAATTTTGTAGATTATGTAGTTCTTACATGCAGTTGAAATATGTTTGTCACTGAGTAATCAAGGTTGTGTGATATCATAAATAGATTGATGATACATAGGACAATTATAAACAAAATTAACTAAATTGACCAAATTTACTTGGGGATCCTGGATTTCGATAAGCCAGCCCACATATTTGACATTTTTTGTTTCTAGTTACTTGACAGTAATAATGATAAAGACCTAAAAGCAGGTTAATCCAGCCCTGTTTGTTTATATTCTATTGATATAAGATTTATTGTATGTCATGATCATATTTAGCTATATTCTAACAATATTTTATGCTGTAGCCTCCCCTATATATTTGTTTCTCCTTTATGTCCATGCATTTCTGTTCTCAACATTTTGGGACCAGGCTATGCCAGTTATTTTCCTTATATCATAGTCCCATCTTGATATCAGATTTCCTTGAACTTTTTGCACCCCTGCGATATCATTGGGTGATTTTTGTTGAGCACCTATCAACTTGCTAAATCTCCTGCCTCTTGTCATTTCAAGGATTTTACTTTGTCAATAACAGTTAGGTGACCACAATGTAAGATATGAAGGTGGACCGACTCATATCGAAAGCTGAGAAATTAACAGGGATTTCATTTAACAACCACCAATGGTGCCATGATAACACATGTACCAATTATTTGTTCAAAAGATTTTTTAAAATGGAAAATATTGTAGAATTAAATCTGGGTTATTTTCTTAGATACACAAACATTATTAAAATGGTAAATAGTGCTTTAAATATGCACAATTTTTTAAATATAACTTATACCTCACGTCATCTGGTGACGAGGGGTTGTTATGAGATAAAGAGGACAAGAAAGGTAACTTGACTTCAACACAACAATGAAAAATCATAAAGGCAGACCACATATATTGTTCTTATATTTCAAAAACTCAAATTGCTATAAAGAAAAATAAAATAAGGGATTTTTTGTTTACAGTATTTTCTACAATTATGTCTGACAATGTAGTTTAATAATGAAAAAAGTACCAGCAGACTGGTAATGACCTTGAATGGTACACATGCTATGCAGCACCATCTAATGACTAAAGATTTAAATCCTCTTTAAGGGAACACATTTATGGTATTGTAGGAATAGGAAGATGGTCCACCTTCTCATCTTACACTGTAAAGGTTACCAATGTCCTTTAGAGAGGTCAGACTGTTTGTAGCTCTTGAACCTTCCTTCAAAAGTGTTCTACAACAGACCTCCCTTTTGATTGATTGATAATGATTTTTGGACAAGTGACAAATCATTATTGAATGTTAAGGCATTCAGAATAACATGGTTATAAGTTTCCTTCTTGTATAACCCTGTATCCAAAAGTTGATTTGTTTAACAAAATATTAATTTGGTGCCTTTTCGTATAGTTTCTCTATTACCATTCACAATGGGGTCTGACCTAGAATCTGAAATGTTTGGAAATACACAGAATTTTCAAGTATATGTGGTTTTATTCCCAACAAATACATAAACATAATTAAAAGTGTTTGCTATCTTTTCAGAAAATGATATAGAGTTTTCATTTTTTAATAACTATCTTGGCTCCATTAATGGATTTTTGTTTTAGATCTCTTTTAATATTCCTCATGCACATTTGTTTTTATTTTTAGACATCATAAATGTGCAAATACCTTTTTTTATTGTTTAGTAATTTTGGGTGTTGTCTTTTCCCTGTCTCTATTTCTATAACCAGTAACATCTATGTTGAAATCACACATTACCCAAGGACTTAAGTCAGTAGTAAAAATTTGCTTTTTATTTTTCTAAAAAAAGTTCAAAATCAGAATCAGCAGCAGAAGAAGAATGGTATATTTTTAATATATTATCCGAATGATTTACATTCACACAGTGTTGCCATTAATACCTGATTATTTGGTAGATCTACTGATTTCAAACAATTTTTACTGACTTATTGTTGAACTAGATATTTTACCAAAATTTCAAGTTCCTTAAATGTTATATTTTAAAGTCTTAGCTGTTCATGAACATGAAGAGACAAATTCACAACAACTATAGATACTGTTAGTATACATTAGAATAATATGCAAATTTAGGGATAACTAACAACTACAGATGTTACAAATTTATAATTGTATCGTCCTAAAATTCATTTAAATACTGCTAAGCTTCCTGTGAAACATTGAATTCATTTCGTTTACCAAGTTTGGGGTTATGAAACACCAACTTTGAATATTATGCTTTTCTAAGATAAAAATAAGGTGTGCAACACTGTATTCACATCTGCAGCTTTTGATAATTCATTCAGTACTGTGATGAGCTAAAGATAGTTAGTTCATTGGTTATTATTTCTTTTTTTGATGATATTGCCACTCTCACTCTAATCTGGTTTCAAAACATAGCCACTTAATGGAAAACTATTGAGTTCCACTGAATAAAGCCCATTTTCAGCATCTGATATAAAAAGAGGACTACCCAGATTATTTAACTGTACCTTATTATACTTTGTTTATTATTAAATCCCAATCACGTCTATTATTTCCCTATTTTTAACCGACTTCCAAAAAGGAGGAGGTTATCAATTCGTCGGGTTTTTTTTGTATGTATGTTGTTTTATAGAGTATATATCCGGATTGGTGAAACTTCAAATTTGGGAAAAGAATTTTATCGGTAAAGTGAAGAAATTTGTGAAGGACCATATTCGTGCATGGAAATCGACCAATATCCCTAACATATTGGTCGATTTTTCGAAAGCTCCTAATAGATGTGTACAGTTTTTTAACGTTTAATCTATTAAGGAAGATCCCTAGGTGATCTCATATACTTTTCTGCGGCGTGCAATTTGCAGTTTTGCAGCCAATCGCCGAAAATTCCAAAATTTTTATCAAAAATTTCATCGAAATGACATAACGGACATTTCCTCATAAATATTTTAATTCCAAGGTAATAGTGCGGGAATTTTAGGCACTGGAAGTTTTAATTGCGAATTTGAAAATTTTAAAGCATAGTATTTTCGACTCCTTAAATCAATGAGTACCAAGCTCGTTTTGTTTGTATACCTGGCAAATACCTATTTAAATGAAATTTTTTTCATTTTGCGAAGACGGTGCTTTTGGTTGTCACATTCTCCCGGCCTAATAGAAAATTGAGTGACAACACATGTCAATCTAAACTGCTATTTGGTGGGTTTATACTCATGATGTTTAGTTATAGCAAATAAAATCACAAGTAAACTGATAGAAGGAGTATTTATATGATGACTTGAAATATAAGTGAGGCCGTTTAGCTGTATATACAGGATGTATGGCATATAGGGTGGAGTGGACGATTGGTGGTATAAAAATGTTAAAAAAGTGTGAAATTAAAGTTATATAGGGTGATTAAAAACCTGTTATATGATATGGACGTAAACAAATCATATGCACGATGGTTGAAATATATGCTGAAATTGAATTATATTTATACAGTGTGATTAAAAAATTATTTATTTTATAGCACATAAGAAGTTGCAAAAAGTGTGGAGAGGAATTAATGTTACACAGGGCGATAATATAAAATGTGAAAAATGAAATAATTTATGGGGTAGACCACAAGGAGTTATATACTATGGTTGAAATATAGGACGGATTTGACTCCGTAAATATGGGATGGATTCTACTCCGTCCTATAGTTTACAGAAGGCAGCTAACAAATTTATGCTTGTCCATTGGCAGTCATATGTACAGGATGGTTGGTACATAGGGTGGAGTGGAATTATATATAGTTATAGAGTTGTCAAAAAAGTTGAAAAAAGGTTACATGGCGCGGTCCATAAGGCATAAATATATTTTGGGCTTATTAAGTCAACGCGTACTAGTACATTTTATTCGTAAACATTTACCTGCCAATTTAAAGGAAAATGTATCATTGTGTAATGTTGAGGCTTTCGATGTTACCTGGTCCTGTCTATTGAGGTTATACATACAAAATTAAAAAAATACTAAAAAGTTGAAAATAAAACATTTAAAAATATATATAACTGACTTCCACCTATAACTGAAAAGCTAAAAATAATTATAACAAAATACAACTCTAGCAAATAAATAACACATTCAATGTTGTTAGGTACCTACCCAGGAAGGAAAAAATGTAAACGTTAAAAGGTGCTCATTCTGTACAAATTAATTACCTACCAATCTAGTATACTTTTGAAGTCGGTGCCAAGCAACAATCAAGTGTGATGAAGTAGTAGATAAGTTCACAATGAAGGATTTTAGATTTGCTTGGCACCGACTTCAAAAATATGCTGGATTGGTAGGTAATTAATTTGTACAGAATGACCACCTTTTAATGTTTACATTTTCTACTTCTTAGGTAGGTACCTAACATTGAATGTGTTATTTATTTGCTAGAGTTGTATTTTGTTATAATTATTTTTAGCTTTTTGGTTATAGGTGGAACTCGGTTATATATTTTTTAAAAATGTTTTATTTTGCCTATACTGGATGTTCTCACTTAATCCTTAAAGTTTCTACAGTTAATAATGGTTTTAGATATCATTGATTTTACAGTATTTTCTAATCTTTTGCTTATCAATATTTATCATCAGATATTGCCTATTTCTTTCATATTTTTAAATTGTCTGATTTTTCCTTTTTAGTTATATGTGGGAATCTTTTAACTTTATTGTGTGTCACAAATTGTTAAGATTGCTCTCAAGGTTTTAGCCGATCTATTTGTCATTGCCATCTTTAGAGAGTAATTGACAGTTCTAAATATTTTTGACAATATACAATATTTCCCCAAAAATTCGAAAAATATTATTACCTTATATAAGGAGGTGTTTTTTTCACAGTAGAGTTAGACAGTAAAGCTCAGATCGAGAAATTGAAGTTAGCGTTGACGTTAATTGTGTTGATTGTGAACTACTGATTTCTCATCTTGGTCAATAAACGTTTTCATTAGTTGAGAAACTAGTTTATTTCGAACCCAAGAAATAGGTATCAGTGTATTCAGTGTTTGATACTATTTTTATAAAAAATTTGAATATTTAATGCAAATTTTCGTTTCACATTCATGTATTGTTGACCATTCACTTTAATGTTTCTCTATAAAGGTTCAAAAACAAACCAGGCTATCCAGACTGTTTACCGGCAACATGACCCAATAGATTTTTATTTGATATTTCATTGATTTGCTAAACCAGTTTGACAACATGAAACATTGTGACATGTTTCAGGTCGTCGGAGCTCTAGGAACGGAAACCAATCGACCTTCTTCGGCAGCACAATGCGTAGCTTATATCGCCGTGGCGGAGCTACCCCAAGGCCAATGGCCCGACCTTATCGGTACATTAGTGAGCAACGTTTGCCAAGCAAATTCGACAGAAATGCAAAAGGAAGCCACTCTGGAAGCTATTGGTTACATATGCCAAGAAATCGATTCCGACGTGCTCGTGGCGCAATCCAACGATATCTTGACAGCAATCGTACACGGAATGAGGTCCACCGAGCCGAGCAATCACGTTCGTTTGGCCGCGACTCAGGCATTGCTGAATTCCCTGGAATTTACAAAAGCGAATTTCGATCAACCAACCGAACGGAATTACATCATGGAAGTCGTTTGCGAAGCTACTCAGTCACCTGATACGCAAATCAAAGTGGCAGCGTTACAATGTTTGGTGAAGATCATGTCGTTATATTATCAACACATGGAAACCTACATGGCACCCGCTCTGTTTCCCATTACCTTGGAAGCTATGAAGTCCGATAACGATGCCGTAGCATTGCAGGGTATCGAGTTCTGGTCGAACGTCAGCGATGAGGAAGTCGATTTGGCTATTGAAGATAACGAAGCTCAGGAAGCTGGCAGACCTCCAGCTAGGTATGTATGATTATTCCTATCATTTATTATTGTTTTACAAAAAGTTGATGTTTTCATTTTATGATTTTCAAACGGTTTTGAAAGTTTGCCAGAATTTCAGTCGTGTAGCTTTCTTTTGTTAGCTAGTTATCCAAATGAATAGGGTTAAACCATCAGACAGTGTCAAGATGCTCTGAATAATTTTAGGTAAAAGTCACAATTAAAAAAAAGCATTTTCCTACAGATATTAACAAAATAGACTCTCACCATAGTGAAAAACGCTCTTCAAGTGATTAGTGTTGGTGATTCTAGTACTTAGTTCAAACCGACTATCCAAGAGTGGCTGTCTCACATGCACAGAGTTTTTGCAGAATTTTCAGTTTTTATTTATGAATGAAGAAAAAAGTCTTTACGAAATCAAAGAAATTTACTAGGAAATATTTATCAACTCAAGGAATTTATAATAAGTATATGAACATATTGTTTTGATAACAAACTGGTAAAAAACTTAACTGGTAAATGGTCAATACGAATCGTTGGTTCAAGACCACCCCCAACCCTCAATAAGGCTTTTTCACTTGAAGAAGAAGGTGTTACTTGGATAATCACGGTACCTTGAATAGTGAGGTAATTTTGATCTGTTCAATTGGATTTGTGGTTAATTACTTCCTGGGAAATCACTAGGAAGAAGTGGTATTTGCTTTGTTGAAAACTATAATGAGAGTTTATATGCAACGAGTCATTTTGTCTTTAATTAAACAGGCGATGCATTCATTTCAAATATTGTATCTTATTTATTCTTGTTCACAAATCATTGTTTCCTCAGTATTACATGGTTGTGCCATATATTGGAACTCGTTTTCTTCCTGGAATGGTTTATAAGGGATTATTATTTTAGTCTTTTGTAGGTATAGAAATTAGATGAAAGTAAATAGTGAAAATATG